>OU426978.1:225413781-225838781 GCA_911387785.2 Aelia acuminata
TAACCAGGTCTTCTTCCAAATCTCCAGAACACTGGTTGGCAAGCAAGAGGTGAGCAAAGAAGCGAAGCTCCGCATCTTTAAATCTGCATTCCTCCCGGTCCTGCTATATGGTGCTGAGAGCTGGGTACTCTTGGACAAGAATGCCTCACAAGTGACGTCAGCAGAAATGAGGTATCTCAGAAGAGTTGCTGGGAAGACAAGACGAGACTGCGTGAGGAACAGCACAATCAGAGATACTCTTGGAGTTCGACATGTAAGAGATGTCATAGAGGAACGCCAGCTCAAGTGGTTTGGGCATGTCTGCAGGATGGGGGACGAGCGTAGAGCAAGGTGGCTAATGGAAGCCAGACCAAGGGGGCAGCGACCGGTTGGATGCCCAAGAATTTCATATAATAGTTATATGGACAGACTCGGTCGAGAGCGGGGATCGACCCTAGAGGAGATGAAAAGGAAGGCCCAGGACAGGGACACTTACAGGAAGTGGGCCGAGGCTACTCCACGCTTAACAGCACTAAGGAGATAGAGAAAGAAGAAGAAGAAGAAGTTTTTGGTAAAACATAGTTTGTTTTTAAGAGTAATAATAATAAATCAAAAAAAGTCCTAATTTTTTAATTTAACTTTGCACTATAGTAGATAAATTAATTATTTTAATTTATAAACCTTAATAATATAAAAAATACTTAAGTTAATTATAAACCAATTATCATATCATCTAATATATTATTTCACAAAGCCTTATTTTTACCGTTATGCTATAACTTCCTTAATACTTCATCAAATTTCATAAATAAGGCATAATTTTTAAGCTTTCCTTAACCGCCACCCCGGAAAAAATATCGCCTTCGATTGCAAGTTATAAGCGAAAAACTGCAATTCCCTACAAAAATGGTCACAGGGCTTTTTCGAAGGTGTCGAACGAACATTTTTGGTTATATACACTTTTCCAATTTTCACCGTCGTTTGCTAGTTTCAAGCAAAAACATGCGATTTAAGTCAATAGAATCAGTGCACTCTCTTTCCGCGAAACCAATATGTTTATTTAAATATGTAGCGTTTCCAAGGTGCACTCTCTCAGTGACATCTACGAGGGGTGATCAAAAAGTTCCAGGACTGATTTTTTATTAATTTATTAAAAAAATCTGCAGGCTATTGGACGTCGTCCCCTTCAAAGTACTCTCCTTGGGAAGCTATACATTTTTCCCAACGATGTTTCCACTGTGTGAAGGACTTTGAGAAATCATCTTGTGAAATGGTGTGTAGCTGCTCCAGCGATTTTTTTTTTAATGTCATCTACGGACTCAAATCTCTTTCCCTTCATGGGTCTCTTAAGTTTTGGAAACAAGAAAAAGTCTGCAGGGGCAAGGTCAGGTGAATATGGAGGCTGGGGAATGACCGTCATTCCATTTTTGGTGCAGAAGTCGCGAATGAGCAGTGCGGAATGAACAGGCGCATTGTCATGATGCAGCACCCACTCACCGCTCCGCCACAGCTCTGGTCTCTTCCTCCTTATTGCCTCGCGCAAATTTCTCAGCCATCTCACGAATGGTTAGTCGACGATTAGAACGCACGAGACTGTTCAATCTTGCAACATGATCGTCGTCAGTCGAAGTTGATGGGCGCCCTGAACGAGAATCATCTTCACACGATGTCCGGCCTTCCTTGAACCTTTTGTACCACTCATGACACCTTGACCGACTCAGACATTCATCACCGAAAGCCACTTGCAACATTTGAAAAGTTTCAGTAAACATTTTACCCAACTTCACACCAAACTTTACGCAAACGCGTTGCTCTTCCTTTACATTCATTTCACAAAATCGCCGAACACAAAAAACTTTTTTTTACGAAAACAGCAGTAACTTTGCAATGAAGAAGGTTATCAACAAACTAAATAAACAGCTGAGCACAGGAAGAGTCACGCTAAACAATGCTGCCAACCGCACTGCTCTATGACACTCCATTGCCGCGCAATCTCAACAGTCCTGGAACTTTTTGATCACCCCTCGTATGCCTGTGTAAAACAAACCCATCAACAAACAATCGTATATGACCATATCCTATCTTTAAAAATATTGTTTAAAGACGTCCGTAAACACGTAAATACTATGTAAATATGTAAATACCTTAAACTTATGTTTTAAAAATAAATAATCTACTATTTAAACACATCTATTCTTTACTTCAGCCCATGACACACTAAATACGCTCTATTCGATACTAAATATACGGCATGTAGGTACTTTAATTAAGTGGGACTTAAGTAGGTTAGAGTACGAATGCTTCGCACGGTTCAGCTAGTTATATATTATTTCTCAAAGCATTTTTTTTTGTCGGCACGCCATAACTTCCTTAATACTTCATCAAATTTCATGAATGAGGCATCATTTTAAAACGTTCCTCATCCCCTACACCCTTGAGTTATAAGCGCGAAACCGTGGTCTTGGTAATAGTGGTATGATAGTAGAGGTTTCTAAATAGTGTCGAACTTTTCAGGTATTCAAGGATAACATTTTCGGTAGTATACATTTTTTTTAATAACCCCTTCGTTTGCGAGTTGTAAATGAAGAACTGCAATTCTCAGCGAAAATGGTCACAGGTCTTTTTGGAAGGTGTCATTTTTTTTCAATTTGTCAAGACAAACATTTTTGTTTATATACACTTTTCTGATCGTCGCCGTCATTTGCAAGTTACTAGCAAAAACATGCGATTTCAGTCTATAGAATCAGGGCACACGCTTTCTGAGAAACCGAAATGTGTATTTAAGTATTGGCGTTTTCCAGGGTGTGCTCTTTCAGTGACATATATGTCGGTGTAAAACAAACCCACCAACAAGCACTCACAGATGACCATATCGTGACTTCAAACATAGTGTTCAAAGAGGTCCTGTAAACACGTAAATATGTAAATACCTTAAACATATATCGGATTATGTTAAAAAAAAAAAAAAAAAATAATCTATTGGGTTGTCCAGAAAATAATGCAGGTTTTCAAGTTTTCTTTTAAAACATTCTATATATAGTAATCTGTTTACTTTTAGGGGATTATTTATTTGTACGAGTGTCAACAGTTGCTAATCCTCTTCTAAACGACAATGTTTGTTTATCTCTATAGCATCTCGCTACTTGGAAATAATCCAGTCTTTCCTACGATGTCGCGTCGTGAATTTTGTACGATTTTCTTTTGAGAGTTTGAACTCGGCCGCAGTGGAGCCCAGACAGCTAGAAACATCAACCAAGTGTGGGGCGAGGGAATTGTTCCTGAGTGCACTGTTCAAAGGTGGTTTAAAAAATTTTGGGAGGGAGACTTCAGCCTCGATAAAGAAGGTCATGGAAGGCCTTCCTCTCTTGATGACGATGTTTTCCGATCAGAATAAGTGTTCAAGAACTTGCGGAAAAACTTCAAGGGGTTGTCCGGAAAATAATGTAGGATTTGGGTTTTAAAAGAAAAAACTTCAACTTCAAAAAACTTCAAACGGTCGATTTGCTTACTTGAAGTTTTTCCACAAGTTCTCGAACAGTTATTCTGAGGTTTTCTTCCACCGATGATCGGAGAATATCTTCATCAAGAGAGGAAGGCCTTCCACGACCTTCTTTATCTTCGAGGCTGAAGTCTCCCTCACGAAATTTTTTAAACCGCCTTTGAACAGTGCACTCAGTAACAATTCCCTCGCCCAACACTTGGTTGATGTTTCTAGCCGTCTGGGCTCCACTGCGGCCGAGTTTAGTAAAAGAAAATCGTACGAAATTCACGACGTGACATCGTAGGAAAGACTGGATTATTTACAAGTAGCGAGATGCTATAGAGATAAACAAACATTGTCGTTTAGAAGAGGATTAGCAACTGTTGACTTCTTGAGAAGAAAACTTGAAAACCTGCATTATTTTCCGGACAACCCAATACAATTTAGACACATCTATTCTTTACTTCAACCCCCTTACCTCACTAAATATGCTCTTTATGATACTAAATATAAGGTGTGTAATTTAATTAAGTGGGATTTAACACGTTCACGCCGGGACTGTAATTCATGCTCATCGCACATTGGCGGCTAACCTTAATTATTTTCTGTCTATCGGACGGGAGTTATTCCTGGGCATTATGCAATATTGACAATCCAACATTAATAAAATAAACAATACAGTCCTACCTCGTTATACATCGTCGTGGAAAGTTTAGTGATTGACTAAAGTGTCCGATGCACTAGTCTAGTGCGGGCCACCGGTGGTACACGCCGGCGTGAACGTGTTAAGTAGGTTAGAGTGCAAATGCTTCCTACAGGTCAGCTAGTTTCATAAAAAAAAAAAAAAAATGGGTTTGCCTTTTGTGAGTGAAGAGTAAAATAAAAACTGTTTATGAAATTTTTTATTAAATAAGCATTCACAGGAAAGAGTATAAAACATACTATCCTTAAATGAGAATTAAAAGGAAAGACCTATTACTGGTAGAAATTATTTTGATTATGATTTAACTACATTTTTTTTTTATTATTATTATTATTATTATTTTAGGAGATGGCTAGCGACGAAATGAAAGCGCTGAGGAATAAGTTTGTAAAAGAATCCATCGATGACGCTCAGTTGGCAACGGTACAGGGTACTAAGACAGACTTGCTCAAGTGTGCCAAATGTAAGAAGAGGAACTGTACCTATAATCAGGTAATTCGATACTTTTTGCATTTATTATTGTATTTTATTAGAATTTAGTTAGTGTTATTTTGAAATTGATTTGTTCTTGCGGGCTCACACACAGTCATTTGATAAATTTAAATCGCAAAAATTTAGATAAATATAACTCTGTTTCTTATGCATATGACAATGTTTTTTTAACCCTTTTGCGGACCAATGTGGTCCGATGCCGGTCAAAGACCGGCGTAAAGAATCCACGCCATTAGACCATGTCTGATTGTTTACATCGCATCCTGGTGGTCAGTGTAGAGTTCTGCCAAATAGCACATTTTGTTTTAGGGGTAATAAAAATGCTTATTTATTCTCAAAAATCTATATTTAATCAAATTAAAATATAACAATAAGTAATAAAATTTAATTTATCGATAATTTTTCATAGTTTGGTACTTCTCAAAACATTCCCCAATGTCTTACAGTAAATATTAGTTTCTTTCGTTCCATTTTTCAATTTAAAACTCCTAAAATAACCAAAACTTACAAAGAAAATGATAAAACGGACACTAAACAGTTTTAAGGTTTAAGAAATAACAACAAACTTTGAAGCCTTCGAGTGCTGTAGTTCACAGAACATTTACAGAGCATCTATTGGTTGTTGAGGGTACTATTTGGTACCAAAATGATCAGCTGATCGTCTAGAACAGTGCCTTGTATTCAAATTATGCCAAGCAGGACTTGGCAAAAGATTAGAGGGACAGAAAATCGATGCCGGTGAGAAACCGGCCTAGGACCTTACTTTTACTTTTATAGGCGTTCCAACACGGGTTGCCTTTCTACACCAGGGCTGAGCTCCAGAGATCGCGGTCCAGCCAGTCTCCATCCTGAAGGCCTCGGCCCGCCATTTCCTCTTCTACTTCACTTATCCATCTTTTCCTGGGTCGTCCTCTTCTCCGTCTTCCTGGCGGACCTCAAGTGTTAAATATGTTTGCCTGTCCCAGCTCGTCAAAGGACCGGTAGGACTGGTGACGGTTAGACACTCGCGGACCGTATGAAGAAATAGTTTATGCCGGTCCCTAGTTGGCATTGGCCCACAAAGGGTTAAGTTTGTTTTTGATGAATAATTTAATATTTGGTAGATCCATATGTTAATTATGCTTTTGAAGGGTGAAATAAAACAATTTTTCAATAACATATTTGTCGTTTTTATTAATGACCTCATGCCAGCTTTCTAAGAACTTCATTATCCCGCTCTCGTAAATCATTAGAAACAAAATGCTGATCGAGATACATTTTCACACATCACTCATCAGCGAACCATTTTCCATTGAATGAGTTTTGGAGGGACTGGAAATAGTTGTTGTCGCATGTTGCTAGGTTCCAAGAATATGTTGGGTATGGTAAAATATCCCATCCAAGTTAAATCCCTCTATATTGAGAACTCTTTTTGGATGTAGGTTGGCATTAGGCAGCTCTTCATAAGTTATAAACGATCTCATTCGCACTAAAATGTTGTAGATTATCCACTTTTTGTCACTTATCTTTATTCGTTTGAGAAATGGGTCCTTTTTCATGCCAGTTCAGAAAGGAGTTGCAGATTAATATTCACTTGGCCAGTTTTGCCTCAGTCAGTTTGTTTGATATCTAACATTGAGTGGGGGATACATAGCCAATTTGTATCAAATGGTTTTGAACGATATTGTTAGTATTAAATGCCTTGATTCTAAAACCTATTTCCAGTGTCTCCGCAATTTCTCGTACCTGTGGCAACTAGTCTTGTTCATTTGGAGCCTTGATTTCTCTCAAATCAACCTTGATAGGCCGACCATTTCTTCTTTTATTGCGTTACATTCCTAGAGGGAACAAAGTCGAAGGCTGCATCGAACACCAATTGTCACTATTTTGAGTGGCTGCTCTCCAGTTGCGAATGCCAAGGGAGGACCGAGCGTTATCTGCCACACTTTCATCCCAGCGCAGCCTGGGTCATGGGATGAGGTCCTCAGTCACAAGATGTCCCGCCCAGCGCAGTCGACCAATCTTGATAAAAGTTACATTTTCTGCGTTTCCATAGAAAGCAGTCAGTTTGGCATTGGAACGCTGCCTCCACACACCATCTTCATGTATAGTATCATATATTCTACAGAGCATTCGGCACTCGAAGGTTAATAGATTCACCTCCTGGACTCTTGGGAGGGTCCAACATTCTGAGCCATAGGTAAGCATGGGCCTTATGAGTTTTGTATATGGGCACCTTGGTAGTCCTTGAAACATTTTCGCTCTTGGGGTGCCTCTGTAGTCAATAGTAGGTGGCTTACAATTGACTGCCTCATCGGGCGGCGTGTACCACCGGTGGCTCACATTGGAATGCTACCTCTGCCAAATAATTAGATCTTAAACACTTTGACTGCCAAAAAAGAATAAGTGAGAATCACACTCTCATTTCGACACAATTTTAATATTTCATTCTCTGACAAGAGAACAGTTACTCGATTTCAGGTTACATGGCAGCCAAAGTGTTAATAAAGTAGAAATCATTTTTTTATAGCTGAAAATTAAAATAATGAAAGTTTAATGTAAATTCATTTATTTTTATATTTATTTGTATTTATTTCTATTTATATTCATAAACGTATAAACATTTATCTTTTAATAACATAACTGGTAGGATAATATTTTTTATTGTTTATTTTATTATTGTTCGATTGCCAATAATGCAAAATGCCTGGAATAGCTCCCGCCCGATATAGCGAAAAGCATTAAACTGTCCCGGCGTGAACGTGTTAATGTTGTTGCTGGAGTTCACCTGCATCCCGAGATAAATGAATTCTTCCACTCTCGAAATTGTGCTGCCCAATCGAGACTATGACATTGGTAAGCGCACCACCATTCGGGTTCAAATGCATGTAATTTGTCTTCAATTCATTTATGACAAGGCCCATTCTTGCAGCTTCTGGGCTGACCGCTGTGAGCAAATATCCAAG
Source organism: Aelia acuminata (assembly GCA_911387785.2). Taxonomy (NCBI): domain Eukaryota; kingdom Metazoa; phylum Arthropoda; class Insecta; order Hemiptera; family Pentatomidae; genus Aelia; species Aelia acuminata. The sequence goes on from OU426978.1 coordinate 225,421,382, forward strand.
ATTTATTTCTTTGGAAGAAAACTTGTCTATCCATTCGGAGCTGTATGTTCTGTTATGGCATCATCCCCAAATACCAGGAATATCGTACGTGGGCATCCGAAAATTATCATTTGATATATTCTCTAGGCTGAAGCACTAACTAATGCCACTGAAACGATATGTCTTGTGTAAAGTTTCGAAGAGTGGATTTTTGAGGATAGAGAAGGGGATATATTTAAAAGTATTTGCACTACTAACATGAACTAAATGCATTTCAGATTTAAATGTATTTCTTTCTTTAATATTTTTTGTTTTTATTTCTTTCTTAAACATTTTTTTAACATTCACTGTCAATTTTTTTTTTCAGGTACAAACCAGAAGCGCTGATGAACCTATGACAACATTCGTCTTGTGTAATGAGTGTGGTAATAGGTGGAAATTCTGTTAAGCTTTTCCATAACCACTTTTACTGTATTTTATATAATTGTAAATATTTCCTTGTCTTTTTTTTTGGTGCAAATCTAATGATGAATGTGTGTAATTTGACGGTATGGATGTCTTCAAGTCAGCTTCTTTTTTTTCCCCCTTTTTTTTCTTCTTATGTGTCAAATATTTTGGTGTTTCTCCCAAAATCTACTAACGTTATTGCGTTTCATTTTTATTATTTTCTCTTCTCTTGTTTTTAAAATTTTAATTCTATGAATTATGGTCTATATGATAAATTATATTTTAAAATGGAATAAATATGATTTTTGCGTTTCTAATTATTTATATGTATAAATATGTATGTAATCGGCTCAATGTAACTGTTATATTATTGAATTATTTTGATTTTTAGAAGTATGGAAAATGTATGATTTTTTTTTTTTTTTTTTTTATTAAAATAACTAGTTTGATACCGTTATATAGGCATATATATATTTTTAATTAATTCAGTTGTACACGTGAGATCTCAAGACATTTTAGGTTAACCTATTTATGTGTAGTCAAAACAAGATAATTATTTTAATTGATGTCATTAATATCCATCTTGGAAAAAAATAAATGATTGTTGAACGATTACTTTTTAGTTACCCATAATATGCCATATTATATTAAATGAACAATTAAATATCAGTTGTTTCTCCTGTGGAGATCCCTTATGTCCCGGCCATAACGTCCCGGAGACATAAAACTGAAAAGTGTTTTTGGTTGTTTTGCTTATGAGGCTCTGATGGTCCGATTCTGAAGGGGGATTGGGATTTATTATTGTTAAAGTGTGAACTTCTTCGGCAATTAATCTGGGAGAAACACTTGTACCAAGACTTGATGGATGGGCAGTATGGATACCTAATTCTCTTTTGTAGATGTGAGAGATAGTCAACTGTTATTCTTTATGATACGTTAAAGGGAAACCTAAATGATAATCAGGATTTTCTGTTTGAAAAAATTTTTATTTTGGGAAGCCAACGTTTTGATCCAACTTGTGGATCTTCATCAGGGCTTATAGAAAAACAAATATATGAGTATCTAAGCTAGAGGATGACTATAAATGATTATATTACAGAACTGATAATAATACCTATAAAAATTGGTAAGCATTACACATGAATATTTAAATAAGTGGCTGGTTAGCAAGATAAAATAGTATCTGATATCTACCTTCTGAGTCTAGGTAGATACAAAGACTGAAGATAAAATAAGGTAGCAGGTAGTGGTAGGGGGTAGTTTGCCGACTTCAAACATTTATGACGGGGAAACCCAACGCTTTTGAATTGAAAGGCTACATGACAACTAAGTGAAAATAAAATATTAAAAACTAAAAAAATAGATGGTACTGTATACTTATCAATTCTGTAATGTAATCATTTATTGTCATTCTCTAGCATAGATACTCATATATTTGTTTTTCTTTTAGCCCTGATGAAGATCCACAAGTTGGATCGAAACGTTGGCTTTTGAAAATAAAAATGTTTCCAAACTGAAAATCCTTATTATCATTTAACCTATACTTCTCTTTTGATTAAGTAAAAATGATGTTTTGTAAAAATGAAGAAATGTGTTGTTTTTAGATATGCAACTAATGCACTGAACCGAAATCACATATTCAAATTTCTTTATCTCTTTTAAAAATTTACAAATTTCAAAAATCCATAGCCATTCCGAATTTCAAATCCTACAAAGTTTCCCTAAAAGCATTGGAAATTGTGTTTTTTAAAATAAGATAGCTATCTTCCAACAAGCTCTAGAAACATGTTGACAACTAACAGACTGCCAACTGGGGGCAGTACAAATTGTAGCCTATACAGATGATGTTGACATAGCAAGATCACAGAGGGACTTGGGGCTTCTTAGCAATAGTGGCTGTAGGACAGAACATGGGGCTACTAATTAACCAAGTTAAAAATAAATATATGGTTGCCAATCCTCTAAGACATCCACCATACACTGTTACCTTTGGGGGATACACATTTGAAAGGAAACGTAGTTTTGTTTATCTAGGGTCCCTAGTTTGCACGGACAATATGTCCAGCCAAGAGGTGCAGAGACGGATAACGACTGCGAACAGGTGTTATTTTGGCCTGGTTAAAATATTAAGGAGTCATTTACTGGCAAGGAACACCCAGATAGCTCTGCACAAATCGCTGATCAGACCTGTGCTGACATAAGCCTCAGAAACATGGCCCTTAACTCGTGCAGACGCCATCAGCTTACAGGTTTTTGAGAGAAAAATCCTGAGAAGAATCTTTGGCCCTATAAAAGATGTCACCCATGGTGCACTTCATAAGGCTCTCATGACTTTGATGGGCTGGGCATGTTGCAAGAATGGACGGTGACTCCCCAATCAAGAGATTGCTATTCGGGTATGTAGAAGGAAGAAGAGAAGACGGCCAAGACTTAGATGGGTAGATGAGGTCGAAGCCAACGCACTGAAGCTCATGAACACCCGAGCTTGGCAGACCTTGGCGTAAAACAGAGAAGTATGAAGGCAACATCTTGACGCGGCAAAGACCCATAGCGGGTTGTAGTGCCTGTGATGATGATGGTATGGGATAGACCTACTAACTCCACAAATGAGTATCTGGAGGAGAGGGGTTAGAAGGTAATAGTAACAGGTATTTCTTTGGAACTGGATTGGTTGTACCTGTTACTGTAAAATACTAGTTTTTGGCATCACTAAAGGTAACATAACCTCCTGAAATAACATAGGGAGTGTTTTCTTGATAAAGGAGCAGACCTGCATTGCTGTGGCTCGGTAACTATTATGCATTGAATTAATTATATCCTATTCTTTTTAATACAGTCAAATCAAAATTCACTGATTAAGATAAAAAAAGTTTCAGCTAATCTAAAAACCAACAGGATTTTATACTTTACACCAAATTTAAAATTGTTTGGTAAAAAATTTAATGGGTTAAAGTTTTTATTTTTTACATACCATTTTTGACTATAGTAATTAATAATGATTCTTTCATTTAGAACTTACTGGATTATTTCAGCAGAGGCGAGATTAAGGTATTAATTCGGATTTCATCTTGGATCACTTGAGCAACTCCAAGATGGCGGCCGGCGTGAGTAAACAACAAGGTATTCCGATCACGCCCTACCTGATATCCACGATTCAGTTCGGGTTTAACGAGATCCGATGTCGGCTTTATCCATATTTTTAGAAGATAATTCATTCGTTGTTTACTTTATTAGGTTAGATCCGATCTAAACAAAATCTTCAATCTAATAAATCATGTACGATTTGTTCTTTTTCCTATGGAGTCATATCATTTAAAATCATCATCAAATCATTTTAAAAAATATTCTTTTTGTTATTTTTCTTGAAATAAAAATATAAAATATATGGTACCACTACTGAAGTGCGGCTGATGGGGCAACCCTGCTTCGGGGCGTGGCTATCACTCCCTTTCGGAGGGGAAATTCTCGTCAGCTTATCCCCCACCACCTTATCACTATTTCCCCTCCTTTTTAAAAACAGCGCGTCTTGCTTGAGTGTTCACGTCATTTTTACGTCACAAGCCATCTTACCAATTCTCCAAATGACACATCGATTTTTCACTTGCTACTTTTAAGTCGATATACTTCTCCGACTTTTGAAGTAACGGCCTTTTAGGAGTCCATATTGTTCTCCGACTTTTGAAATCATTACCCTCAGCTTTCATACCATTTTTAGAATTATCAGTAATTTCGAAATCGATAGAAAGTTTTTAATAAAATTAAGACTTATTTCCTTCATATACTACAATTTTCTCTATTTCAAATTCAAAGAGTTACATTTCAACTTTCATAAATACAAGCTTCATTTCATTATTGATGGAACACGCATTTAACAAATCAATGAATTCTTATTCAAAATAAAATATTAGCCTGTAATTTTATTCTTTCCAACTTTTATTATTATAAATTTAAACTATCATCATTTAATTATACTATACAGTAATAAAATATATTGTTAAGCTAAGTCTCCTTTTCTTCCCTATCTTCATCAGTGATTTGGAACACGTCTTGCATTGAATGTTATCACCATTATACCTACTTTATGTTATTGGCAAACATAAATATTTTTTATTGCTCATGTCTGTGGATGACCTTGCAATTATAGTTCATTCAATTACTGATGAACAACAAAACAATACCCTTGCGCAATATTGCCAAAATAATAAAATGGTTATTAATACATAAAAGACTAAACCCATGAGAATTCTGAAAGGTAGGCCTACAATATGCAAGTTGCATAAATAAAGAGGTTTAGTGTAAGATGCAAAAATAAAGAGGTATAGTGAGAAACCATATAATAAAAAAAAGAAAAGTTAATTTGAGCTGTTTTACTTATAATAAGAAATATAACTCTGTAAATGAGCTTAAGATCGGGAAAATGATATTATGATGCTTAATTCTCAGCAGGAAATTTAAAAATATATAAATTATATAATAAATCGGAAGTATGTATAAATATGTATAATTTCAAACTTAAGGTATTAGTATCGAAAATAGCACGGTCGATCTTTATTGTCGATATAGAGAGGTGACGATTACATGACGTCACAGTCGACTACTGAAGGGAAATGGCGGGAAAAATAACTGGGACAGAACAGCGAGCTGGAGCCTTATCTGCGAAGGGGGGAAGGTGGTGGGGGCGGCAGTTCGGCAAGGCCCCGAGCGATCGCTGCGCCTTAGGCCACGCCCCGAAGCAGGGTTGCCCCATCAGCCGCACTTCAGTAGTGGTACCAAATATATATAAAGATTTAATAATATAATATAAACATTTAATTAAATTAACCTTGCATAGAGGCAATATCGTGACCAATGAAGGTCTACTGAAGTGGGATTAATACTTGTTAAAACTTATTTAAATAAATTGATTCTATTCAATTACTCATCAGTGGATTATAATAAAATTAGCCGATAATTATAGTTAAATTGATTTTAATAGATAAAATTCCTTAAACCTTTTATTCCCTTTCTTCAATCTAATAAATCATGTAAAATATGTTCTTTTTCCTATGGAGTGATATAATTAAAATCATATATTTTTAAATAAACTACTACATCTGATCGGTAACTCTCAGTAAACCCGAACTGAATCGCGGATATCGAGTAGGGCGTGATCGGAATACCTTATTGTCTCATCACGTGGGCCGCCATCTAGGGGTTGCTCATCCGAAGTAATACCGAGATTACATATACACACACTCAAAAAAGTTTCCATACATTTTGTTTTTCTTTATCTCTTCTATTAACATATTAATTTTATTAGTTTTATTAATTATCAAGATATAGTAGGGACAAAGGTGCATTGATATGATAACAAGTTAATGTTGGATCACTAATCCCATAGCTGGAATGTAAACAACTTTAATCCGGAGGTCAAGAAAGTTTCCACACACCAATAATATCTTACTGCTAATTCCATTCAATATCTTTATTTTATCCCTAAACCATTATTCCATTGTCGCAATAATAATTTTAATGTTTAGTTAAGGTTCAGCCTCCCTTGAATCATCATCATGCGTGTAGATCATCCGGACCGGATCCGCACCGTAGCAATAATACAGGTTATGTTCAGAATATTTTTAATTCAACTTACGTATTATCTTTAGTTATGCCTAAAGTGGCCTTTTTCGGACATGTGTGGCTTGAACTTTAGGCATAACTAAAGGTAATATGTAAGTTAAATTAAAAATATTCTGAACATAACCTGTATTATTGCTACGGTGCGGATCCGGTGCGGACATGTGTGGCCAGACCCTAAGCCGCACTTCAATACTTGTATATAAAAATCTTTATATATGGGTGATTCTAAAATTATGATGGTATTTGTGTCACAACGTGATATATCGAGAACCGCCTGAAGGATTTTTCAAATTTTTTTTCCTAATTCCTAATATATTACCTCATTGGTTATGAATACAGCTATCTCATTTTCAAGTGCCTAAATACTGGATAACATTCCATAAAATCAATTACAATGCTCTTTTTGTCTCTCCCTAGCCTGTCACAAAGTGTAGGTCATGTATTTTAAAAATTATTAAACACTTTTCCATCGCAATAATTCTAAAAAATCAGGCACTAATCTTATCAGCATACTTTCAGGATGCAAAATAAAATTGAGCCAGGATTCCAAAGGGTACAGGCTAAGTACCACAACAGTTTTTCCCTTTGTCACACAGTTGTGAGGTCACTCCCTAGCGAGTTTTTCATACACCCTCCAAACCCCTTAGAAAAGGAAATTTCGAGTTGAGAACGTACGGGGTACCCCTGTTATAAACCTGACTATACGTCGATTCATATCATTTTCCCCTAAGTTCCCTCAGTTGCTTTCAGGACGTGGAGGAAGGTGTAAAACTGAAAATTATTTTTATGGTGAGTGCCTCCCTATACGTTATTAATATGATGATAAACAATATATGTATATTTTTTATCATAGTTTTATAGAGCCTTCGAATCTCTATACAGCCATAACCTCCTTTAAGAAATATTTGTCAGATTTTTGCCAAAATTTATGATAAATAGCCGATTTGTCCCTCCCTAGCCTAATACTGATTTCGTTTCTAGCTAGGGAGAGACATTTGATGAAATTAGTAACTTGGTTATGTTCATTACTAATCTTTTTTTTTTTGTTCGGTACCCCTACCTGGCCATGTGTGGCATACGGGGGGTTACTCTACAGGTGTAACCAAACCTATTCTAACCTATTCTAACCATGGTGGGAGGGTTGAGATTTATTCCGTGGGGCCTCCACGAAATAAAAGTTATCCCTCCCAGGGCGGATTCGAACCGCCGCCGTTCGGCTCGAGCGTGTAACAACGGGTCGCGCTCCTACACGCTCGGCTATCCCGGCCCGTTCATTACTAATCAGTGTCAGTTCGGAAAGTTAGGTTTCGATTAAGTATCAAGGGCGGATCCAGGGGGGGGGGGGTGACATGGGTCATGACCCCCCCCCCCCCCGAAATATTTTTGTTTTAATACTTCTTCTATATTTTTAAGCAAATAATGCAATTAGCTGGTTACTATGGTGACAGGGGTCATGACCACCCCCCCCAAATATTTTGGTTTTTAAATTTTTTTATATTTTTAAGCAAATAATGCAATTAGCTGGTTACTATGGTGACAGGGGTCATGACCCCCCCAATATTTTGGTTTCAAATTTTTTTTATATTTTTAAGCAAATAATGCAATTAGCTGGTTACTATGGTGACAGGGGTCATGACCCCCCCCCAATATTTTGGTTTTTAATTTTTTTTATATTTTTAAGCAAATACCATAATGCAATTAGCTGGTTACTATGGTGACAGGGGTCATGACCCCCCCCCCCCAATATTTTGGTTTTTAAATTTTTTTATATTTTTAAGCAAATAATGCAATTAGCTGGTTACTATGGTGACGGGGGTCATGACCCCCCCCCCCAAATATTTTGGTTTTTAAATTTTTTTTATATTTTTAAGCAATAATGCAATTAGCTGGTTAATATGCCGTAAACCTGCATTTGTTTAAAATGTAGTCCTTCTTGCATACATGATCTAAGGTAATAATCTCATTAAAAACGGTGCTGTCAGACACATGATTATGAGACAGGAGGTTACTACCCACCCAAAAAATTTCGTGCTGGATCCGTCCCTGTTACGTATCCATATCATAACTATCCCTCTTCCCCCCTTAAACTGCCGAATAAATCTGTAAATAACACAGGGGCTCATTTCAGAAAAATGACATCGAAAAAAAAAGAATGAATGAAGAAGAAATGAAAGCTAAGGAACTAGAGAATCGCTTCATCTAAAAAACTAAATGAGTTGTTTTTATGGTTCCTACTTTGGAACATCTTTTTAAGTGTCAAATAGTGAACTGTTATTTCTTTAACTATTTTGAAGGTATGGATCCTATTCATTATACCTATATAAGAACGAGACATACTTCATACGATATAAGACTGTAAAATTTAGAGGATTATTTTTTAAAAGATTTAAATTAATATAATGATGTCATATGTGACATTTTGTGATTCCCAAGAACATTAATTTCTTTGAAAATCATTATCTCTATAACTATGAATATTAGTGTGTGCACAATTAACATCATTACTAAGGAGCATTTGACCAAGTCATCAAGAACGAGAAACATAAGAAAACATGACTTTGAAAATCCTAAAAAATTAAGAGCCAAATACCACCATAATTTTAGAATCACCCATATATGAAGATTAACACATGTTAGACCTCACATTGAGTTTATTTGATAGGATAAAATATAAATTTCAAACATGATATTTGATGTTTTTTTTAAATGCATTTGAATTCTCCGTAATGATATAGATAAATTCTTAGTAAAATTAATTTTATTAAATTGAGATGGAAATTCTCCGCTTGGAAGAAAGTAGCAAAATATCTATCCCCACCCATTTCCAGCGTCTTCTAGAAAGCGTGCTTTCGGAAAGAGAAAACTTCTTAAAATGCAACAAAAATATTTTAGAAATTTTCAATTTGGAAAACGACTACATCTTGTGCGTGCTACTCACCGTGGCTTTGGAATGTGGTTTCCGCCTTGAACGTTCCCAATCGACTAATTTCGACATTCGGGCTTGCAGAGAACTGAATTACGCCCCGAAATGGAGGGATGTATCAAGAGGAGTGTACATGGTTGATCTGTTTCTGGCAAATTTACAAAATGAACGTTTCGTCCTCTTAGTTGTCCCGGTTCTTGGTAATGTATTGTTAGTGAACCTTATCACTTTGAGAAAAAGCGATGTTCGTCGGTCGGCTACTGCTGAGCCTATCGTACCATCTCAGTGGCTGCTCCCTTTTCAATTCACACTGGCTGAACGCTTCAACAACTTGCCTTTACTGACCAGGATCGTCCGGAAATTCTTCCAGAGGGAAAAGGACTTGGCACTGAACGCGGCCAACGTGACCAATCCAAGCCTCTTGGGGTTGCCGGATGAACTTAAAAGGGCGGTGTTCAGATACGTTTCAGCAAGTGATTTCGTTCATTTGACCGGAACTTGCCATAGGTTGCACATGTACAAAAAGGATCCAGCTGTTTGGAAACATTTCCTGAAAAGAGACTACAAGACAGATTCCGAAGACGCCTACGACCTGTATATAAGCAAGTTCTGCACGAACAAAGTGATATTACCCAGCTATTCGGAATTTACCGATCTTGTCTTTCCTATGATGTTGCACCAAACGACTTCGAGCACTTCACTCCAAGATTACATGCTGTAATTTTTCAGCATTCCATTATAATTTAGCATAATAAATATCTATTTCGTAAGACGATGCTTAAATTGGATCTATGTTGTGTTAATGATTGCGTGATCACTACGCACTAGTGATGTCAAACTATCGATAGTTTAAAACCCTCTGCCTTTAGCACTATTCTGCTATATAATTTACTTAAATAGGAAATAAAAGAAATGTAGCAGTGTAATATGATTTATTTTTATAATAATGTAATGAAAACCTTTCTAACTTAACCTTTATTATTCACAATTACAGTGTATAACATTGTATAAAAGGTTACATTGGTATATAGAAATTAAAAGTAATTATACATATGATGTGATAAGAGATTATGATACAATTATTAATGAACCTAAATAAATCATCACATTCTTCCCTCCTAAAATTTCAATTCATAGTCCTTCAAATAGGAAGGCGTTCGGTGCTCCCTAGTAGAGCGTCGCAGGAAATTTTCATCTGTAGTAATCTTGCATCCTGTATCCTGATCTTCTTGAGTTTTTGAGGCTCTTGTAGGTTGAGGCTGTTGCTGCTCAATATTCTCTTGCCCCGGCTCAATGTCATCTGGTTGTGGCTCTGTCAACATCTTACCTTGAGGTGCTAGATGTTTTAAGGATACTGTCGTCTCTCGCCCGTCGTTGAGGCGTACTCTGGCATAATGGGGGTTCACGTCAAGGATGTCTACTTCCTCGACCAATGGATCGAATTTGCTCCTCCGTACGTGTACTTTCATTAATGCTTTCTTTGAAGGCGAAAGCCAAGTAGGGAGCGAAATGCCGTTAGATGATCGCCTGTTTATAAACGGGATTCCCTGTTTAATAAAATTGGGATATTCCCTGATTATAATTTTTAAGTGAAGTGGAATTAGTGGACTGTATTTACTGGTTGAAAAATTATATCTGTTTACTGCTTAACAATATATTTATTTGAACGTACCTTTGTTAATAAATTATGGACAAAGAAAGGGGTAAGGCTGATGTCGAATATGTGATGTGTCGGCTACATGATTTAGGTGCATGCGTTATTATATAACTTCTTTCTTGCTGTGTTTCTTGATTTCGACGGGGGTGGCCAACCCATCTTCTCTCCTCGTCTTCGCCGGCTCTCCGCTAACTAATTTAGCTCATGCTAAAGTACTAATGAATAGTACATAAACGAAACTAAAAACTCCTTCTCTCACTGCCGGAGCTTCCTCCATTAATCTCCTGGGCCTTCTTACTCCCCACATCACCCGTATGCCTCCTGGCTCTGGCAGGCAAATTAAATAGGCCGTGCATAGGCGCCGGCGGGTGATCACTTGAATTGGTGAAAATTGAACAAACCGCCCACCTAAATTGAGCGTAGCCAATTTAATAACACGCAAAATGAGAATATTGGTTTGATATTGATATGTACATTGGTTTAAAGAGTACGTTCAAAAAAAAAAATCTCTTTTTTTTTCTTTAAAAATGATAATAATAATAAAATAGAATATAATAATGAAATAAACTATGAATGATACTTAATACTAATGACAAAGTCAAAAACATAAAACTGACAATATTATAAAGATAAAGAAAATGCTTTCCAGCAGAAAAAAAAAGAAAAGAAAAAATATTACATTGTATGTTCGGACTTTACGTATCTCCAACGATGAAATGGTATCACACTAAGAATCTGACTGACCCGGTTAGCTTCGAAGGTGCGAAGCTCGTGGATGGGTAGCTCAAGCCATGCCAGTACGTTGCTGGAGTCGGTAAAGCAAATTGCCTCAGAAAGCGACGTCCTACTTACCTCGATAGATGATAATAGTCTGGCCAATAGTAATGCGCCGCAAAGCTCTAACCGAGCTATTGATACGAATTTTAAAGGCGCCACCTTGGTTTTGGCCTTAGTCAACAGAACCTTTACCTCGCCATCTGGAGAAATGGACCTCAAGTACACGGCTGCTGCATAACCTCTGTTGGATGCGTCGCAGAAGCCAATAAACTGAAGTGAAGCTCCAACCGAAGTGAAGTACCTGGGAATCGTGACCGCTGAAAGGGATGACCATTCGCATATTAATGAATGCCAGGCATCCGCCAGCTGAGAAGGGAGAATTTCGTCCCAGCCCAGCCGCGCCTTCCAAATTCCCTGCATTAGCACTTTCGCGAGAAAGACAACTGGCGACAAGAATCCTAAAGGATCAAAGATTCTTGCTATTGACGAAAGTATCAGGCGCTTGGTAACATTGTTACATCCAGGTGATGTTATTCTATATGAGAAGGTGTCTTCTTTTTGTAACCAAATAAGACCTAATATCTTCACTGAATCGCAAGATGGACTGTGTTCTTGCTTTATTTCAATGGGCTCGTTGCTCATTTGTTCTGAGTGTGGAATCAAACTTTTCTTAGTTGAAGCCCATTTGCTAATAGCAAAACCACCTCTCGCGAACAACCCGCAGAGCTCTTCTTTAAGGGTGATAACTTCCTCGAGGCTGTCAGCTCCAGTGGCAATATCGTCAACGAACATATCCGTTAGAACTCGTTCCGCAGCAAGGGGGAATTGTGCGCCCTCATCTGTGACCAATTGATTTATGACTCGCAGTGCTTGAAAGGCACTAGATTTGACACCGTATGTGACAGTGTTTAGCTCATATTCTATCAGTGGGCAATCAGGTTTCTCACGCCACAGGACATGCTGTAAGTGTCGGTCTTCTGGATGTATTAGGATCTGACGATACATCTTAACTAAATCTGCCTTCAGTGGTATGGCGTAGGACCTGAACTGAGTCAAAACCTGACAAATATCCTTTTGAAGTTTAGGTCCTGAACTACGAAGTTGCGGCTGCGCTAGTAAGAATAGGCGCAGCCGAAACCGCAACTCGAGGCGTGACGTCACCCGGGCATTGAAGCTCCCTTAAGGGCCGCTTCGCGGCCAATAATTTCTTATACATGAAATCTTTCAAATGATATCAGATGTTTAACACCTAATTGTTGTAAATATCTATCGCACTTGCTATGGTCAACAGGGTAATCAAATGGTTCATCAATAAATTCGTCTAAAAATATTTCTTCCCCATTAATAGTAGTAATAGTTCCCAATCTAATGTGATATGATGTAATATCCCTTGGATTCTGTAAACCCTTAGATACGACGTAATGAAATAAATCATTAAGTTTTTTATACAAACGGTCATTCAGATAATTAACATACGGATTCAAACATTTAATAATTTCAATGTAATCAGAAAATTTAATCCTATTAACAACACAAAATATTACTTGTCTAAATCTAATAGAATAAATGTAGGGATTTCTACATAATAACAATTATGTTATAACAATTATAGGGGCGGGAACCCCCACTACTAGTTCCAGGCGCTCCAGACGGAACATGTTCAGGGTCAACGTTCTCAGCGGCCTTGGGAGGCCGCCGCCTTGGTTTTTTTTGCCCGGGTTGTTTACATGTGGTGGGAGCACGAGTTGCGGCTGCGCTAGTAAGAATAGGCGCAGCCGAAACCGCAACTCGAGGCGTGACGTCACCCGGGCATTGAAGTGTTTGCCCGCTTTGTAATCAATTTAAAAATGCCGAATATTGTGTGGAATATTGCTATATTTGGCCCAGTATTTTGTATCCCAATGATTGGTTTTTACAGTTGTATGATTGGTATGTTAATTTTTGTAGTACTAGTTACTTTTATAAAAAGCCTCATTTATATCTTTTTGGTGATTCTAATTGTGGAAAAACTTATGCTATTAGTTATTTAAGTAAATGTTTGTTTAATAGGGCTTATTACCCTGGTTCTCCTCCTCATTTTTTTGATAGGTTAAACGAAAATTATAAGCTTATTGTTTGGGATGAATTTAAGTATATATCTGATTTTCGAGAGCTTTATTTGTTGTTCCTTAGTGGTAGTGCTTTTGGTATAACTCGTAAATATTGTGATGATAGGATTTATTGTAATACTGCACCTGTTATTTTTATTTCTAATAATCCTCCACCTGATGATGATGCTTTTAGGAATAGGGTATTAGTAATTGAATGTACTGATTCTTTACAGGTTTTAGAAGATTACCGAGGTCTCTACTACCGCAGGCGTTATTATTAGCTCTGATGCCGTACCACAGGAGTGTCCGTCGTCATTATAGACGTAAGAAACACCACATTGTTCGTGGTTACTTTTCATATCCAGATATATTGTATTTTACTCATAAATATAATGTTAATTGGTCTATGTTATGTGCTGCTGGTTTTGGTCATTCTGATGTTACTTTACTCCCTTTTCATGATTTCTTCCATGCTCCACAATCTGGGTCTAGTACGGATGGTTATTTTTTTAAAAATGAAGAGTTAAAAGATATTACTAAGAAGTATGCTAAGTATAATTTAATTTCTGTTAAATTTTATATGAAGAATTTTGATTTTTTTAAGATTACTAGTGAGTTTATTGGTAGTGAGAAGGGTGATCAGGCTCAGTCCTTGAAGACTAAATACGTTAATTATGTTATGTATAAGTATTCTAAAAACACTACGGCCACATCTTGGCCGTCGTATGACAATACTAAATTTCAAGTTTATACTATTCCAATGGAGAGTATGGCGATTCAGTATTATCGTAATGGTACGACTACGTATGACGAGGACAAACCGGATTTTGGTCCGTTTGATTATGAAAGTGGAAATGCGCCTATTCGTAGGAGAATTTTAACAAGGAAAAGTGTTATGAAACATTCTTATTATCCTGGATGGTTGCATACTCTCGCGTCTGTTAATATGTTTCACGACTTATCCAAGAAAGTTACTTTTATGAAGTGGATGAGAAATCAAGGGTGTAAACGTATACCTACTGTTTTGGTTGGCAGGCCATCTGCTAACGATATTGTTTTGGATAAAGATGACCAAGACCATCATGTTGCTTATGTATTAACATTTAATGTTGTCATTAACAACTAGGATGTCATTAAGGCTCATTCCATTGGCGGAGGAGCATGAGGCGTCGAATACTACCCTTATCTTCTCGTCCTTCCAAACACCGTGATGAGGTATTAAGTATGGTGACGGAGCCTGAGCCAAAGACATGTGTTTTAGGTTTTCATACTCTTTCATGAAGTGCCGGTAGCCTTCGGCCATTTTATTGGTGTTCGATATCCTTCTCTCGAGCATGGAAAATCTTCGCGACACTACTTCGCGATTGTTTCCTGGATTTTCGGAGCCAGGCTTCACTGGCAAACGCACAATGTAGCGTCCATCAGGAGTTCGGGTAGTTGTCCTTTGGAAATGCTCCTCGCTTAGTTGGTCGTCCGGATTTCTCCGATCGGCAGCGATGGGCTCTTCAAGTTCCCAAAATTTTTTAAGCTGCGCATCAATGTCTCGTTCCAACTCGGAATAAAGTGCAATTGTTTCAGGGGTATCTTGGCAGTTAAGCTTGCCAATAACTGCGAACCCAAATATCGTAGGTAACAGTGATAAATCTGGAACAGCCGACTTATACGGAGCGCAGGTGACCACCGAGGAGTAAACATCGGCTCCAATTAGAATGTCTATTGTGCCAGGTGTGTCGAAGGTTCGATCTGCCAAATCGACTCCTGCGAGATTTTCGTAAACAAACTGGTTAATCCTAGTTTGAGGCATTAAGGGCGATACCTGCTCAATGACCATAGCTTGGCACTGGACCTCCTCTAGGCCTTGATAAGGTTTCAGGTTGCAGTAAATGCTTCCGAATGGCTTGGTCAGTATAGCACCCCCTAAACCTGTAATTTGTGTTTCGCACCCTTGAAATGGAAACCCGAGTTTGTTGGCGAGCGGCAGCGAGATAAACGTGTTCATACTCCCTGAGTCAATGACTGCGCGGGCAGAGTGGTATGAATTGCGGTGGTCTTTGACAAGTAGCTGAACCGTTCCCAGACAAACCAAGTTGCCTTTTCTTGTACACGCTGAAGGTGCAGAACCAAAACCGATGAAGGTGTTGACTGTCTCGGAAGGTTTAGGTTGAGAGGGCTGCTCAATCTTATTTTGGTCTTCCACATGAATAATGCTGTGGTGCCTTTGCCTGCAGAATCGACAGCTCCACTTGGATGTGCAAGCAGCGACTTTATGGTCTCCTCTCAAACAGTTTCGGCAACCATTCCATCCATGTACAAATGCTATGCGCCTCTCGAGTGGGAGGTTGCAGAAATCGTGACAGTATGGTATGGCATGGCCATTTTCGCAAAATGGACAAGTAGAGGGTGTAGGTAAATATTTGTTCGATGCTCCTGTTTGCATCTGTTTACCCTTTACGAACCTTTTATTCCACCTCTGTGGTTTAAAGTTGTCTTGTGGTGGAGAGAAGCTTCTCCTGTGGTTCTCTGCTGAAGCGTGGAGGTTCAGAGTGTTGTACCTCGGAGACTGACGATTGGGATATTTTCGACCGCTGTAGAACGTGCTTGCCGCTTGTGTGCTTTGCAGGTTGGATGTTAGTGTATCCCGAGAGAGTTTTAGTGCATTCATTCTACTTCGAACAAAGTCTATTACCTCATTTGCTGTAGGGGCCTTGTCAGAGGACTTGATAGATAATTCCAGGTGTTTACGAGTGTTCGGATCCAGAGCACGGATTGCCAATGCAGATAAAAGGAAATCAGACTTGTTCTCGATGTTGAGGCTTTGGAAACCCTCGATGCCGTCAGCAGCATCGTTTAAGAAACTTTCATATCTCAAGAGATCAGTCTTTTGAGATTTGGCATCACAATCAAGGATCCTCTGTACATATAGTGATGCAAGAACACGGGGATTATCATATATTTTTATTAATTTATCCCAAGCCTGAGCATAGGATTGTTCTCCAATAGGTATACGGCTTAGTAAGGTAGCAGCTTCACCTTTGAGAGCACTTCTCAAATAATGAAATTTCATTATATTTGTTAAGGACGGTTCTTCATGTACCATAGAGACGAATGTGTCCTTGAAATGACTCCATTGTAAAAGATCCCCAGCGAAGGTCGGGATGTTGATCTTCGGGAGATGTGCATCGGGAGTGCTGTGGATAAAGGTGGTATTGCTTTCGTTGGCAGCTATCGAAGCCATTGATCGGTTAGAGACGTCGACGCTCTTCTGCTCGATCCTAACGAGTATGGCAGCGGCTTGACAAATCTCGTCGCGGACCTTATCATAATCAGTCATCAGGCCACGCATCTGGATCAGGCATGCGCACTTGTATGGAATCCCTTTCCTCCCAGGTGGTTTGGAAACGCGTCCAATCCGATTGAGCCACAGCAAGCCTTGCTTTAAAAATTGGGATCTTATTAGAATCGATTAAAGCTTGTTCTCCATCCTTCATAATGCCGAGGATGTTACGCTTGAGTCCTCTGAGCTTACGCTCAAGCGCAGTACAATTTACTGACAAATTTTCTAATGCCATTATGAGACAACAACGGTGCCGCCAGACGAAGATAAGAAGAGAGAATTGGAGATGGATCAGTCATTCCGAAACAAAATACTGGAAACCATAAAAATGGGAAGGCCTTTGATTTTTTTTTTTTTTTTTGAAAAAAGTTGAAAAAAATAATGAAAAAAAGAAAACAACAATAAGCCCCAAGTATACGTAGGGACAGCAGCACAAAGTGAGAGTTAAAAGGACAATTGCAAAATAAATCAATATAAATATATATTAAATATGTGTTTAAATATATATTAACAAATAAAATTGTAGGGACAATAAATAAAGTAATAAGCAATAAACATTAAAGCAAGATATGGGATGCCTATGTGGGCACAATGGGTGATGACGTCAGAGCTAGAACTTTACTAGTCTCTAACAATGATTGAGCGCAATGAGACTAGCCGACCTCTTTGGTCGAGGTTATAATGTGTAACCTAATTCAATTAGAGACCGCATGGTTTTAATGTGTATATACTGGAATGCATTTTTACATTATGCTTATTTATTGCTAATATTTGCTGATTTATAATTGTTTAAGTGTAATAATAATAAAATAATGCAATTATTAATTGTTGTACAAAAGCTTCTTGTGAAAATTTACCACTTCTTTTTTATAAACTAAATAGGTACATATTTAACTTTTTACTATTGGAATAATTTTCAGAATGAATGCTGTATGAAATAAGATTTATTGTTTATTCAGTTTAACAACATAAATGAATTGTGCTTTATTATAATTTTTTTTTTTTTTTTTTTATCATCAAAATAATCATTCACATTAATTAATTCAAATGCGTTTTTTTCCTTCTTTTTTTTTAAATTTGTTGATGTGCTTAAATGTTATTAATATATATTTTTTTTTTCAAGCAAGAGTTCCAAAATATTGCACTCAAAGAAAATTAATGTTTTTACAAAATGTATTCATCAAAGCTAACAGCAATGAAAATTTTCTTTCTGTTCACAAAACAATATACAAAATTATTTTTAAATTCATTAAATGTTTTTCAGTTTGATGCAATACATCAAGCAAAAAGTCTTGCAGTTTTTAAGTAATAAATCATGAATTATGACAAAAATACAAATAAATATCACACAAAAAAATACAAATTAAAAAATAAGGATTAAATATACACATAAAAGAATTTAATGAAACTTTTAGTGACCGTAGAAAAGCAAAATAATTAGTGAAACAAAGTTATAGATTGGTGTCCAAGTACAAGAATATATAATGCATTTTATTGGAAAATAAATATACTCGTAGCAAGAATCTGTGAATAAACCAAGTTGATACAAAAACATTATAAAATGTCACCTATACCTGACCATAAATGTACACTAATATATGTAAGTTAATTAAGTTTTTATAGAATTAGGAATGATAGTAATACTTGGTTGTTTTAGTTTAGATCCTAATGAGAGTTATTTAAACCCAAAGTCAAAATTAATTAATTACATTAATTAAATGCACAATATGCCTATTAACATTATAAGGATATAGTTATAAAGATATAAAGATATGGCTATAATAGTGAATAAGTTGCAATTTTTATAAACAATCCCTGTAGGTAACCAATAATTACAGATTAGTTAGTTGCATCGTTAAACTGAAATTTAATTGAAATTAATAAAACCAATTAAAAAAATATACTAAATGAAAAAAAATCCCGGCCAAGGTGGACCATGTTTATAAACGGGAATCCCTGTTTAATAATATTGGGATATTCCCTGATTATAATTTTTAAGTGAAGTGGAATTAGTGGACTGTATTTACTGGTTGAAAAATTATATCTGTTTACTGCTTAACAATATATTTATTTGAACGTACCTTTGTTAATAAATTATGGACAAAGAAAGGGGTAAGGCTGATGTCGAATATGTGATGTGTCGGCTACATGATTTAGGTGCATGCGTTATTATTAACTTCTTTCTTGCTGTGTTTCTTGATTTCGACGGGGGTGGCCAACCTATCTTCTCTCCTCGTCTTCGCCGGCTCTCCGCTAACTAATTTAGCTCATGCTAAAGTACTAATGAATAGTACATAAACGAAACTAAAAACTCCTTCTCTCACTGCCGGAGCTTCCTCCATTAATCTCCTGGGCCTTCTTACTCCCCACATCACCCGTATGACTCCTGGCTCTGGCAGGCATATTAAATAGGCCGTGCATAGGCGCCGGCGGGTGATCACTTGAATTGGTGAAAATTGAACATCGCCTGTTGTGTCGGATCCTTTCATGTGGCGTCTCGTTGCTTGCTGTGCACAACAGAGATCGAATCGAGTGGAGAGCATCCGGGAGCACAGATTCCCAATTCGATGGTTCCTACTTTCTGTGTTTGAGAGCAAGAGATACAGTGCGCCAAATTGTTCCATTTTCTCGTTCTATTTGGCCGTTTCCTGTGGGGTTATAAGGTGTTGACATTGAAGTTGCTACCCCTCTATTGTGAAGAAATTCATGTAGCTCCCTGGATGCGAATGAGGTTCCTCGGTCAGTGTGCACATAAGAGGGTAGACCAAATGTGGTGAATAAGTCAACAAGGGAGTCAATTACTGTAGACGAGTTCATATTTGGACAAGGGTAGGCGAATGGGAACCTGGAGTACTCATCGATGATCGTCAATAGGTATTTGTTTCTTGGTTTGGAGGGTAGAGGGCTTTTGAAATCCATGCTTATTCTCTCAAACGATTGCGTCGCCCTTACGAGGGTAGATTTCAAATTTTTGTGAAATTAAGGTTTAACGACGTTGCAGGTCTGGCACGATGAAGTCATCTTTCTGACATCCTCCACTAAGTATGGTAGATTACGCATTCTTACCCAATGGATCATTCTGGTCACTCCAGGTTCCGAGTCGTCAATTGTTCTCAATACAGCTTTAGAAATTTCAGTTTTGAGTTGTTCGAAGTCAGATATAGCTTCGGGAGTCAAAGGAAAGGTTTTTGAGTTAAGAAGCCTTTTGACTTTATCCTAATAGTTAGGGACCCATCTGGAATAGTGCGCAAACATTCCAATTGTTCTTTCAAGGGACTTCTGACTGTCTGGAGGTGGAAGATTAAGCAGCGGTTTAAGACGGTCAGGGTCGGGAGACATGGTTCTATTTTCGATTTTATAGCCAAGCAAGTATATTGAAGTTAGTGAGTATTTGCTTTTTTCTGGATTGATCGTGAAACCATATTTTTGGACCGCGTCTAAGAAGCGCTTGAGATTTCGATCGTGTTCCTCCTGATCCTTACCGCACACCGTAACATCATCCAGGTACGCATATGTTTTTTCAACTTTTCGCGAGTAATAACGTCATCGATAACCCGCTGAAAGGTGGGGACTCCATCTGTTAAACCATAAGCTAGACGTCGAAATTGGTACAAACGGCCACATGCCTCAAACGCGGTGAAAGGCCGATCTTTCTCTCGAAAAGGTACCTGGTGATAAGCACTTTTGAAATCGATAGTACTAAATACAAAATTTTTTGAAACCTTAGAAACGACATCCTCGAGACTAGGTCTGGGATATGCATCAAGGTGCGTATATCGATTAATAGTTTGCGATTAATCAATGACCATTCGCTTTTTATGACTCTCGTGTTTTACTACGAAGGCTTGTGCCCTCCAGGGAGTAAGTAACTAGCAATCTTAAAGGACTGCCCCATCAAATAAAAGTGGAAATCAAATTTATTAATAATAATAAGCAATTTTCTTGTGATTGTACGTGTAAAGCTGGTAGTTCTGGTAAATGCAAACCCATCATTGTAACTTTACTCTACGTTTTTCGGTTAGTAATAACATTAATTACCTATTCAAACAATCATTGTTATGACAGCTTAGATTCTTTTTCATATTATTTATTTATTTGTCAAAACTTTCAGGCTTCGCAATGACAACTTGGAACAATTAAGCACAACGGATGTAAGACAAAAATGGGGAAAATTAAAAAAGAAAAACAAATATGACACTATGATCCCAATGTTATTTGCATAAAACCAACATTTTGGAATAATAAAATGTAAAATACTAATATTTACCTGGATAAATATAGTCACTTTCTTTAAAATGAAGACTACATATCGTCATATGTTTCGAAACAGGCTTATCTATTCTTAATTTTACAATACCCTCTTTAAGAAGCTTTTTATTTTTTGGAAATAAATGGAATGACACGTCTTTTGATTTTTTAATTGAACACTGAGGGACCGAGCAATACCTATTAGACATTTTTCAAATGATTTTTTGCTCAATCGGGTTTTAATTATGGAAAAATAAATTAAAAACGCCCAAAAAACCCTATGAATCCCAGGTAATGGCCCGGCTTTTATCCCCGTTTCTCTAGTTCCTGTAAAGAAGCAGCACCGTCGCTTGCGCCCGCCTATAGGATTCTTAATTAAAAATTATGAAAGGCTACCCATTTGTAGGCTAAAGAAATATAAATTTGTCTAGGCTAAAAACATGAGATTTGACTGAAAAATCAAATGATTTATTCATATGTCTTCCAACATGATAGAATAAAACACAAACAAAACTAGTGATTTCCTGCCAGTTTCTTCACTTTAAAATCATTCGGTTAATGACAGAGACCAAATTTAAAAGAAAATAAATAAGTGCAATTGAATACGAGCACTATAGCTCCTATCGTTCCAAATGAAAAATTCTACTACTACTATTATACTACTCCCCCTCCCCACAAGTCATCTCCTCATACTATCGATAGTTTTATGTCCGAACTATCGAATCTATCGATAGCGGAGACTATTTGGGTCATTTGTCCAGGAAGGGCGAATTTGAACTTGGAATTCTTGAAATTGAAAATGTCAAATCGACGTCTGGAAAATATTTAGGGATGCTCTTTACATAGCACAGATTGAACTCCATTGCAAGGTTATACAAGAGCAGGGTACACTTATCATTAATAAAAAAAAAAAACTTGGAAGGCGGAAAAAGAAATTTGTTGCGTGTTCGTTTAAATATAATTTTTTCTTGTTTTTTTTTTTATTCTTGTTTTTAAAGATAGCTGAAGAAATTCCCAAGCTATCTAATAGTCATTACACTAAACTTTGTGAATATCCAGTTTTTCTCGTTTACTAGTTAAATACAGATCCTTCCGAAATAAATGATAGACAATCGGAAACGTCTCAAAAACCTATATATATATATATATATATATATATATATATATATATATATATATATATATATAAAGCAACGAGAAAATACAGATGCGATTAGATTTCGGGTAGAGGCAGACGGGACAATGACTCCTGATATTTATGACCATCCAGTTTTTTCTTTTTTAGTACTTTAATACTGCTGCTTTTCGACATAACGATAGACCGTTGGAAACAACAAAAACGAGTTCTCTAAGTAAAAAGCAGCAAAACATTTTAGATACAATTACTTTCCAAGTCCGTAGAGGCGGAATCATGACATCATAAGCTTTGTTCCCACCCAGCCAGATAACCATAAGATAACTGCAAGAAACATGCGCAGTATGATTTTAGCGTTCCCACCCTATCGCTTACAGTTTGCTTATTACTAGTAAGCTGTTCCTACCCTGCCAGAATTCTGTAAGATAACCTTATCTCTATATATATAAGAGGCTTTGTCCTGACTGACAGAATCAACGCAGAGCAAAAACTACTAATGATAGAAACTTGAAGTTCGGAATTTAGACTTTAAACGCGATGTAGGTAACCACTAAGAAAGGAATTTCAAAAATGTAACTCCTAAGGGGCTTAAATGGCGAAATTGTCGTTTAACTCTAATGGAAATCTATTGTTGAGATTTTAAACCATATGTTTTTTTTTTGAATATCGATTTAACGTTGCAATAGTATTAAAATAGACATTCACATAAAATATGGCTACTGATTATTTAAATATTAGTGGTAATCAAATTATGCACACTGTGATTCCCATGATTGGGGATGGTGCGTGTTTATTTCGATCACTTTTCCATATATATATACTTCTCCATATATATATATATATATATATATATATATATATATATATATATATATATATATATATATACTGCTCCATATATATAAACTTCTTCATATATATAAGAGGCTTTGTCCTGACTGACAGAATCAACGCAGAGCAAAAACTACTTATGATTAGAAACTTCGGAATATATATTTTTTAAAAGCGATGTAGGTAACCACTAAGAAAGAAATATCAAAAATAACCCCTAAGAATATCTAAAATGTAAATGGCGAAATTGTCGTTTAACTCTAACCGACATCTATTTTCGAACTTCGAGAAAATATATCTAATTAGGACTCATTTTAAAGAATTTGATACGACGAGTTTAACTCGAAAGGCCATATTGGGCGTCGAAAACCATGTATTACAGCCGAAAAATGAAGCGTTCACGACGAGTAAGTCATTTTTTGTTTCGGCGGTTTTAGTGAACTCTCTCCATTGCGCGTGTCCGTCTCTTCTACCGAGCCGGCAGCTCCCCCCTCCAACATTCCACCTACCGGAAGCTCAAATTCTACTAAATCTCCTTAACATCAGTTAACATATTATATTAGATCAATTTTACATATTTTACATATTATATTATCAATACCAAGATAATGGTCACAGAATTGATTTTAAAGGCTCGCGGGCGAAGCCGCGGTGGTGTCCACGATCCCTGAGGATGAACTTTCACATACTCATTTTCAACCTCTTTTAAATGGATTTCTCAGTATTTGCTTTTATTTTGTTTCTTCAAATATGTCCCATCCTAATGATCTTTTATTTGTCAATTATTTTAGTGATTTTATATATTGTCAAATATATTTTCCTGATAGTGTAATATTCCTTTCTCAGCTTGTTCTTATTTTGAAAATATAAGTGACAATATGCAAATAATAGATAGAAAATACTCCGGGGAGGCGGTCAATAAAATGCAAAATAGTATAAAACTATTTTATTGCTGCCGACGTTTCGACCCAACTATGCAGGTCTTCGTCAGGGCTAAATAAACAAGACACAGACAACAACATTAGTAATTAGGACAAAGAATATGAACTGGCTAGATAAAATATAAAAAAACAAAGAATATGAACTGACTATATGTATAAGATATAAATGAATGTAAACTTAAGGTTAAGCATATAATTCATATACACATGGTGTAATATGGCTATTGACACTGATACTGTTAACACTGATGCTGTTGATACTGATAATATAGGTGGTGTGATAATATATAATATGTATAGGTGGATATAGTAAGTGAGAAGCGAGAAGGGGAGATTATACAAGTACTGAAAAGAATTTACATGTTAATGTAATATATACGTGTTATGTGTCAAGAAATGGTGGCGGGGAAGGAAATTTTGTAAATAGAGTAGGAGCTACTGGGAGGACGGTAGTGTGAAGGTAGTGACGGAGGGACATTATAGGTGATTGATGTTTGATAAGGTTTAAAATGTGTCTGTAAGTAAGTGAGATACAATTCTTGTCTATCTTGTGGTTGATAGGGTTTGATTCGAGATGAATGTATATGGATTCGGATATAAGTCTTTTTTCATGGTTAGGAACTGTAGCGAGGATAGAGGTTTTATCAAAATCAAAGGAATGGTTAAGGCTTAAGGCGTGTTCTGAGAGTTTGGACGCGGAAAGGTTACGGGACGTTATGGAGTATTTATGTTGGGAAATGCGAGTTTTAAGGTGGTTTTTGGTTTCTCCGATATAGGCTGAATTACAATTAGTGGTTGAACATGGGACCCGGTAAACAATATTGGATTGGTATTGTATAGGAATGGGATTTTGGCCGTAAATTTGGCCGTACGGTTAAATTGATATACGTGTGACACAAGAGATTAAATTCTTTATTCTGAACTCGTAATTCATAAAGAGAGAACAATCGATAACATATGATAACAACAATAATCGATAACATATTAATAGTATTTTGATTTGTAACAATGCACCACTACATCACTCCCCCCCAAGTGACAACGATAAGCAATATCTTCTGGAAGGCCTGATGATTCTTCTTGAAAACGTCGTTGTGTTCAAATCTGGTGGCGGTGGGATGTATCTTGAAACCAGAGGGTCTGCGAACCGTACTGTCTTCTTCTTCTGGGGAGCAGGATGTGAGGTATCGGCTCCACTAAGATGAGCGGGCTTCAGGCGGTCTCTAGATACTGTGACAGTGTTCCCGTTGAGGAGTATCTTGAATGTCTTGGGTGAGCGAGAGATAACTTTGTGTGGGCCTGTATAGGCCGGATGTAGAGGTGGGTGGGAGGAATCGTCTCGGAGGAAAACGTAAGGTGTGTGTTGCAGTTCGGTATGGCTGAACACCTTGTTTTCTCCATGCCACACAGGGTTTGTTGGTCGGCATTGTCGCATGATGCTTGATAGTTGCTCTGCATAAGTTGATTGTGGCGCCTCAAAGTTTGTGGACCTAAAGAAATCACCCGGTAAACGCAGCTTCGTCCCATAAACGAGTTCGGCAGGGCTAGCATTGAAATCCTCTTTGACGGAGCTTCTAAGGCCTAAGAGCACAGCGGGTAGGTGGGCAGTCCATGGTCCGTCGGCAGCCTGTAGACGACAAGTGAGCGCTGTTTTTAGTGATCTGTGCCATCTTTCCAGAAGCCCGTTACTTTGCGGGTGATATGCTGTAGTGTGTTGTACTTTAGAGCCAATCAGCTTCGACAGGGATTGAAAGAGATTAGATTCAAAATTTCTTCCTTGGTCGGTAATAATTTGTACTGGAGACCCGAATCGAGCTATCCAATTTTCCCAAAAAGTATTTGCTACGGTGAGAGCCGTCTGGTCAGGTATAGGGTAGGCCTCGGGCCCCCTGGTGTACCGATCAATGCAGGTGAGTAGGAATCGTTTATCCCCAGCGGGGGGTAAGGGTCCGACTATGTCAAGGTGGACACAAGCAAAACGTTGATCCGGAGTTTTAAGTTTCATCAAAGGTGATGATTCATGTTTAATTGTTTTAGAACGCTGGCAGTAAAGGCAGTTTCGAACAAAGTTGGTTATGTATTTGGTCATGTGTGGCCAAAAGTAACGGTCTTTGATGAGCTTAATAGAGGCGGACCTTCCTGGGTGTGAGAAATTGTGTATGTGCTCACATATCCGGTCAGGAAACTGCTGGGGGACATACGGCCTGTCAATATCATTTTCAGTATAGCAATAGAGTCGGACACCTGGGGTAAGGGCGATTGCCGTTATGCTCGGAGACTTCTGGCTCGCTACGAGGTGTGATAATTGTTCGTCCTGTTGTTGAGCTATTGCCAGTTCAGTGGGGGTGGGGATAGTGAGCGAAACGGAGTCAGCTCTTGACAGTGTATCGGCAACAATATTCAGGGTGCCCGAAACATGTCGGATATCGTTTGTAAATTCGGAGATAAAAGAGAGTTGACGGGCTTGTCTTGGGCTCGGTTTATCGGACCGTTGACGTAAGGCGTAAATTAGGGGTTTATGGTCCGTGAAGCATGTGAAGTTTTGTCCCTCCAGTATGTGTTTAAAATGCTTTATGGAGCTGTAAATGGCCAAAAGCTCTTTGTCATATGCAGAATAAATGGTTTCGGCAGGAGAGAGCTTTCTAGAAAAAAATCCTAGGGGTTGGGTACCTCTTTTGGATATTTGATGAAGAACACCGCCGATGGCCGTATCAGAGGCATCGGTATATAAATGAAGTTTACTGTTTGGATTCGGATGAGAGAGGGTCACAATTTGACGCAGAGCATTCTTAGTTTCGTGGAATGCCTCTTCCAGGTTAGGCGTCCAGTTTATGGTGGAATGTCTCGGTCCTGTAATGGCGTTCAATGGGGCCTGGATACGAGCTGCATTTGGTATGAATCTTCGGTAAAAATTTACCATTCCCAGAAATCTTCTTAATTGCGAAACTGTTTTTGGAATCGGGAAATCTTGAATAATCTTCAGCTTCTCATCCAAAGGTTTAATTCCTCGTTCTGATATTTCGTGACCCAGAAATGAGACCTTGGATTGCGCGAAAACACATTTTGTTTGATTCAAGAATATCCCATAATCTTTAAGTCGCCCAAAAATAGTCTCTAAATGTTTTAAGTGTTCTTCTGAAGAAGAGGAAGCTACTAGGATATCGTCTAGGTATTTAAAACAGAAGGGGAGACCGTGTAGTGCCTGGTTGATGAATCTCTGGAACGTTTGCGCTGCATTACGTAACCCGAAGGGTATAAAGGGGAATTCATAGAGTCCAAAAGGGGTACTGATAGCTGTTTTTTCTATGTGATCCTTGTGGACGGGGATTTGTTGGTATGCTCGCATTAGATCGATGGTTGAAAAGACGGTTTTTTTGTATAAAAAATTAGAAACGTCTTGAATGTTTGGTAGAGGGTATCGGTCCGGTATGGTTACGGAATTTAACAGACGGTAGTCTCCACAAGGGCGCCATTCTCCATTCTTCTTGCGGACCATATGTAAAGGACTAGCCCAAGGACTACTAGATGGGCGGCATAGTCCTAGAGATTCCATCGTGTCGAATACGGCCTTGGCTATTTGGTGTTTTTCCGAAGATAGGCGTCTGGGTGCAACATAAACTGGGTTACCTTTAGTTTCGATTCGGTGCAGAGTTGTGTGTTTTACTTTTTTAACATCCTGGTAGGTAGGTGGTGTGTCGAGACCATATTTTTTTAGCAATATCTTAATGGGATCCGTATGTTCGACAGCGCTAAGCGAATGTGGGACGATTTCATCGCAACGGAAAATAGTCGTAGAAAGTGTTAAAAATGAAGCCCTGTCGATAATTCTTCGTCCGGGAAGATCAACCAAAAGATTAAAATGAGTTATAAAATCCGACCCTATTATGGGTTTGGAAACGTCAGCTACAAGAAAATTATAGTTGAACTTTTTTTTGAGGCCGAAGTCTAATTTCAGTAGTCGTGTACCGTACGCGGCTATTCGAGTATTATTTGCTGCATATAGATGTTTAGTAATATTGGATCTCGCGTCACAAAATCTTGGAGGAATAAGTGATATGTCGGCTCCGGTATCCACTAAAAATGCTACTTTCGTAGACTTATCGGTCAAGAAAAGGCGGCTTGAATATCCATGGCAAGAGCACGCCGCTGATTTCTGCCTTATAGTTAGTTTTTTGGACCATAGGAACAAGGGGATCGGCACCTCTCGGCCTGTTCGCCAAATTTCGCGTGGTACCAGCACCAGTCAGATTGGTTTTGGGATGACGACTTAGAACGCTGGCGACGTTGATAGGAAGCAGGACTACCATGGGTAGGGGATCTGCGATCTCGAAACCTAGATCTATGAGGTGAGGGTGATCTAGAATTTCGTAATTTGGTGGACAGGTTACGTACCTCATTCCTTAAGGCTTCTATTTCTAGCCTGAGCTCCGAACTTCCGTGCTCTCCGGTACAAGACGTGGCGTAGACTGCCGCCTGGGGTCTGCTAACATCAGCAATTTTATCAGCTATGTCACTTAATTTCTCCAAGTCTTGTACCGAAGCCTGCAATATAGCCTGGGTTGTAATTGGCAGCCTTTGGAGAAATAATTGTTTTATTATATCTTCTGATGTTTGGGGCCCACAAAGAGCTTTCATCTCTCTCAAAAGCTGAGATGGTCTTTTATCACCTAGTTCCAGGCCCGAAAGTAACTTCAGGATTTTTTGCTCGTCTGTCTCGCAGCATCTTTTAATTATCGTATTTTTGAGGGAATTATAATCAGGTTCAGGGTCGTTTGTCCTGAATAAGTCCCCGACCGTTTTTAAGGTTTCACTATCTAAGGCAGAAACTAAGTAGTGGAATTTGGTTTGATTATTAGTTACTCCAGCTAATGCGAATTGCGATTCCATTTGCCGGAACCATAGATCTGCATTGGATCTCCAGAATGGGGGAATCTTAACAGAGATATGGCTCACCTGTGTTTTGGGTTCTTCCCTGGGTTGCTGAATATTTCCCAAAGCCGCTTCCAGTTGTACGATTTTTTCCTTCAATTCTTCCATCACGTCGGGGTCACCAATTTGGCCGTACGGTTAAATTGATATACGTGTGACACAAGAGATTAAATTCTTTATTCTGAACTCGTAATTCATAAAGAGAGAACAATCGATAACATATGATAACAACAATAATCGATAACATATTAATAGTATTTTGATTTGTAACAATGCACCACTACAGGATCTTTAAGGTTGGAAAGAAGGTGGGAAAGTTTATTGAGTGGCTTAAGGCCGCAACGTAGGGAAGGGATTGAGGTTGTTAAAGATTTTTGTATTTTGTCTGTGAGCGTAGGGATATAAGGGAGAGACCTATATAGGAGGGGAGAGGCTGTGCTAGGTAAGGGGCTAGGGGTCATGGTACTAGAAATGGTTCTGTTTTTGTATGCATTGATGAGTTTTGTTATAATTTTCGATGGATAATTAATTGTTGGTTATCAGTATATCAGTGATGCGTTTTATATTGCTGGGATGGTATTGTGGGTCAGACAATGAAAGGGATCGGTGAATTAAGTTCTTTGCTACATTGAGTTTGCGATGATAGGGGTGTTGTGAGTGGAAGTTGATGAGTCTTCCTGAATATGTAGGTTTGGTGTACCAGTCTGTTGTAAGGGTGCCATTGGTATTTCTTATGATGAGGAGCTCGAGGAAAGGGAGTTGGTGTTTGGTTTCTTTTTCAACTGTGAATCGGAGTCGGTGGTGGTAGGTATTGAAAGATGACAGGTTTTCGGGGTTGAGGACGAGGAGGAGGTCGTCAACATACTTTTTGATGAAAATGATATCATTGTGAAGTAGAGGGGTAATTTTGTCAAGTAGGTCGTTCAGTACTATGTTGGAGATGTCAGGAGCTAGGGAGTTGCCCATTGCAAGGCCGGAAATTTGATCGTAAAATTGGTTTTGGAACGAGAGGTACCCAGATTTACAGCAAAGCTCAAGGGACTCTAGGTATGAGGTGAGGTTGAGGGAGGTATGAGGTTGTATAGTGGACCAGTTATGTTGGACGATATTGAGGGCTATGTCGATGGGGATATTGGTAAAAATGCTTTCAGCATCGAAGGAGGCAAGGATGAAATTGTCCGGAATATGGAGTGATAGTAGTTGTTCTCTGAGGTGAAAGGAATTTTGGATATCATAATTGTTATTGTGGATGAATTTTTGAAGGGAGGGAAGAAGAAATTTACTAAGTTTTGAGGAAGGGGCATTAATGTTGGAGATGATAAGGCGTAGGGGATTTCCTGATTTGTGGATTTTGGGTAGTCCGTAGAGGCAGGGTGGTACGGAATTATAGGTTATCAGGTTGTAGTATGTATGACGGTTAATTTGTTGGGTCTCGAGGAGGTTCTTGAGGTGTTTATTGAATTTGGCCGAATGTAGGTGGATCTGTCAGAGAGAAGTCTATGGATTTTATCTATGTATTCGTCTTTGTCCATCACTACATTGGAATTACCCTTATTCGCATTCGTAAAATAAGATGGTCATTGGATTTTAGGAAGGACCTGGTTAGGGATAATTCTTTGAAGAATAGAGGGGAAAAGAGGGAAGGGCGTGAAGGTGGGTGTTGGAGGTGATTGGAAACCATATTATTGGTACGGATCCGTGATACTTCTTTTTCCTCATCGGTAATTCCATGGGAGTCATCTCTGTAGATATGTTCTAAGTCTGTGATGAGAGAGAGAATGAGGTGGGAGCAGTTGGATGTCGGAAGTGAAAATTTTGGTCCAAGGCTTAGAACATTGGTTATTTAGGAGGGTATGGTGGTAGAGGAGATATTATGGACCCATTTCTCGTTGCCAGTGGGGTGAATTTTGTGTTTTAGGGATGTTTGATAGATTTCGTTGAATTTAGAAATGAGGGAACGTTTTTTATGTTGCCGGATGGAAGTACAGATATGAGTGATGTTGGTGTGGAGTTTTGACATGTTTTCTTCGCCGATGGCGGTAGTTAAAAGGGTGTTGAGGGGGGAAATTTTAGTTTTTAAGAGCGTGACATGTTAATAATGATTTTTTAAAAAAAATTATGGATTGAGTGAGTTTTTTTTGGAGTGGTAGGAGTGTGCGGAGGTTAAGAAAAAGTTGGTCGATGCCCTTAGGGAAGATTTTGTTGGATCTGCATTTTAAGAGGAAGATGTGTTGCTCCGAGGTAATGGTGAGGCGTTTGTGGAGGTTGGTTAAGGTGTTGAATTTTGATTTGTGATGTGGAAACATATGTTTTAGAGACGAAAAGGTAACCTGAGTTTGTAGGGCTGTAGAATTACTGTGGATTGGGGGTGCTTGGGTAGTAGTTGAGGTAGAAGTGCCGAGCAGATATAGTATCTGTGGTGATATGATGATGGCGAAGAGCTGCGATGAAGCGAAGGTAGAGATTGGGATGGAGTTATTTTGTTGTGGATCCTGTGCTGCGCCGAAGGGGTGCTGGGTCATTATCTTGTTTTTGGCCCCGTGTTTTAGGTTTCATATTGGATAGATGATAGTTGACCGGATATAGAATTAGGTAGAAAATAGTCCGGGGAGGCGGTCTTTGTCAAGGGGTATTTTCTTTTTTTGTTTTATATTGTACTTTACTAACACCCCTATCTTCGTTCAATATGCTCTCACAATACATCCAAATCCTGAACAATTCCAGCTTCACATTCTTGAAGATTAAATCATCCGCAGCTGATTTAGGTGGGCGGTATGTTTCGGCTTCCCGAAAGGTACTACAAATTGCAGAAGCAGGGTTGGGCAAATCGAATGGCGGGACCGCCAAGATTTGAATGCCCCACCGGCGAACTCTGCTGGGGTCAGAGGCTGAGAAGGAAGTTGGTGAGCTAGATTCCTGAAAAGAGACCAGGTCTGGCCCATCCATTTCTTTTTTTTTTTCTTCAATTAAAATTATACGAGACATGAGTGAGTAAGAAGAGGAGCCGGTTCCCCGGCTGGAGGCGATGAAGAGCAGAGGGAGATCTTGAAGAACTACATGGACAATATGGAGAAGATAGAGCATATTGGAAAAGCAATTAGTGAGTCCGCATGGCCATCTCATTTAAATACATTAAAATACCCACTAACAAACAATATTTGTAGGGTCTTTTTTGTTCTTTTTTTTTTCTCAATAAATCTATAATCGGTTAACTCCATTTCATTTTTAACATCTCTAACCTTCAAATACAGTCCACTTAATTCACAAAGGTTGGTTTGTGCCTTACCATTAAGTTGAAGGTACAAACCATACAGCCTCTTACATGGTAAAAAATAAAAATCCCAGCGGTCACGTGACCATAAACCAGGCTCAGAGTAGCAGAAAACAATATGGCGGCGGTCACGTGACTATAAATAAAGCCTATAGTATTGAAGTACAAGATGGCGGCCGGGTAGACTCAGCCTCTTGCATAGCAGCAAACAATATGGCGGCGGTGACGTGATAGATCACGTGACCATAAACGGAGTCTAGAGAAGAAGAAAACAATATGATGGTGGTTACGTGATCATAAACGAAGCCTAGAGTAGTAGAAAACAAAAATGGTGGTGGTCACGTGACCACAAATCTGGGTAGTTAACGTATAGTATAGGGCGTGGTCTAATGGTCACGTGACTATAAATAAAGCCTATAGTATTGAAGTACAAAATGGCGGCCGTGTAGACTCAGCCTCTTACATAGTAAAAAATAAAATGGCAGCGGTCACGTGACTGATCACGTGATCATAAACCAGGCTTAGAGTAGCAGAAAACAATATGGCGGCGGTCACGTGACTATAAATAAAGCCTATAGTATTGAAGTACAAAATGGCGGCCGTGTAGACTCAGCCTCTTACATAGTAAAAAATAAAATGGCAGCGGTCACGTGACTGATCACGTGATCATAAACCAGGCTTAGAGTAGCAGAAAACAATATGGCGGCGGTCACGTGACTATAAATAAAGCCTATAGTATTGAGGTACAAGATGGCGGGCGGGTAGACTCAGCCTCTTACATAGTAAAAAAATAAAATGACAGCGGTCACGTGACTGATCACGTGACCATAAACCAAGCTTAGAGTAACAGAAAACAATATGGCAATGGTCACATGACTGATCACGTTACCATAAACAAAGCCTAGAACAGCAGAAAACAATATGGCGGCGGTCACGTGACCGGTGGGTAACGTATATCAGAAGCCAAAAGGGGCGTGGCCTAATAGTCACGTGTCCAAAAATTTAGGTGGTTAAGGTATTATAGACGTAAAAAGGGTAGAAAAAGATTCAAAATAATATATTTTAGGGATAAATCGTACCGCAGGTAAAACATGTGCGTCGTTGTTGAGTATTCCGACAGGAATTTTCATGACGGATCCTATTATCACCTCTGCTAAAAGGCATGTCGCAGTAATGACACTTACTTAATGGCATGATAAAAGAAAATAATACAAATTTCAAAATTCTATAGAACCTCAAGGAATATTTGATTCGAAAATAAATCTAACTTTTATTTATTTGTTTGTTTTACAACAGGTAAAAAAATATTTATGTGTTTAATATAAAAATGTTAAAAATAAAGATTAAAATAAAATAATAACTTTCGAAAATATTAAAACAACGAAAAAGAATACATTAAGAGGTGTTTAGTACATTGTTTATCCTTATAGGATTAAAGTCCATATAAACTGGACAGGAAGACAACTTTGCACAACATGATCAAACTTGTTAAAAAACTGAAGGTATAGTATTAGAAAAAAAAGATTAAGAGGTGAAAGTAGATGATTTTATCCTTATAGGATTAACGGATCAAACTCCATATAAATCGAACATGACCAAATCTGTTTTCTTCACATGGAGATATTGATAAAAGTTCGAAGTACATTAAGAGGTTTTTAGTACATTGTTTATCCTTATTGATTATCCTTGTTTATCCTTAGAGGATTAACGGATCAAAGTCCATATAAACTGGACATGATGAAACTTGGGCACAACATGATCAAACCTCTTTATAGATGTGAGCATCATAAAGGTTACAAGAGAGGTTATAAGAGGGTAAGTAAAAAGGAAGGTTATATAAGGAAGATCACGTGACCATAAACCAAGCCTAGAACAGCAGAAAACAATATGGCGGCCGGTTAGGCTCAGCCTCTTACATGGTAAAAAATAAAAATCCCAGCGGTCACGTGACCATAAACCAGCCTCAGAGTAGCAGAAAACAATATGGCGGCGGTCACGTGACTATAAATAAAGCCTATAGTATTGAAGTACAAGATGGCGGCCGGGTAGACTCAGCCTCTTGCATAGCAGCAAACAATATGGTGGCGGTGACGTGATAGATCACGTGACCATAAACGGAGTCTAGAGAAGAAGAAAACAATATGATGGTGGTTACGTGATCATAAACGAAGCCTAGAGTAGTAGAAAACAAAAATGGTGGTGGTCACGTGACCACAAATCTGGGTAGTTAACGTATAGTATAGGGCGTGGTCTAATGGTCACGTGACTATAAATAAAGCCTATAGTATTGAAGTACAAAATGGCGGCCGTGTAGACTCAGCCTCTTACATAGTAAAAAATAAAATGGCAGCGGTCACGTGACTGATCACGTGATCATAAACCAGGCTTAGAGTAGCAGTTATTTATAATATTTATTAATATAAAATTATATTACAGTAAAAAAATTCCAGTCTTCCTTTATATAAATATATTTTTCAATATATTAAAATATCACAACGTTTCAAGGCTCATTGCCTCATCTTCTGGTGTATTGCTATGTTTTCATGCTGCAGTGTTGTGTTCAGTAATTCTTTGAATGTTCTGTTTATTCTTTTTATATGGCCTTCACTAATCTCCATATCTTTTTAAGTATTGATACTTTATACTTTTTACTGAAAGACTTTTTATAATTCCTTTTGGTCTCTTATTATTCCAAATTTATATTACAGTAAAAAATCTAGTCTTCCTTTATTTTATATATATAAATATATTAAAATATCACAACGTATTGAGGCTCATTGCCTCATCTTCAGGTGTACTGCCATGTTTTCTTGCTGCAGTGTTGTGTTCAGTAATTCTTTGAATCTTCTGTTGATTCTTTTCATATGGCCTTCACTAATCTCCATATCTTTTTAAGTATTGATAGTTTATACTTCACTAGAAGACTCTTTAAAATTCCTTTTGATCTTTTATTATTCTAAAATTATATTACAGTAAAAAAATTCCAGTCTTCCTTTATATATATATATTTTTCAATATATTAAAATATCACAACGTTTCGAGGCTCATTGCCTCATCTTCAGGTGTATTGCTATGTTTTCTTGCTGCAGTGTTGTGTTCAGTAATTCTTCGAATGTTCTGTTGATTCTTT
This sequence comes from Aelia acuminata, assembly GCA_911387785.2. Lineage (NCBI taxonomy): Eukaryota > Metazoa > Arthropoda > Insecta > Hemiptera > Pentatomidae > Aelia > Aelia acuminata. Next base: position 225,456,690 of record OU426978.1, read on the forward strand.
TCATATGGCCTTCACTAATCTCCATATCTTTTTTGAGAGTCTTCCTTTATTATATATATATATACATATATATATATATATCTATATATATACATATATATATATATATATATATATATATATATTTATATATATATATTAAAATATCACAACGTTCCGAGGCTCATTGCCTTATCTTCAGGTGTACTGCTATGTTTTCTTGCTGCAGTGTTGTGTTCAGTAATTCTTTGAACCTTCTGTTGTAATTCTTTTCATATGGCCTTCACTAATCTCCATATCTTTTTAAGTATTGATAGTTTATACTTCACTGGAAGACTTTTTAAAATTCCTTTTGGTCTTTTATTATTCTAAAATTATATTACAGTAAAAAAATTCCAGTCTTCCTTTATATATATATATTTTTCAATATATTAAAATATCACAACGTTTCGAGGCTCATTGCCTTATCTTCAGGTGTATTGCTATGTTTTGTTGCTGCAGTGTTGTGTTCAGTAATTCTTTGAATCTTCTGTTGATTCTTTTCATATGGCCTTCACTAATCTCCATATCTTTTTAAGTATTGATAGTTTATACTTTTTACTGGAAGACTTTTTATAATTCCTTTTGGTCTCTTATTATTCCAAATTTATATTACAGTGAAAAAATCCAGTCTTCCTTTATTTTATATATATATATATATATATATATATATATATATATATATATATATATATATATATATATATATATATATATATATATATCAATATATTAAAATATCACAACGTTCCAAGGCTCATTGCCTTATCTTCAGGTGTACTGCTATGTTTTCTAGCTGCAGTGTTGTGTTCAGTAATTCTTTGAATCTTCTGTTGATTCTTTTCATTTGGCCTTCACTAATCTCCATATCTTTTTAAGTATTGATAGTTTATACTTTTTACTGGAAGACTTTTTATAATTCCTTTTGGTCTCTTATTATTCCAAATTTATATTACAGTAAAAAAATTCCAGTCTTACTTTATATATATATATATTTTTCAATATATTAAAATATCACAACGTTTCGAGGCTCATTGCCTCATCTTCAGGTGTATTGCTATGTTTTCTAGCTGCAGTGTTGTGTTCAGTAATTCTTTGAATCTTCTGTTGATTATTTTCATATGGCCTTCACTAATCTCCATATCTTTTTTGAGGTTCTTCCTTTTATTATTATATATATATATATATATATATATATATATATATATATATATATATATTAAAATATCACCACGTTCCGAGGCTCATTGCCTTATCTTCAGGTGTACTGCTATGTTTTCTTGCTGCAGTGTTGTGTTCAGTAAATCTTTAAATCTTCTGTTGATTCTTTTCATATGGCCTTCACTAATCTCCATATCTTTTTAAGTATTGATAGTTTATACTTTACTGGAAGACTTTATAAAATTCCTTTTGGTCTTTTATTATTCCAAATTTATATTACAGTAAAAAAAACAAGTCTTCCTTTATTATATATAAATTTTTCAATATATTAAAATATCACAACGTTTTGAGGCTCATTGCTTCATCTTCAGGTGTACTGCTATGTTTTCTTGCTGCAGTGTTGTGTTCAGTAATTCTTTGAATCTTCTGTTGATTCTTTTCATATGGCCTTCACTAATCTCCATATCTTTTTTGAGAGTCTTCCTTTATTATATATATATATATATATATATATATATATATATATATATATATATGTATGTATATATATATCAATATATTAAAATATCACAACGTTCCGAGGCTCATTGCCTTATCTTCAGGTGTACTGCTATGTTTTCTTGCTGCAGTGTTGTGTTCAGTAAATCTTTAAATCTTCTGTTGATTCTTTTCATATGGCCTTCACTAATCTCCATATCTTTTTAAGTATTGATAGTTTATACTTTACTGGAAGACTTTATAAAATTCCTTTTGGTCTTTTATTATTCCAAATTTATATTACAGTAAAAAAAACAAGTCTTCCTTTATTATATATAAATTTTTCAATATATTAAAATATCACAACGTTTTGAGGCTCATTGCTTCATCTTCAGGTGTACTGCTATGTTTTCTTGCTGCAGTGTTGTGTTCAGTAATTCTTTGAATCTTCTGTTGATTCTTTTCATATGGCCTTCACTAATCTCCATATCTTTTTTGAGAGTCTTCCTTTATTATATATATATATATATATATATATATATATATATATATATGTATGTATATATATATCAATATATTAAAATATCACAACGTTCCGAGGCTCATTGCCTTATCTTCAGGTGTACTGCTATGTTTTCTTGCTGCAGTGTTGTGTTCAGTATTTCTTTGAATCTTTTGTTGATTCTTTTCATATGGCCTTCACTAATCTCCATATCTTTTTAAGTATTGATAGTTTATACTTCACTGGAAGACTTTCTAAAATTTCTTTTGGTCTTTTATTATTCTAAAATTATATTACAGTAAAAAAATTCCAGTCTTCCTTCATATGTATATATTTTTCAATATATTAAAATATCACAACGTTTCGAGGCTCATTGCCTCATCTTCATGGGTATTGCTATGTTTTGTTGCTGCAGTGTTGTGTTCAGTAATTCTTTGAATCTTCTGTTGATTCTTTTCACATGGCCTTCAGTAATCTCCATATCTTTTTAAGTATTGATAGTTTATACTTTACTGGAGGACTTTTTAAAATTCCTTTTGGTCTTTTATTATTCTAAATTTATATTACAGTGAAAAAATCCTGCCTTTATTATATATTTTTTATTATATATTTTATATAATATTTATAATATTATATAAATGGTACTTCCGTCTTCTCGGTTCTTCTTTCTTCGTCAAATTTCACATTCCTGGCAAACTCAATTTTCCTGGTAGTGGGATTCCAAAGCCTGTACCCATTGTCACAGTAGCCAACAAGAAATAGTCGTTTTGATCTTTCACTGAGCTTTCCTTTCCTGTCTTCCTTGTGGATCAATGAGTAAGCAGGACATCCGAAAACTTTTATTTTCTTGAGATCTGGGTCGTATCCATACCATCGTTTCGCAGGCAAAATTCCATCCGGTAAGGCACTTGTTGGGATACGATTAACTAAATAGGTTGAAGTCATCACAGCTTCTCCCCAGATCTCTTTATTTAATCCACTATCAAAGATTAAACATCTGGCCTTCTCAAGCAATGTTCTGTTCATGCGTTCAGATACGCCGTTTTGAGGTGGATTTCTCGCAGTTGAATATTCTAAATGAATTCCTCGAGCCTCGCAAAACCTCTTCATGTCCTTTGATATATATTCGCCACCTCGATCGCACCTTAGGTTTTCCAAACGTGCCTTAAACTTATCAAAAACATCTGACTTATTCTTTATTAAATACGTCACACAGAAGTGACTAAAATGGTCAATAAAGGTCACATAATAATTGTACCCATCATACGTAGGTGGTGTAACTTTTCCACAAACGTCAGTTGACACTCTTTCGAGAATTCTTTTCGCTTTTCTTTCATCTGGTATATGTTTAGCAAAATGAAGTTTTGTTTGTTTTGGCTTTAAACACGTGTCACAAATGCCAATAGGGTGCTTAGATGAGTGTCCCATTCTTCTGTACATGAGGTCGTTCATATAGCTAGTTACATTGGCTTGCTCCTTAATGATGTTCATCTTAATGATGTACAAATGTCCGTACACCTGCCCCTGAAACACCTTGTCACCTTTTACAATTTGGACTGACGATTTTTCAAATATGACCTTGCATCCATCCTTCTCCAACCTTTGAACAGACAATAGATTAAATGCCAGACTATCACAAACTAAAACGTCATTTATCCTTATCCTCACTCCGTCCTCAGTACAACACCGAAGATTTCCTTTACTTGACGCTTTGACAGATTCGCCTTCCTTAGCAAAACTAATATCAATATCCTCTGGACTAATATCTTCTAAATAAGACTTATATTCACTCTTAACTAAATGATTACTTGCACCACTGTCCACAACAAACGTTATACTTTTAACCTTCTCACCTGTTACCAATGACTGAGAGCAATCCAAAGTAGACTGTTCCTCAACTGAAGTTATAAAAGTAAATTCTTCTTCATCATCTTTTTCTTTCGAAACTCCGGCTACTGGTTTCTTGTTCTTTAACTTCGGACAGTTATTTTTCATATGTCCTTGCATTTTGCAATAATAGCACCTACCGTTAAAACCATTAGATTCCCCACTCTTAGTGTATTTTGATTTAGAAAATTTACCTCTTAAATATCCACGAGAGACAAAGACACTTTCTTGATCATCCCTTTTCGTGATCCTTTCTTCTTCTGCTAAAAGGGTGTTTTTCACATATTCCAGTGTGACAGAAGCCCGATCCTTGTTAGATAAAATGTCCATAGCCGAGACGACGCTATCAAAATCAGAAGGCATAGCCACCAACAGTTGACTAACCATCTCCTCTTCTTCAAGTTTCCCACCAGCCACCTTCACATCAGAAGCTAAGGTCTCAAACTCGTGTTGGAACTCCTGCAGAGTTTATCCTTCTTGTAATCTAGTTTTCTCCAAAGCATTTGGGCCTGGACCAATGACTTCATGCCCTTCTTCTCGTAGCGTCCATCATCTCCTTAGCAGTTTTCTTATCTTTAATCATCGACAACATATTGTCAGCTAATCCTTGGACAATGACGTTTCTCGCCTTTATATCTTCAGATTTAAAGACTTTTAGCTCCGCATCAGCAGTAGGGGACTCTTTCTCCAAAACTTCGAGCACGCCGTTTTGCTCCAAGACCATCTTCATTCGGAAGCTCCAATTGGCGTATATTGTGCCATCGAATGGCTTAATTCCCAAAAGGATATTAGTTGAATTAGCCATGACCGAAATCGTAACTGACACACGAAAACTGAAAAACCAGAAATGGCGGAATGGCACTGACTAACCTCTCGAAACTCACGATTCGACACACAGAAAAATACCGATCAGATTTACTTCCAGCAGTTTCCTCCAGTAACTGGGCCCATAACCTCTAAAAATAGAATACTGAAGGAAGGAAACCAACTAAAGTAAATTGATATAAATGTGTCTTTATTAAGAGCTAGACATACAGAAAGAAAACACACTAGAACCTCCAAACATTTTTCTATGCTAACTTGATTGTGGCGGGGAAAACACAAATGACCCCTCATGAATAACTTTAAATAAGAATAATAACAATAAACATAAATACATAATAATATTAATATATATGTGTGGAATTTCAAACAACAAAAAATCCAGTGTTCCTTTATTATATATATATATATATATATTCTTTTTTCAATATATTAAAATATCACAACGTTTCCAGGTGTACTGCTATGTTTTCTTGCTGCAGTGTTATGTTCAGTAATTCTTTGAATCTTCTGTTGATTCTTTTCATATGGCCTTCACTAATCTCCATATCTTTTTAAGTATTGACAGTTTATTCTTTACTTGAAGGAAGACTTTTTAAAAATCCTTTTGGTCTTTTATTATTCAAAATTTATATTACAGTGAAAAAATCAAGTCTTCCTTTATACTATATTAATTTTTCAACATATTAAAATGTTACAACGTTTCGAGGCTCATCGCCTCATCTTCAGGTGTACTGCAATGTTTTCTTGCTGCAGTGTTGTGTTCAGTAATTCTTTGAATCTTCTGTTGATTCTTTTCATATGGCCTTCACTAATCTCCATATCTTTTTAAGTATTGATAGTTTATACTTTACTGGAAGACTTTTTAAAAATCCTTTAGGTCTTTTATTATTCCAAATTTATATTACAGTGAAAAAATCAAGCCTTCCTTTATAATAAATAAATTTTTCAACATATTAAAATATCACAACGTTTCGAGGCTCATTGCCTCATCTTCAGGTGTACTGCCATGTTTTTTTGCTGCAGTGTTGTGTTCAGTAATTCTTTGAATCTTCTGTTGATTCTTTTCATAAGGCCTTCACTAATATCCATATCTTTTTAAGTATTGATATTTTTTACTTTACTGGAAGACTTTTTATAATTCCTTTTGGTCTTTTATTATTCCAAATTTATATTACAGTGAAAAAATCCAGTCTTCCTTTATTATATATATATTCTTCAATATATTAAAATATCACAACATTTCAAGGCTTATATCCTCATCTTCAGGTATATTGATATGTTTTCTTACTGCAGTGTTGTGTTCAGTAATTGTTTAAATCTTCTGTTGATTCTTTTCATATGGCCTTCACTAATCTCCATATCTTTTTAAGTATTGATAGTTTATACTTTACTGGAAGACTTTTTTAAATTCCTTTTGGTCTTTTATTATTCCAAATTTATATTACAGTGAAAAAATCCAGTCTTCCTTTATTATATATATATTTTTCAATATATTATAATATCACAACGTTTCGAGGGTTTTTGCCTCATCTTCAGATGTACTGCCATGTTTTCTTGCTGCAGTGTTGTGTTCAGTAATTCTTTGAATCTTCTGTTGATTCTTTTCATATGGCCTTCACTAATCTCTATATCTTTTTAAGTATTGATAATTTATACTTTACTGGAAGACTTTTTAAAAATCCTTTTGGTCTTTTATTATTCCAAATTTATATTACAGTGAAAAAATCAAGTCTTTCTTTATAATATATAAATTTTTCATCATATTAAAATGTTACAACGTTTCGAGGCTCATCGCCTCATCTTCAGGTGTACTGCCATGTTTTCTATCTGCAGTGTTGTGTTCGGTAATTCTTTGAATCTTCTGTTGATTCTTTTCATATGGCCTTCACTAATATCCATATCTTTTTAAGTATTGATATTTTTTACTTTACTGGAAGACTTTTTATAATTCCTTTTGGTTTTTTATTATTTCAAATTTATATTACAGTGAAAAAATCAAGTCTTCCTTTATACTATATTAATTTTTCAACATATTAAAATGTTACAACGTTTCGAGGCTCATCGCCTCATCTTCAGGTGTACTGCCATGTTTTCTTGCTGCAGTGTTGTGTTCAGTAATTCTTTGAATCTTCTGTTGATTCTTTTCATATGGCCTTCACTAATCTCTATATCTTTTTAAGTATTGATAGTTTATACTTTACTGGAAGACTTTTTAAAATTCCTTTTGGTCTTGTATTATTCCAAATTTATATTACAGTGAAAAAATCAAGTCTTCCTTTATACTATATTAATTTTTCAACATATTAAAATGTTACAACGTTTCGAGGCTCATCGCCTCATCTTCAGGTGTACTGCGATGTTTTCTTGCTGCAGTGTTGTGTTCAGTAATTCTTTGAATCTTCTGTTGATTCTTTTCATATGGCCTTCACTAATCTCCATATCTTTTTAAGTATTGATATTTTTTACTTTACTGGAAGACTTTTTATAATTCCTTTTGGTTTTTTATTATTTCAAATTTATATTACAGTGAAAAAATCCAGTCTTCCTTTATTATATATAAATTTTTCAACATATTAAAATATCACAACGTTTCGAGGCTCATCGCCTCATCTTCAGGTGTACTGCCATGTTTTCTTGCTGCAGTGTTGTGTTCAGTAATTCTTTGAATCTTCTGTTGATTCTTTTCATATGGCCTTTACTAATCTTCATATCTTTTTAAGTATTGACAGTTTATTCTTTACTTGAAGGAAGACTTTTTAAAAATCCTTTTGGTCTTTTATTATTCCAAATTTATATTACATTGAAAAAATCTAGTCTTCCTTTATTATATATATATTTTTCAATATATTAAAATATCACAACATTTCGAGGCTTATATCCTCATCTTCAGGTGTACTGCCATGTTTTCTTGCTGCAGTGTTGTGTTCAGTAATTCTTTGAATCTTCTGTTGATTCTTTTCATATTGCCTTTACTAATCTCCATATCTTTTTAAGTATTGATAGTTTATACTTTACTGGAAGACTTTTTAAAAATCCTTTAGGTCTTTTATTATTCCAAATTTATATTACAGTGAAAAAATCAAGTCTTCCTTTATAATATATAAATTTTTCAACATATTAAAATATCACAACGTTTCGAGGCTCATTGCCTCATCTTCAGGTGTACTGCCATGTTTTTTTGCTGCAGTGTTGTGTTCAGTAATTCTTTGAATCTTCTGTTGATTCTTTTCATAAGGCCTTCACTAATATCCATATCTTTTTAAGTATTGATATTTTTTACTTTACTGGAAGACTTTTTATAATTCCTTTTGGTCTTTTATTATTCCAAATTTATATTACAGTGAAAAAATCAAGTCTTCCTTTATACTATATTAATTTTTCAACATATTAAAATGTTACAACGTTTCGAGGCTCATCGCCTCATCTTCAGGTGTACTGCCATGTTTTCTTGCTGCAGTGTTGTGTTCAGTAATTCTTTGAATCTTCTGTTGATTCTTTTCATATGGCCTTCACTAATATCCATATCTTTTTAAGTATTGATATTTTTTCTTTACTGGAAGACTTTTTATAATTCCTTTTGGTCTTTTATTATTCCAAATTTATATTACAGTGAAAAAATCAAGTCTTCCTTTATACTATATTAATTTTTCAACATATTAAAATGTTACAACGTTTCGAGGCTCATCGCCTCATCATTCCGCATCAGCAGTAGGGGACTCTTTCTCCAAAACTTCGAGCACGCCGTTTTGCTCCAAGACCATCTTCATTCGGAAGCTCCAATTGGCGTATATTGTGCCATCGAATGGCTTAATTCCCAAAAGGATATTAGTTGAATTAGCCATGACCGAAATCGTAACTGACACACGAAAACTGAAAAACCAGAAATGGCGGAATGGCACTGACTAACCTCTCGAAACTCACGATTCGACACACAGAAAAATACCGATCAGATTTACTTCCAGCAGTTTCCTCCAGTAACTGGGCCCATAACCTCTAAAAATAGAATACTGAAGGAAGGAAACCAACTAAAGTAAATTGATATAAATGTGTCTCTATTAACAGCTAGACATACAGAAAGAAAACACACTAGAACCTCCAAACATTTTTCTATGCTAACTTGATTGTGGCGGGGAAAACACAAATGACCCCTCATGAATAACTTTAAATAAGAATAATAACAATAAACATAAATACATAATAATATTAATATATATGTGTGGAATTTCAAACAACAAAAAATATAGTGTTCCTTTATTATATATATATATATATATTTTTCAATATATTAAAATATCACAACGTTTCCAGGTGTACTGCTATGTTTTCTTGCTGCAGTGTTATGTTCAGTAATTCTTTGAATCTTCTGTTGATTCTTTTCATATGGCCTTCACTAATCTCTATATCTTTTTAAGTATTGATAGTTTATACTTTACTGGAAGACTTTTTAAAATTCCTTTTGGTCTTGTATTATTCCAAATTTATATTACAGTGAAAAAATCAAGTCTTCCTTTATACTATATTAATTTTTCAACATATTAAAATGTTACAACGTTTCGAGGCTCATCGCCTCATCTTCAGGTGTACTGCGATGTTTTCTTGCTGCAGTGTTGTGTTCAGTAATTCTTTGAATCTTCTGTTGATTCTTTTCATATGGCCTTCACTAATCTCCATATCTTTTTAAGTATTGATATTTTTTACTTTACTGGAAGACTTTTTATAATTCCTTTTGGTTTTTTATTATTTCAAATTTATATTACAGTGAAAAAATCCAGTCTTCCTTTATTATATATAAATTTTTCAACATATTAAAATATCACAACGTTTCGAGGCTCATCGCCTCATCTTCAGGTGTACTGCCATGTTTTCTTGCTGCAGTGTTGTGTTCAGTAATTCTTTGAATCTTCTGTTGATTCTTTTCATATGGCCTTTACTAATCTTCATATCTTTTTAAGTATTGACAGTTTATTCTTTACTTGAAGGAAGACTTTTTAAAAATCCTTTTGGTCTTTTATTATTCCAAATTTATATTACATTGAAAAAATCTAGTCTTCCTTTATTATATATATATTTTTCAATATATTAAAATATCACAACATTTCGAGGCTTATATCCTCATCTTCAGGTGTACTGCCATGTTTTCTTGCTGCAGTGTTGTGTTCAGTAATTCTTTGAATCTTCTGTTGATTCTTTTCATATGGCCTTTACTAATCTCCATATCTTTTTAAGTATTGATAGTTTATACTTTACTGGAAGACTTTTTAAAAATCCTTTAGGTCTTTTATTATTCCAAATTTATATTACAGTGAAAAAATCAAGTCTTCCTTTATAATATATAAATTTTTCAACATATTAAAATATCACAACGTTTCGAGGCTCATTGCCTCATCTTCAGGTGTACTGCCATGTTTTTTTGCTGCAGTGTTGTGTTCAGTAATTCTTTGAATCTTCTGTTGATTCTTTTCATAAGGCCTTCACTAATATCCATATCTTTTTAAGTATTGATATTTTTTACTTTACTGGAAGACTTTTTATAATTCCTTTTGGTCTTTTATTATTCCAAATTTATATTACAGTGAAAAAATCAAGTCTTCCTTTATACTATATTAATTTTTCAACATATTAAAATGTTACAACGTTTCGAGGCTCATCGCCTCATCTTCAGGTGTACTGCCATGTTTTCTTGCTGCAGTGTTGTGTTCAGTAATTCTTTGAATCTTCTGTTGATTCTTTTCATATGGCCTTCACTAATATCCATATCTTTTTAAGTATTGATATTTTTTCTTTACTGGAAGACTTTTTATAATTCCTTTTGGTCTTTTATTATTCCAAATTTATATTACAGTGAAAAAATCAAGTCTTCCTTTATACTATATTAATTTTTCAACATATTAAAATGTTACAACGTTTCGAGGCTCATCGCCTCATCATTCCGCATTAGCAGTAGGGGACTCTTTCTCCAAAACTTCGAGCACGCCGTTTTGCTCCAAGACCATCTTCATTCGGAAGCTCCAATTGGCGTATATTGTGCCATCGAATGGCTTAATTCCCAAAAGGATATTAGTTTAATTAGCCATGACCGAAATCGTAACTGACACACGAAAACTGAAAAACCAGAAATGGCGGAATGGCACTGACTAACCTCTCGAAACTCACGATTCGACACACAGAAAAATACCGATCAGATTTACTTCCAGCAGTTTCCTCCAGTAACTGGGCCCATAACCTCTAAAAATAGAATACTGAAGGAAGGAAACCAACTAAAGTAAATTGATATAAATGTGTCTCTATTAACAGCTAGACATACAGAAAGAAAACACACTAGAACCTCCAAACATTTTTCTATGCTAACTTGATTGTGGCGGGGAAAACACAAATGACCCCTCATGAATAACTTTAAATAAGAATAATAACAATAAACATAAATACATAATAATATTAATATATATGTGTGGAATTTCAAACAACAAAAAATATAGTGTTCCTTTATTATATATATATATATATATTTTTCAATATATTAAAATATCACAACGTTTCCAGGTGTACTGCTATGTTTTCTTGCTGCAGTGTTGTGTTCAGTAATTCTTTGAATCTTCTGTTGATTCTTTTCATATGGCCTTTACTAATCTCCATATCTTTTTAAGTATTGATAGTTTATACTTTACTGGAAGACTTTTTAAAAATCCTTTTGGTCTTTTATTATTCCAAATTTATATTACAGTGAAAAAATCAAGTCTTCCTTTATACTATATTAATTTTTCAACATATTAAAATGTTACAACGTTTCGAGGCTCATCGCCTCATCTTCAGGTGTACTGCCATGTTTTCTTGCTGCAGTGTTGTGTTCAGTAATTCTTTGAATCTTCTGTTGATTCTTTTCATATGGCCTTCACTAATCTCCATATCTTTTTAAGTATTGATAGTTTATACTTTACTGGAAGACTATTTAAAAATCCTTTAGGTCTTTTATTATTCCAAATTTATATTACAGTGAAAAAATCAAGTCTTTCTTTATAATATATAAATTTTTCAACATATTAAAATGTTACAACGTTTCGAGGCCCCTAGCCTCATCTTCAGGTGTACTGCCATGTTTTCTTGCTGCAGTGTTGTGTTCAGTAATTCTTTGAATCTTCTGTTGATTCTTTTCATATGGCCTTCACTAATCTCCATATCTTTTTAAGTATTGATAGTTTATACTTTACTGGAAGACTTTTTAAAATTCCTTTTGGTCTTGTATTATTCCAAATTTATATTACAGTGAAAAAATCAAGTCTTCCTTTATACTATATTAATTTTTCAACATATTAAAATGTTACAACGTTTCGAGGCTCATCGCCTCATCTTCAGGTGTACTGCCATGTTTTCTTGCTGCAGTGTTGTGTTCAGTAATTCTTTGAATCTTCTGTTGATTCTTTTCATATGGCCTTCACTAATCTCCATATCTTTTTAAGTATTGATAGTTTATACTTTACTGGAAGACTTTTTAAAAATCCTTTAGGTCTTTTATTATTCCAAATTTATATTACAGTGAAAAAATCAAGTCTTTCTTTATAATATATAAATTTTTCAACATATTAAAATGTTACAACGTTTCGAGGCCCCTAGCCTCATCTTCAGGTGTACTGCCATGTTTTCTTGCTGCAGTGTTGTGTTCAGTAATTCTTTGAATCTTCTGTTGATTCTTTTCATATGGCCTTCACTAATATCCATATCTTTTTAAGTATTGATAGTTTATACTTTACTGGAAGACTTTTTAAAATTCCTTTTGGTCTTGTATTATTCCAAATTTATATTACAGTGAAAAAATCAAGTCTTCCTTTATACTATATTAATTTTTCAACATATTAAAATGTTACAACGTTTCGAGGCTCATCGCCTCATCTTCAGGTGTACTGCCATGTTTTCTTGCTGCAGTGTTGTGTTCAGTAATTCTTTGAATCTTCTGTTGATTCTTTTCATATGGCCTTTACTAATCTCCATATCTTTTTAAGTATTGATAGTTTATACTTTACTGGAAGACTTTTTAAAAATCCTTTTGGTCTTTTATTATTCCAAATTTATATTACAGTGAAAAAATCAAGTCTTCCTTTATACTATATTAATTTTTCAACATATTAAAATGTTACAACGTTTCGAGGCTCATCGCCTCATCTTAAGGTGTACTGCCATGTTTTCTTGCTGCAGTGTTGTGTTCAGTAATTCTTTGAATCTTTGGTTGATTCTTTTCATATGGCCTTCACTAATATCCATATCTTTTTAAGTATTGATATTTTTTACTTTACTGGAAGACTTTTTATAATTCCTTTTGGTTTTTTATTATTTCAAATTTATATTACAGTGAAAAAATCCAGTCTTCCTTTATTATATATAAATTTTTCAACATATTAAAATATCACAACGTTTCGAGGCTCATCGCCTCATCTTCAGGTGTACTGCCATGTTTTCTTGCTGCAGTGTTGTGTTCAGTAATTCTTTGAATCTTCTGTTGATTCTTTTCATATGGCCTTTACTAATCTCCATATCTTTTTAAGTATTGATGGTTTATACTTTACTGGAAGACTTTTTAAAAATCCTTTTGGTCTTTTATTATTCCAAATTTATATTACAGTGAAAAAATCAAGTCTTCCTTTATACTATATTAATTTTTCAACATATTAAAATGTTACAACGTTTCGAGGCTCATCGCCTCATCTTCAGGTGTACTGCCATGTTTTCTTGCTGCAGTGTTGTGTTCAGTAATTCTTTGAATCTTCTGTTGATTCTTTTCATATGGCCTTCACTAATCTCCATATCTTTTTAAGTATTGATAGTTTATACTTTACTGGAAGACTTTTTAAAAATCCTTTAGGTCTTTTATTATTCCAAATTTATATTACAGTGAAAAAATCAAGTCTTTCTTTATAATATATAAATTTTTCAACATATTAAAATGTTACAACGTTTCGAGGCCCCTAGCCTCATCTTCAGGTGTACTGCCATGTTTTCTTGCTGCAGTGTTGTGTTCTGTAATTCTTTGAATCTTCTGTTGATTCTTTTCATATGGCCTTCACTAATCTCCATATCTTTTTAAGTATTGATAGTTTATACTTTACTGGAAGACTTTTCAAAAATCCTTTAGGTCTTTTATTATTCCAAATTTATATTACAGTGAAAAAATCAAGTCTTCCTTTATACTATATTAATTTTTCAACATATTAAAATGTTACAACGTTTCGAGGCTCATCGCCTCATCTTCAGGTGTACTGCCATGTTTTCTTGCTGCAGTGTTGTGTTCAGTAATTCTTTGAATCTTCTGTTGATTCTTTTCATATGGCCTTTACTAATCTCCATATCTTTTTAAGTATTGATAGTTTATACTTTACTGGAAGACTTTTTAAAAATCCTTTTGGTCTTTTATTATTCCAAATTTATATTACAGTGAAAAAATCAAGTCTTCCTTTATACTATATTAATTTTTCAACATATTAAAATGTTACAACGTTTCGAGGCTCATCGCCTCATCTTCAGGTGTACTGCCATGTTTTCTTGCTGCAGTGTTGTGTTCAGTAATTCTTTGAATCTTCTGTTGATTCTTTTCATATGGCCTTCACTAATCTCCATATCTTTTTAAGTATTGATAGTTTATACTTTACTGGAAGACTATTTAAAAATCCTTTAGGTCTTTTATTATTCCAAATTTATATTACAGTGAAAAAATCAAGTCTTTCTTTATAATATATAAATTTTTCAACATATTAAAATGTTACAACGTTTCGAGGCCCCTAGCCTCATCTTCAGGTGTACTGCCATGTTTTCTTGCTGCAGTGTTGTGTTCAGTAATTCTTTGAATCTTCTGTTGATTCTTTTCATATGGCCTTCACTAATCTCCATATCTTTTTAAGTATTGATAGTTTATACTTTACTGGAAGACTTTTTAAAAATCTTTTAGGTCTTTTATTATTCCAAATTTATATTACAGTGAAAAAATCAAGTCTTCCTTTATAATATATAAATTTTTCAACATATTAAAATATCACAACGTTTCGAGGCCCCTAGCCTCATCTTCAGGTGTACTGCCATGTTTTCTTGCTGCAGTGTTGTGTTCAGTAATTCTTTGAATCTTCTGTTGATTCTTTTCATATGGCCTTCACTAATATCCATATCTTTTTAAGTATTGATAGTTTATACTTTACTGGAAGACTTTTTAAAATTCCTTTTGGTCTTGTATTATTCCAAATTTATATTACAGTGAAAAAATCAAGTCTTCCTTTATACTATATTAATTTTTCAACATATTAAAATGTTACAACGTTTCGAGGCTCATCGCCTCATCTTCAGGTGTACTGCCATGTTTTCTTGCTGCAGTGTTGTGTTCAGTAATTCTTTGAATCTTCTGTTGATTCTTTTCATATGGCCTTTACTAATCTCCATATCTTTTTAAGTATTGATATTTTTTCTTTACTGGAAGACTTTTTATAATTCCTTTTGGTCTTTTATTATTCCAAATTTATATTACAGTGAAATAATATAGTCTTCCTTTATACTATATTAATTTTTCAACATATTAAAATGTTACAACGTTTCGAGGCTCATCGCCTCATCTTCAGGTGTACTGCCATGTTTTCTTGCTGCAGTGTTGTGTTCAGTAATTCTTTGAATTTTTAGTTAATTCTTTTCATATGGCCTTCACTAATCTCCATATCTTTTTAAGTATTGATAGTTTATACTTTACTGGAAGACTTTTTAAAATCCTTTTGGTCTTTTATTATTCCAAATTTATATTACAGTGAAAAAATCAAGTCTTCCTTTATACTATATTAATTTTTCAACATATTAAAATGTTACAACGTTTCGAGGCTCATCGCCTCATCTTCAGGTGTACTGCCATGTTTTCTTGCTGCAGTGTTGTGTTCAGTAATTCTTTGAATCTTCTGTTGATTCTTTTCATATGGCCTTCACTAATCTCCATATCTTTTTAAGTATTGATAGTTTATACTTTACTGGAAGACTTTTTAAAATTCCTTTTGGTCTTGTATTATTCCAAATTTATATTACAGTGAAAAAATCAAGTCTTCCTTTATACTATATTAATTTTTCAACATATTAAAATGTTACAACGTTTCGAGGCTCACCGCCTCATCTTCAGGTGTACTGCCATGTTTTCTTGCTGCAGTGTTGTGTTCAGTAATTGTTTGAATCTTCTGTTGATTCTTTTCATATGGCCTTCACTAATCTCCATATCTTTTTAAGTATTGATAGTTTATACTTTACTGGAAGACTTTTTAAAATTCCTTTTGGTCTTTTATTATTCAAAATTTATTTTACAGTAAAAAAACATAGTCTTCCTTTATTATATAAATATTGTTTTAAATATTAAAATATCACAACGTTTCGAGGCTCATTGCCTCATCTTCAGGTGTATTGCTATGTTTTTTTGCTGCAGTGTTGTGTTCAGTAATTCTTTGAATCTTCTGTTGATTCTTTTCATATGGCCTTCACTAATCTCCATATCTTTTTAAGTATTGATAGTTTATACTTTACTGGAAGACTTTTTAAAAATCCTTTAGGTCTTTTATTATTCCAAATTTATATTACAGTGAAAAAATCAAGTCTTTCTTTATAATATATAAATTTTTCAACATATTAAAATGTTACAACGTTTCGAGGCCCCTAGCCTCATCTTCAGGTGTACTGCCATGTTTTCTTGCTGCAGTGTTGTGTTCTGTAATTCTTTGAATCTTCTGTTGATTCTTTTCATATGGCCTTCACTAATCTCCATATCTTTTTAAGTATTGATAGTTTATACTTTACTGGAAGACTTTTTAAAATTCCTTTTGGTCTTGTATTATTACAAATTTATATTACAGTGAAAAAATCAAGTCTTCCTTTATACTATATTAATTTTTCAACATATTAAAATGTTACAACGTTTTGAGGCTCATCGCCTCATCTTCAGGTGTACTGCCATGTTTTCTTGCTGCAGTGTTGTGTTCAGTAATTCTTTGAATCTTCTGTTGATTCTTTTCATATGGCCTTCACTAATCTCCATATCTTTTTAAGTATTGATAGTTTATACTTTACTGGAAGACTTTTTAAAATTCCTTTTGGTCTTGTATTATTCCAAATTTATATTACAGTGAAAAAATCCAGTCTTCCTTTATTATATATAAATTTTTCAACATATTAAAATGTTACAACGTTTCGAGGCTCATCGCCTTATCTTCAGGTGTACTGCCATGTTTTCTTGCTGCAGTGTTGTGTTCAGTAATTCTTTGAATCTTCTGTTGATTCTTTTCATATGGCCTTCACTAATATCCATATCTTTTTAAGTATTGATATTTTTTCTTTACTAGGAGACTTTTTATAATTCCTTTTGGTCTTTTATTATTCCAGATTTATATTACAGTGAAAAAATCAAGTCTTCCTTTATACTATATTAATTTTTCAACATATTAAAATGTTACAACGTTTCGAGGCTCATCGCCTCATCTTCAGGTGTACTGCCATGTTTTCTTGCTGCAGTGTTGTGTTCAGTAATTCTTTGAATTTTTAGTTAATTCTTTTCATATGGCCTTCACTAATCTCCATATCTTTTTAAGTATTGATAGTTTATACTTTACTGGAAGACTTTTTAAAAATCCTTTTGGTCTTTTATTATTCCAAATTTATATTACAGTGAAAAAATCAAGTCGTTCTTTATAATATATAAATTTTTCAACATATTAAAATGTTACAACGTTTCGAGGCCCCTAGCCTCATCTTCAGGTGTACTGCCATGTTTTTTTGCTGCAGTGTTGTGTTCAGTAATTCTTTGAATCTTCTGTTGATTCTTTTCATATGGCCTTCACTAATCTCCATATCTTTTTAAGTATTGATAGTTTATACTTTACTGGAAGACTTTTTAAAATTCCTTTTGGTCTTGTATTATTCCAAATTTATATTACAGTGAAAAAATCCAGTCTTCCTTTATTATATATAAATTTTTCAACATATTAAAATGTTACAACGTTTCGAGGCCCCTAGCCTCATCTTCAGGTGTACTGCCATGTTTTCTTGCTGCAGTGTTGTGTTCTGTAATTCTTTGAATCTTCTGTTGATTCTTTTCATATGGCCTTCACTAATCTCCATATCTTTTTAAGTATTGATAGTTTATACTTTACTGGAAGACTTTTTAAAAATCCTTTTGGTCTTTTATTATTCCAAATTTATATTACAGTGAAAAAATCAAGTCTTCCTTTATACTATATTAATTTTTCAACATATTAAAATGTTACAACGTTTCGAGGATCATCGCCTCATCTTCAGGTGTACTGCCATGTTTTCTTGCTGCAGTGTTGTGTTCAGTAATTCTTTGAATCTTCTGTTGATTCTTTTCATATGGCCTTCACTAATCTCCATATCTTTTTAAGTATTGATAGTTTATACTTTACTGGAAGACTTTTTAAAAATCTTTTAGGTCTTTTATTATTCCAAATTTATATTACAGTGAAAAAATCAAGTCTTCCTTTATAATATATAAATTTTTCAACATATTAAAATATCACAACGTTTCGAGGCTCATTGCCTCATCTTCAGGTGTACTGCCAGGTTTTTTTGCTGCAGTGTTGTGTTCAGTAATTCTTTGAATCTTCTGTTGATTCTTTTCATAAGGCCTTCACTAATATCCATATCTTTTTAAGTATTGATATTTTTTACTTTACTGGAAGACTTTTTATAATTCCTTTTGGTCTTTTATTATTCCAAATTTATATTACAGTGAAAAAATCAAGTCTTCCTTTATACTATATTAATTTTTCAACATATTAAAATGTTACAACGTTTCGAGGCTCATCGCCTCATCTTCAGGTGTACTGCCATGTTTTCTTGCTGCAGTGTTGTGTTCAGTAATTCTTTGAATCTTCTGTTGATTCTTTTCATATGGCCTTCACTAATATCCATATCTTTTTAAGTATTGATATTTTTTCTTTACTGGAAGACTTTTTATAATTCCTTTTGGTCTTTTATTATTCCAAATTTATATTACAGTGAAAAAATATAGTCTTCCTTTATACTATATTAATTTTTCAACATATTAAAATGTTACAACGTTTCGAGGCTCATCGCCTCATCTTCAGATGTACTGCCATGTTTTCTTGCTGCAGTGTTGTGTTCAGTAATTCTTTGAATTTTTAGTTAATTCTTTTCATATGGCCTTCACTAATCTCCATATCTTTTTAAGTATTGATAGTTTATACTTTACTGGAAGACTTTTTAAAATCCTTTTGGTCTTTTATTATTCCAAATTTATATTACAGTGAAAAAATCAAGTCTTCCTTTATACTATATTAATTTTTCAACATATTAAAATGTTACAACGTTTCGAGGCTCATCGCCTCATCTTCAGGTGTACTGCCATGTTTTCTTGCTGCAGTGTTGTGTTCAGTAATTCTTTGAATCTTCTGTTGATTCTTTTCATATGGCCTTCACTAATCTCCATATCTTTTTAAGTATTGATAGTTTATACTTTACTGGAAGACTTTTTAAAATTCCTTTTGGTCTTGTATTATTCCAAATTTATATTACAGTGAAAAAATCAAGTCTTCCTTTATACTATATTAATTTTTCAACATATTAAAATGTTACAACGTTTCGAGGCTCATCGCCTCATCTTCAGGTGTACTGCCATGTTTTCTTGCTGCAGTGTTGTGTTCAGTAATTGTTTGAATCTTCTGTTGATTCTTTTCATATGGCCTTCACTAATCTCCATATCTTTTTAAGTATTGATAGTTTATACTTTACTGGAAGACTTTTTAAAATTCCTTTTGGTCTTTTATTATTCAAAATTTATTTTACAGTAAAAAAACATAGTCTTCCTTTATTATATAAATATTGTTTTAAATATTAAAATATCACAACGTTTCGAGGCTCATTGCCTCATCTTCAGGTGTATTGCTATGTTTTTTTGCTGCAGTGTTGTGTTCAGTAATTCTTTGAATCTTTTGTTGATTCTTTTCATATGGCCTTCACTAATATCCATATCTTTTTAAGTATTGATAGTTTATACTTTACTGGAAGACTTTTTAAAATTCCTTTTGGTCTTGTATTATTCCAAATTTATATTACAGTGAAAAAATCAAGTCTTCCTTTATACTATATTAATTTTTCAACATATTAAAATGTTACAACGTTTCGAGGCTCATCGCCTCATCTTCAGGTGTACTGCCATGTTTTCTTGCTGCAGTGTTGTGTTCAGTAATTCTTTGAATTTTTAGTTAATTCTTTTCATATGGCCTTCACTAATCTCCATATCTTTTTAAGTATTGATAGTTTATACTTTACTGGAAGACTTTTTAAAAATCCTTTTGGTCTTTTATTATTCCAAATTTATATTACAGTGAAAAAATCAAGTCTTTCTTTATAATATATAAATTTTTCAACATATTAAAATGTTACAACGTTTCGAGGCCCCTAGCCTCATCTTCAGGTGTACTGCCATGTTTTCTTGCTGCAGTGTTGTGTTCAGTAATTCTTTGAATCTTCTGTTGATTCTTTTCATATGGCCTTCACTAATCTCCATATCTTTTTAAGTATTGATAGTTTATACTTTACTGGAAGACTTTTTAAAATTCCTTTTGGTCTTGTATTATTCCAAATTTATATTACAGTGAAAAAATCCAGTCTTCCTTTATTATATATAAATTTTTCAACATATTAAAATGTTACAACTTTTCGAGGCTCATCGCCTCATCTTCAGGTGTACTGCCATGTTTTCTTGCTGCAGTGTTGTGTTCAGTAATTCTTTGAATCTTCTGTTGATTCTTTTCATATGGCCTTCACTAATCTCCATATCTTTTTAAGTATTGATAGTTTATACTTTACTGGAAGACTTTTTAAAAATCCTTTTGGTCTTTTATTATTCCAAATTTATATTACAGTGAAAAAATCAAGTCTTCCTTTATACTATATTAATTTTTCAACATATTAAAATGTTACAACGTTTCGAGGATCATCGCCTCATCTTCAGGTGTACTGCCATGTTTTCTTGCTGCAGTGTTGTGTTCAGTAATTCTTTGAATCTTCTGTTGATTCTTTTCATATGGCCTTCACTAATCTCCATATCTTTTTAAGTATTGATAGTTTATACTTTACTGGAAGACTTTTTAAAAATCTTTTAGGTCTTTTATTATTCCAAATTTATATTACAGTGAAAAAATCAAGTCTTCCTTTATAATATATAAATTTTTCAACATATTAAAATATCACAACGTTTCGAGGCTCATTGCCTCATCTTCAGGTGTACTGCCAGGTTTTTTTGCTGCAGTGTTGTGTTCAGTAATTCTTTGAATCTTCTGTTGATTCTTTTCATAAGGCCTTCACTAATATCCATATCTTTTTGAGTATTGATTTTTTTTACTTTACTGGAAGACTTTTTATAATTCCTTTTGGTCTTTTATTATTCCAAATTTATATTACAGTGAAAAAATCAAGTCTTCCTTTATACTATATAAATTTTTCAACATATTAAAATGTTACAACGTTTCGAGGCTCATCGCCTCATCTTCAGGTGTACTGCCATGTTTTCTTGCTGCAGTGTTATGTTCAGTAATTCTTTGAATCTTCTGTTGATTCTTTTCATATGGCCTTCACTAATATCCATATCTTTTTAAGTATTGATATTTTTTCTTTACTGGAAGACTTTTTATAATTCCTTTTGGTCTTTTATTATTCCAAATTTATATTTCAGTGAAAAAATCAAGTCTTCCTTTATACTGTATTAATTTTTCAACATATTAAAATGTTACAACGTTTCGAGGCTCATCGCCTCATCTTCAGGTGTACTGCCATGTTTTCTTGCTGCAGTGTTGTGTTCAGTAATTCTTTGAATCTTCTGTTGATTCTTTTCATATGGCCTTTACTAATCTCCATATCTTTTAATTCCTTTTGGTCTTTTATTTCTTCTGTTTAGCCTCAACCCTTTAGGGTCATTGCCGTTGTGTTTTTTTTTTTAACTATACGTTGTAATATAAACGTTGTAATATTTTGTCTCTTTTAGGTACTGCAATAGGATGTATATTTTTGTACCCTTGTTTTTTAACATTGCTAATAGTGTTTTATCCATATTATGTTATTATTTTTGGCAGGTGGGTTCCTCCAGACCCTTGAGAAGGTAGCCATGGGTGAACTGGCAGTGCCCGATCCGAAGGCGGCAAAATATCATTTCTTCTCTTCTTGAGCTTCTTAAGCTTGTCGTCCATTTTTTGCAGTCTTGTTTTATCTCGCCTAATTTTGACAGTTTGTTCCTCCATTGCGATTCCCATTTTTCTATCAGAGTTTTCTTCAATTTATTTTGCCAATCTTCCATATAATCAATAATATTACGTGTTCCGAATCTTCTTGTCTGGCCAAATTGGCAGATTTTTTCTTTTTCTTCTGTTTAGCCTCTACCCTTTAGGGTCATTGCGGTTGTGTTCTCTTTTAAACTACGTTGTAATATTTTGTTTTTTTAGGTACTGCAATAGGGTGACTATTTTTGTAGACCTGTTTTTTAACATATCTAATAGCGTTTTATCCATATTATGTTATTATTTTTGGCAGGTGGTTGCCTCCAGACCCTTGAGAAGGTAGCCATGGGTGAACTGGCAGTGCCCGATCCGAAGGATGCAAAATATCATTTCTTCTCTTCTTGAGCTTCTTAAGCTTGTCGTCCATTTTTTGCAGTCTTGTTTTATCTCGCCTAATTTCCACAGTTTGTTCCTCCATTGCGATTCCCATTTTTCTATCAGAGTTTTCTTCAATTTATTTTGCCAATCTTCCATATAATCAATAATATTACGTGTTCCGAATCTTCTTGTCTGGCCAAATTGGCAGATTTTTTCTTTTTCTTCTGTTTAGCCTCTACCCTTTAGGGTAATAGCCGTTGTGTTCTCTTTTAAACTACGTTGTAATATTTTGTTTTTTTAGGTACTGCAATAGGGTGACTATTTTTGTAGACCTGTTTTTTAACATTTCTAATAGCGTTTTATCCATATTATGTTATTATTTTTGGCAGGTGGTTGCCTCCAGACCCTTGAGAAGGTAGCCATGGGTGAACTGGCAGTGCCCGATCCGAAGGATGCAAAATATCATTTCTTCTCTTCTTGAGCTTCTTAAGCTTGTCGTCCATTTTTTGCAGTCTTGTTTTATCTCGCCTAATTTCCACAGTTTGTTCCTCCATTGCGATTCCCATTTTTCTATCAGAGTTTTCTTCAATTTATTTTGCCAATCTTCCATATAATCAATAATATTACGTGTTCCGAATCTTCTTGTCTGGCCAAATTGGCAGATTTTTTCTTTTTCTTCTGTTTAGCCTCTACCCTTTAGGGTCATTGCCGTTGTGTTCTCTTTTTAACTACGTTGTAATATTTTGTTTTTTTAGGTACTGCAATAGGGTGACTATTTTTGTAGACCTGTTTTTTAACATTTCTAATTGCGTTTTATCCATATTATGTTATTATTTTTGGCAGGTGGGTGCCTCCAGACCCTTGAGAAGGTAGCCATGGGTGAACTGGCAGTGCCCGATCCGAAGGCAGCAAAATATCATTTCTTCTCTTCTTGAGCTTGTCGTCCATTTTTTGCAGTCTTCTTTTATCTCGCCTAATTTTGACAGTTTGTTCCTCCATTGCGATTCCCATTTTTCTATCAGAGTTTTCTTCAATTTATTTTGCCAATCTTCCATATAATCAATAATATTACGTGTTCCGAATCTTCTTGTCTGGCCAAATTGGCAGATTTTTTCTTTTTCTTCTGTTTAGCCTCTACCCTTTAGGGTCATTGCCGTTGTGTTCTCTTTTTAACTACGTTGTAATATTTTGTTTTTTTAGGTACTGCAATAGGGTGACTATTTTTGTAGACCTGTTTTTTAACATTTCTAATTGCGTTTTATCCATATTATGTTATTATTTTTGGCAGGTGGGTGCCTCCAGACCCTTGAGAAGGTAGCCATGGGTGAACTGGCAGTGCCCGATCCGAAGGCAGCAAAATATCATTTCTTCTCTTCTTGAGCTTGTCGTCCATTTTTTGCAGTCTTCTTTTATCTCGCCTAATTTTGACAGTTTGTTCCTCCATTGCGATTCCCATTTTTCTATCAGAGTTTTCTTCAATTTATTTTGCCAATCTTCCATATAATCAATAATGTTACGTGTTCCGAATCTTCTTGTCTGGCCAAATTGGCAGATTTTTTCTTTTTCTTCTGTTTAGCCTCTACCCTTTAGGGTCATTGCCGTTGTGTTCTCTTTTTAACTACGTTGTAATATTTTGTCTCTTTTAGGTACTGCAATAGGGTGACTATTTTTGTACCCTTGTTTTTTAACATTTCTAATAGCGTTTTATCCATATTATGTTATTATTTTTGGCAGGTGGGTGCCTCCAGACCCTTGAGAAGGTAGCCATGGGTGAACTGGCAGTGCCCGATCCGAAGGCAGCAAAATATCATTTCTTCTCTTCTTGAGCTTGTCGTCCATTTTTTGCAGTCTTCTTTTATCTCGCCTAATTTTGACAGTTTGTTCCTCCATTGCGATTCCCATTTTTCTATCAGAGTTTTCTTCAATTTATTTTGCCAATCTTCCATATAATCAATAATATTACGTGTTCCGAATCTTCTTGTCTGGCCAAATTGGCAGATTTTTTCTTTTTCTTCTGTTTAGCCTCTACCCTTTAGGGTCATTGCCGTTGTGTTCTCTTTTTAACTACGTTGTAATATTTTGTCTCATTTAGGTACTGCAATAGGGTGACTATTTTTGTACCCTTGTTTTTTAACATTTCTAATAGCGTTTTATCCATATTATGTTATTATTTTTGGCAGGTGGGTGCCTCCAGACCCTTGAAAAGGTAGCCATGGGTGAACTGGCAGTGCCCGATCCGAAGGCGGCAAAATATCATTTCTTCTTTTCTTGAGCTTCTTAAGCTTGTCGTCCATTTTTTGCAGTCTTGTTTTATCTCGCCTAATTTTGATAGTTTGTTCCTCAATTGCGATTCCCATTTCTTCAATTTGTTTAACCAATGTTCTATATAATAAATAATATTACGTGTTCCGAATCTCCTTGTCTGGCCAAATTGGCAGATTTTTTCTTTTTCTTCTGTTTAGCCTCTACCCTTTAGGGTCATTGCCGTTGTGTTTTCTTTTTAACTACGTTGTAATATTTTGTCTCTTTTAGGTACTGCAATAGGGTGACTTTTTTTTTACCCTTGTTTTTTAACATTTCTAATAGCGTTTTATCCATATTATGTTATTATTTTTGGCAGGTGGGTGCCTCCAGACCCTTGAAAAGGTAGCCATGGGTGAACTGGCAGTGCCCGATCCGAAGGCAGCAAAATATCATTTCTTCTTTTCTTGAGCTTCTTAAGCTTGTCGTCCATTTTTTGCATTCTTGTTTTATCTCGCCTAATTTTGATTGTTTGTTCCTCGATTGCGATTCCCATTTCTTCAATTTGTTTAACCAATGTTCTATATAATAAATAATATTACGTGTTCCGAATCTCCTTGTCTGGCCAAATTGGCAGATTTTTTCTTTTTCTTCTGTTTAGCCTCTACCCTTTAGGGTCATTGCCGTTGTGTTTTCTTTTTAACTACGTTGTAATATTTTGTCTCTTTTAGGTACTGCAATAGGGTGACTTTTTTTTTACCCTTGTTTTTTAACATTTCTAATAGCGTTTTATCCATATTATGTTATTATTTTTGGCAGGTGGTTGCCTCCAGACCCTTGAGAAGGTAGCCATGGGTGAACTGGCAGTGCCCGATCCGAAGGCGGCAAAATATCATTTCTTCTCTTCTTGAGCTTCTTAAGCTTGTCGTCCATTTTTTGCAGTCTTGTTTTATCTCGCCTAATTTTGATAGTTTGTTCCTCAATTGCGATTCCCATTTCTTCAATTTGTTTAACCAATCTTCTATATAATAAATAATATTACGTGTTCCGAATCTTCTTGTCTGGCCAAATTGGCAGATTTTTTCTTTTTCTTCTGTTTAGCCTCTACCCTTTAGGGTCATTGCCGTTGTGTTTTCTTTTTAACTACGTTGTAATATTTTGTCTGTTTTAGATACTGCAATAGGGTGACTATTTTTGTAGACTTGTTTTTTAAAATTTCTAATAGCGTTTTATCCATATTATGTTATTATTTTTGGCAGGTGGGTGCCTCCAGACCCTTGATAAGGTAGCCATGGGTGAACTGGCAGTGCCCGATCCGAAGGCGGCAAAATATCATTTCTTCTCTTCTTGAGCTTCTTAAGCTTGTCGTCCATTTTTTGCAGTCTTGTTTTATCTCGCCTAATTTTGATAGTTTGTTCCTCAATTGCGATTCCCATTTCTTCAATTTGTTTAACCAATCTTCTATATAATAAATAATATTACGTGTTCCGAATCTTCTTGTCTGGCCAAATTGGCAGATTTTTTCTTTTTCTTCTGTTTAGCCTCTACCCTTTAGGGTCATTGCCGTTGTGTTTTCTTTTTAACTACGTTGTAATATTTTGTCTCTTTTAGGTACTGCAATAGGGTGACTATTTTTTTACCCTTGTTTTTTAACATTTCTAATAGCGTTTTATCCATATTATGTTATTATTTTTGGCAGGTGGTTGCCTCCAGACCCTTGATAAGGTAGCCATGGGTGAATTCGCAGTGCCCGATCCGAAGGCGGCAAAATATCATTTCTTCTCTTCTTGAGCTTCTTAAGCTTGTCGTCCATTTTTTGCAGTCTTGTTTTATCTCGCCTAATTTTGATAGTTTGTTCCTCAATTGCGATTCCCATTTCTTCAATTTGTTTAACCAATCTTCTATATAATAAATAATATTACGTGTTCCGAATCTTCTTGTCTGGCCAAATTGGCAGATTTTTTCTTTTTCTTCTGTTTAGCCTCTACCCTTTAGGGTCATTGCCGTTGTGTTTTCTTTTTAACTACGTTGTAATATTTTGTCTGTTTTAGATACTGCTATAGGGTGACTATTTTTGTAGACTTGTTTTTTAAAATTTCTAATAGCGTTTTATCCATATTATGTTTGTTCCGAAGATCACTGAACTAAGGATAATCTATTAAAATGTGCTTTACTGTTAGTGCAACATTGTCACATTTTTGGCAGGTGGTTGCCTCCAGACCCTTGAGAAGGTAGCCATGGGTGAACTGGCAGTGCCCGATCCGAAGGAGGCACAATATCATTTCTTCTCTTCTTGAGGATCTTAAGCTTGTCATCCATTTTTTGCAGTCTTGTTTTATCTCGCCTAATTTTGACAGTTTGTTCCTCCATTGCGATTTCCATTTTTCTTCAATATGCGATATCAGAGTTTTCTGCTATTTATTTTGCCAATCTCCTGTTGTGATCTCTTTTAATAATATTACGTGTTCCGAATCTTCTTGTCTGGCCAGATTGGCAGCGTGGTCTGCGTTTATGTTGCCTCTGATTCGCCTGTGGGATGGGACCCAGACTAAACTCACAGTTTTCGCTCTTAATTTTAGATCCAACAACATGTTTATCATATCCCTTATAATAGGATTACTTGGAGATGAATTTTTTATTGTTGTTAGGACGCTTTTGGAGTCTGTCACAACTAACCACTTCTCCATTTCCGATTCTCCTTTCAAGTTGAGAGCTTTTAAAATAGCCGTTTTAAACACACCGTTTTCATATTATTTGTAATCAGTATAATCAATACATGTGTTCTTTTTCTTATTTTTCATTTATTTGGCATACAAGGAACATTCTTTTCATTGTCCAATTTCTTCATTCTTATTCATTGGCATTACTCTTATCATTCGGAGAAGTACTGGCAAATATACAGGTTGGTGGGCCTCATAACTATTCAATTCAATTTTCTCAAAAGGGCTAATATTTACATTGTCACTATTTACAAGTGCATTCTCCGTATAAGTTATTCGCGAGTTATTTATGTTAATTACTTCCATCCTATTAATTTCAATTGAATTTTACAAATGATACAAATTTATTTCCAACGCGCTTAATATTTAATCCAACGCGCTTGTATCACTGATACGAAGACATTTATAGAGGTGAGAGATAGTCAACTGTTATTCTATACGATAGTTTAAATGATTATCAGGATTTTTACAATGATCTCATAAAGCCTTCACGTTTCTTGACGGACCACTCGCATCGTACTATAAAAGTGTTCCTCACATGTTGTTTCAGGCTTCCATGGTCTGAATCCATTATCCGCATTTCTTCTTCCAGGTTTGACCATGTCACAGGTTTTCCAACAGCCAAGCTTTCACCCATCTTGCTGTGGGCTTCTTCAGGGCTAATACAAGAATGATTCTTCATTTCATTCTTGTATTAGCCCTGAAGAAGCCCACAGCAAGATGGGTGAAAGCTTGGCTGTTGGAAAACCTGTTCCTCACATGTTGTTTTTATAAAAACACAATAAAAAACTAGTTTAAACAATTGAATTATGAATCAGCAAATAATAAACAATCAAAATCTAAGTTTTTAGGGATAGTAAATATGTTATATATAAATAAGCAGACTATTCTGCTGTTCTTCCACCTGGGTACATGAATCCATTCGAATATGATATTCAAAGCTTTTTACCAACTGGGAAAAATGAAAGTTTAGTACAGCAAAATAGTTATGAATGCATCTATAATTATCTCTAAATATGCAATTTTTCGAACAGCTTGGGGTTCTGCAGTTACGGATGATCTCACAGTGTACAATCTTGTGAATAGACTGTTTGCTGAAGAAAATAATATTGGCAAAACGTTTTTTTACACTCTTTCTCCGTTGCTACAAAATTGCAGAGGATTAAAATGTCCCGATCCGAAGGAGGCAAAATATCATTTCTTCTTTTCTTGAGCTTCTTAAGCTTGTCGTCCATTTTTTGCATTCTTGTTTTATCTCGCCTAATTTTAATAGTTTGTTCCTCAATTGCGATTCCCATTTCTTCAATTTGTTTAACCAATCTTCTATATAATAAATAATATTACGTGTTCCGAATCTCCTTGTCTGGCCAAATTGGCAGATTTTTTCTTTTTCTTCTGTTTAGCCTCTACCCTTTAGGGTCATTGCCGTTGTGTTTTCTTTTTAACTACGTTGTAATATTTTGTCTCTTTTAGGTACTGCAATAGGGTGACTATTTTTTTACCCTTGTTTTTTAACATTTCTAATAGCGTTTTATCCATATTATGTTATTATTTTTGGCAGGTGGTTGCTTCCAGACCCTTGAGAAGGTAGCCATGGGTGAACTGGCAGTGCCCGATCCGAAGGCGGCAAAATATCATTTCTTCTCTTCTTGAGCTTCTTAAGCTTGTCGTCCATTTTTTGCAGTCTTGTTTTATCTCGCCTAATTTTGATAGTTTGTTCCTCAATTGCGATTCCCATTTCTTCAATTTGTTTAACCAATCTTCTATATAATAAATAATATTACGTGTTCCGAATCTTCTTGTCTGGCCAAATTGGCAGATTTTTTCTTTTTCTTCTGTTTAGCCTCTACCCTTTAGGGTCATTGCCGTTGTGTTTTCTTTTTAACTACGTTGTAATATTTTGTCTGTTTTAGATACTGCTATAGGGTGACTATTTTTGTAGACTTGTTTTTTAAAATTTCTAATAGCGTTTTATCCATATTATGTTTGTTCCGAAGATCACTGAACTAAGGATAATCTATTAAAATGTGCTTTACTGTTAGTGCAACATTGTCACATTTTTGGCAGGTGGTTGCCTCCAGACCCTTGAGAAGGTAGCCATGGGTGAACTGGCAGTGCCCGATCCGAAGGAGGCACAATATCATTTCTTCTCTTCTTGAGGATCTTAAGCTTGTCATCCATTTTTTGCAGTCTTGTTTTATCTCGCCTAATTTTGACAGTTTGTTCCTCCATTGCGATTTCCATTTTTCTTCAATATGCGATATCAGAGTTTTCTGCTATTTATTTTGCCAATCTCCTGTTGTGATCTCTTTTAATAATATTACGTGTTCCGAATCTTCTTGTCTGGCCAGATTGGCAGCGTGGTCTGCGTTTATGTTGCCTCTGATTCGCCTGTGGGATGGGACCCAGACTAAACTCACAGTTTTCGCTCTTAATTTTAGATCCAACAACATGTTTATCATATCCCTTATAATAGGATTACTTGGAGATGAATTTTTTATTGTTGTTAGGACGCTTTTGGAG
Organism: Aelia acuminata; assembly: GCA_911387785.2. Classification (NCBI taxonomy): domain Eukaryota; kingdom Metazoa; phylum Arthropoda; class Insecta; order Hemiptera; family Pentatomidae; genus Aelia; species Aelia acuminata. The sequence continues at coordinate 225,486,665 of OU426978.1, forward strand.
TCTGTCACAACTAACCACTTCTCCATTTCCGATTCTCCTTTCAAGTTGAGAGCTTTTAAAATAGCCGTTTTAAACACACCGTTTTCATATTATTTGTAATCAGTATAATCAATACATGTGTTCTTTTTCTTATTTTTCATTTATTTGGCATACAAGGAACATTCTTTTCATTGTCCAATTTCTTCATTCTTATTCATTGGCATTACTCTTATCATTCGGAGAAGTACTGGCAAATATACAGGTTGGTGGGCCTCATAACTATTCAATTCAATTTTCTCAAAAGGGCTAATATTTACATTGTCACTATTTACAAGTGCATTCTCCGTATAAGTTATTCGCGAGTTATTTATGTTAATTACTTCCATCCTATTAATTTCAATTGAATTTTACAAATGATACAAATTTATTTCCAACGCGCTTAATATTTAATCCAACGCGCTTGTATCACTGATACGAAGACATTTATAGAGGTGAGAGATAGTCAACTGTTATTCTATACGATAGTTTAAATGATTATCAGGATTTTTACAATGATCTCATAAAGCCTTCACGTTTCTTGACGGACCACTCGCATCGTACTATAAAAGTGTTCCTCACATGTTGTTTCAGGCTTCCATGGTCTGAATCCATTATCCGCATTTCTTCTTCCAGGTTTGACCATGTCACAGGTTTTCCAACAGCCAAGCTTTCACCCATCTTGCTGTGGGCTTCTTCAGGGCTAATACAAGAATGATTCTTCATTTCATTCTTGTATTAGCCCTGAAGAAGCCCACAGCAAGATGGGTGAAAGCTTGGCTGTTGGAAAACCTGTTCCTCACATGTTGTTTTTATAAAAACACAATAAAAAACTAGTTTAAACAATTGAATTATGAATCAGCAAATAATAAACAATCAAAATCTAAGTTTTTAGGGATAGTAAATATGTTATATATAAATAAGCAGACTATTCTGCTGTTCTTCCACCTGGGTACATGAATCCATTCGAATATGATATTCAAAGCTTTTTACCAACTGGGAAAAATGAAAGTTTAGTACAGCAAAATAGTTATGAATGCATCTATAATTATCTCTAAATATGCAATTTTTCGAACAGCTTGGGGTTCTGCAGTTACGGATGATCTCACAGTGTACAATCTTGTGAATAGACTGTTTGCTGAAGAAAATAATATTGGCAAAACGTTTTTTTACACTCTTTCTCCGTTGCTACAAAATTGCAGAGGATTAAAATGTCCCGATCCGAAGGAGGCAAAATATCATTTCTTCTTTTCTTGAGCTTCTTAAGCTTGTCGTCCATTTTTTGCATTCTTGTTTTATCTCGCCTAATTTTAATAGTTTGTTCCTCAATTGCGATTCCCATTTCTTCAATTTGTTTAACCAATCTTCTATATAATAAATAATATTACGTGTTCCGAATCTCCTTGTCTGGCCAAATTGGCAGATTTTTTCTTTTTCTTCTGTTTAGCCTCTACCCTTTAGGGTCATTGCCGTTGTGTTTTCTTTTTAACTACGTTGTAATATTTTGTCTCTTTTAGGTACTGCAATAGGGTGACTATTTTTTTACCCTTGTTTTTTAACATTTCTAATAGCGTTTTATCCATATTATGTTATTATTTTTGGCAGGTGGTTGCTTCCAGACCCTTGAGAAGGTAGCCATGGGTGAACTGGCAGTGCCCGATCCGAAGGCGGCAAAATATCATTTCTTCTCTTCTTGAGCTTCTTAAGCTTGTCGTCCATTTTTTGCAGTCTTGTTTTATCTCGCCTAATTTTGATAGTTTGTTCCTCAATTGCGATTCCCATTTCTTCAATTTGTTTAACCAATCTTCTATATAATAAATAATATTACGTGTTCCGAATCTTCTTGTCTGGCCAAATTGGCAGATTTTTTCTTTTTCTTCTGTTTAGCCTCTACCCTTTAGGGTCATTGCCGTTGTGTTTTCTTTTTAACTACGTTGTAATATTTTGTCTCTTTTAGGTACTGCAATAGGGTGACTATTTTTTTACCCTTGTTTTTTAACATTTCTAATAGCGTTTTATCCATATTATGTTATTATTTTTGGCAGGTGGTTGCTTCCAGACCCTTGAGAAGGTAGCCATGGGTGAACTGGCAGTGCCCGATCCGAAGGCGGCAAAATATCATTTCTTCTCTTCTTGAGCTTCTTAAGCTTGTCGTCCATTTTTTGCAGTCTTGTTTTATCTCGCCTAATTTTGATAGTTTGTTCCTCAATTGCGATTCCCATTTCTTCAATTTGTTTAACCAATCTTCTATATAATAAATAATATTACGTGTTCCGAATCTTCTTGTCTGGCCAAATTGGCAGATTTTTTCTTTTTCTTCTGTTTAGCCTCTACCCTTTAGGGTCATTGCCGTTGTGTTTTCTTTTTAACTACGTTGTAATATTTTGTCTGTTTTAGATACTGCTATAGGGTGACTATTTTTGTAGACTTGTTTTTTAAAATTTCTAATAGCGTTTTATCCATATTATGTTTGTTCCGAAGATCACTGAACTAAGGATAATCTATTAAAATGTGCTTTACTGTTAGTGCAACATTGTCACATTTTTGGCAGGTGGTTGCCTCCAGACCCTTGAGAAGGTAGCCATGGGTGAACTGGCAGTGCCCGATCCGAAGGAGGCACAATATCATTTCTTCTCTTCTTGAGGATCTTAAGCTTGTCATCCATTTTTTGCAGTCTTGTTTTATCTCGCCTAATTTTGACAGTTTGTTCCTCCATTGCGATTTCCATTTTTCTTCAATATGCGATATCAGAGTTTTCTGCTATTTATTTTGCCAATCTCCTGTTGTGATCTCTTTTAATAATATTACGTGTTCCGAATCTTCTTGTCTGGCCAGATTGGCAGCGTGGTCTGCGTTTATGTTGCCTCTGATTCGCCTGTGGGATGGGACCCAGACTAAACTCACAGTTTTCGCTCTTAATTTTAGATCCAACAACATGTTTATCATATCCCTTATAATAGGATTACTTGGAGATGAATTTTTTATTGTTGTTAGGACGCTTTTGGAGTCTGTCACAACTAACCACTTCTCCATTTCCGATTCTCCTTTCAAGTTGAGAGCTTTTAAAATAGCCGTTTTAAACACACCGTTTTCATATTATTTGTAATCAGTATAATCAATACATGTGTTCTTTTTCTTATTTTTCATTTATTTGGCATACAAGGAACATTCTTTTCATTGTCCAATTTCTTCATTCTTATTCATTGGCATTACTCTTATCATTCGGAGAAGTACTGGCAAATATACAGGTTGGTGGGCCTCATAACTATTCAATTCAATTTTCTCAAAAGGGCTAATATTTACATTGTCACTATTTACAAGTGCATTCTCCGTATAAGTTATTCGCGAGTTATTTATGTTAATTACTTCCATCCTATTAATTTCAATTGAATTTTACAAATGATACAAATTTATTTCCAACGCGCTTAATATTTAATCCAACGCGCTTGTATCACTGATACGAAGACATTTATAGAGGTGAGAGATAGTCAACTGTTATTCTATACGATAGTTTAAATGATTATCAGGATTTTTACAATGATCTCATAAAGCCTTCACGTTTCTTGACGGACCACTCGCATCGTACTATAAAAGTGTTCCTCACATGTTGTTTCAGGCTTCCATGGTCTGAATCCATTATCCGCATTTCTTCTTCCAGGTTTGACCATGTCACAGGTTTTCCAACAGCCAAGCTTTCACCCATCTTGCTGTGGGCTTCTTCAGGGCTAATACAAGAATGATTCTTCATTTCATTCTTGTATTAGCCCTGAAGAAGCCCACAGCAAGATGGGTGAAAGCTTGGCTGTTGGAAAACCTGTTCCTCACATGTTGTTTTTATAAAAACACAATAAAAAACTAGTTTAAACAATTGAATTATGAATCAGCAAATAATAAACAATCAAAATCTAAGTTTTTAGGGATAGTAAATATGTTATATATAAATAAGCAGACTATTCTGCTGTTCTTCCACCTGGGTACATGAATCCATTCGAATATGATATTCAAAGCTTTTTACCAACTGGGAAAAATGAAAGTTTAGTACAGCAAAATAGTTATGAATGCATCTATAATTATCTCTAAATATGCAATTTTTCGAACAGCTTGGGGTTCTGCAGTTACGGATGATCTCACAGTGTACAATCTTGTGAATAGACTGTTTGCTGAAGAAAATAATATTGGCAAAACGTTTTTTTACACTCTTTCTCCGTTGCTACAAAATTGCAGAGGATTAAAATGTCCCGATCCGAAGGAGGCAAAATATCATTTCTTCTTTTCTTGAGCTTCTTAAGCTTGTCGTCCATTTTTTGCATTCTTGTTTTATCTCGCCTAATTTTAATAGTTTGTTCCTCAATTGCGATTCCCATTTCTTCAATTTGTTTAACCAATCTTCTATATAATAAATAATATTACGTGTTCCGAATCTCCTTGTCTGGCCAAATTGGCAGATTTTTTCTTTTTCTTCTGTTTAGCCTCTACCCTTTAGGGTCATTGCCGTTGTGTTTTCTTTTTAACTACGTTGTAATATTTTGTCTCTTTTAGGTACTGCAATAGGGTGACTATTTTTTTACCCTTGTTTTTTAACATTTCTAATAGCGTTTTATCCATATTATGTTATTATTTTTGGCAGGTGGTTGCTTCCAGACCCTTGAGAAGGTAGCCATGGGTGAACTGGCAGTGCCCGATCCGAAGGCGGCAAAATATCATTTCTTCTCTTCTTGAGCTTCTTAAGCTTGTCGTCCATTTTTTGCAGTCTTGTTTTATCTCGCCTAATTTTGATAGTTTGTTCCTCAATTGCGATTCCCATTTCTTCAATTTGTTTAACCAATCTTCTATATAATAAATAATATTACGTGTTCCGAATCTTCTTGTCTGGCCAAATTGGCAGATTTTTTCTTTTTCTTCTGTTTAGCCTCTACCCTTTAGGGTCATTGCCGTTGTGTTTTCTTTTTAACTACGTTGTAATATTTTGTCTGTTTTAGATACTGCTATAGGGTGACTATTTTTGTAGACTTGTTTTTTAAAATTTCTAATAGCGTTTTATCCATATTATGTTTGTTCCGAAGATCACTGAACTAAGGATAATCTATTAAAATGTGCTTTACTGTTAGTGCAACATTGTCACATTTTTGGCAGGTGGTTGCCTCCAGACCCTTGAGAAGGTAGCCATGGGTGAACTGGCAGTGCCCGATCCGAAGGAGGCACAATATCATTTCTTCTCTTCTTGAGGATCTTAAGCTTGTCATCCATTTTTTGCAGTCTTGTTTTATCTCGCCTAATTTTGACAGTTTGTTCCTCCATTGCGATTTCCATTTTTCTTCAATATGCGATATCAGAGTTTTCTGCTATTTATTTTGCCAATCTCCTGTTGTGATCTCTTTTAATAATATTACGTGTTCCGAATCTTCTTGTCTGGCCAGATTGGCAGCGTGGTCTGCGTTTATGTTGCCTCTGATTCGCCTGTGGGATGGGACCCAGACTAAACTCACAGTTTTCGCTCTTAATTTTAGATCCAACAACATGTTTATCATATCCCTTATAATAGGATTACTTGGAGATGAATTTTTTATTGTTGTTAGGACGCTTTTGGAGTCTGTCACAACTAACCACTTCTCCATTTCCGATTCTCCTTTCAAGTTGAGAGCTTTTAAAATAGCCGTTTTAAACACACCGTTTTCATATTATTTGTAATCAGTATAATCAATACATGTGTTCTTTTTCTTATTTTTCATTTATTTGGCATACAAGGAACATTCTTTTCATTGTCCAATTTCTTCATTCTTATTCATTGGCATTACTCTTATCATTCGGAGAAGTACTGGCAAATATACAGGTTGGTGGGCCTCATAACTATTCAATTCAATTTTCTCAAAAGGGCTAATATTTACATTGTCACTATTTACAAGTGCATTCTCCGTATAAGTTATTCGCGAGTTATTTATGTTAATTACTTCCATCCTATTAATTTCAATTGAATTTTACAAATGATACAAATTTATTTCCAACGCGCTTAATATTTAATCCAACGCGCTTGTATCACTGATACGAAGACATTTATAGAGGTGAGAGATAGTCAACTGTTATTCTATACGATAGTTTAAATGATTATCAGGATTTTTACAATGATCTCATAAAGCCTTCACGTTTCTTGACGGACCACTCGCATCGTACTATAAAAGTGTTCCTCACATGTTGTTTCAGGCTTCCATGGTCTGAATCCATTATCCGCATTTCTTCTTCCAGGTTTGACCATGTCACAGGTTTTCCAACAGCCAAGCTTTCACCCATCTTGCTGTGGGCTTCTTCAGGGCTAATACAAGAATGATTCTTCATTTCATTCTTGTATTAGCCCTGAAGAAGCCCACAGCAAGATGGGTGAAAGCTTGGCTGTTGGAAAACCTGTTCCTCACATGTTGTTTTTATAAAAACACAATAAAAAACTAGTTTAAACAATTGAATTATGAATCAGCAAATAATAAACAATCAAAATCTAAGTTTTTAGGGATAGTAAATATGTTATATATAAATAAGCAGACTATTCTGCTGTTCTTCCACCTGGGTACATGAATCCATTCGAATATGATATTCAAAGCTTTTTACCAACTGGGAAAAATGAAAGTTTAGTACAGCAAAATAGTTATGAATGCATCTATAATTATCTCTAAATATGCAATTTTTCGAACAGCTTGGGGTTCTGCAGTTACGGATGATCTCACAGTGTACAATCTTGTGAATAGACTGTTTGCTGAAGAAAATAATATTGGCAAAACGTTTTTTTACACTCTTTCTCCGTTGCTACAAAATTGCAGAGGATTAAAATGTCCCGATCCGAAGGAGGCAAAATATCATTTCTTCTTTTCTTGAGCTTCTTAAGCTTGTCGTCCATTTTTTGCATTCTTGTTTTATCTCGCCTAATTTTAATAGTTTGTTCCTCAATTGCGATTCCCATTTCTTCAATTTGTTTAACCAATCTTCTATATAATAAATAATATTACGTGTTCCGAATCTCCTTGTCTGGCCAAATTGGCAGATTTTTTCTTTTTCTTCTGTTTAGCCTCTACCCTTTAGGGTCATTGCCGTTGTGTTTTCTTTTTAACTACGTTGTAATATTTTGTCTCTTTTAGGTACTGCAATAGGGTGACTATTTTTTTACCCTTGTTTTTTAACATTTCTAATAGCGTTTTATCCATATTATGTTATTATTTTTGGCAGGTGGTTGCTTCCAGACCCTTGAGAAGGTAGCCATGGGTGAACTGGCAAAACAATATTGGCAAAACGTTTTTTTACACTCTTTCTCCGTTGCTACAAAATTGCAGAGGATTAAAATGTACACGAAACACTGCATGTTTGGAAAATAACATTTCTTGAAAAATTAATCGATTTGGAATTTTAAATAGATATATATTTGTTCAATCTTCCATTAATATATTTAATATATATATATTCCATTAATATATTGACAATGATATGGTCAAGCGAGAAATATTCAAAAAACTACAGGAACTGAGGGGAAAAATACACACATATATATATATATATATATATATATATATATATATATATATATATATTAATCATTATAAGACTCCGAAAGAGAGAGAAGAAGGAAAAAGAATTCACACCTCTTTTACAAAGCTAAAATTAATAGACAGCAATGCAAGCTTCAAAAAAGTTTTTTTCAAATTTTTGAGGTAGTTATTATAGATTGGACGAGGTTGAAAACATATCTATCTTAGGTGCGATGTTAAACGAAACCCACAAGAAAAGGAAGTAAGAAAGTCTATGGAGAGAAATGAGAGAGGAAACCTTATATATATATATTGATACCTGAAACAGGTACTGCCTGATTAAAATTTAATAAATTATAAATCAAGATATATTTTACATATTATAGAATTGATAATCTGTGGAGTTAAGAGTCAAAAGGAAGGACAAAGGGAATTAGGAAGAAGCGATTAACCACCTGCACGTACAGGAAACAACATACGATACTCTAACGGCCATATTGAAGAGAGATAAAGATACAGATGAAGAGAGAAAAAGATATAATCGCAATACTTGGCCGCCAGATATCGCCTCAAAAAGTACGAAAAGGGCGAGAGTGGGAGAAGCGGAAAAAGGCATTCTATGGAGCAGTTTCATCGCGCGAACATCTTAGCCCTAGTCATCCCGGCTTCCCGGCAGTTTTGAATATTATCTGTGGAAAGGAGTCCAGGATGCAGAGCCTGTCATCAGTATATCAGCAATAGCAAGTACCACACATTATATTCTGCAGAATAATTTTGTTTATCTCATAAATCAGCTCAAAGAAATATTTTCAATAATATTTATATTCAGTTAGTTCAAAAGCGCTTGCAACCATTGTTAAACATTTTCAGTTAGAATGATTTCAAAGTAGATTACAGTTTAATTAATAAGAGATTTAATTTTGTAAAATAAATTTAAATTATTTCTTTTGTCATCACAAAAGATAATATCAGAGATCAATGTCACCATTTTAATTTTATGTCAATATTCTTAATGAATAAATTATTTTGTAATGTATTAATTTTTCTTCTTCTCCTCCACAATTCACTCCTGATAGTAAAAGATAGTTTAATTTCATGGTAATTTTTCACATTGATATGATCCTTATCCCTCATATTTATAAGCTTTAAATTGAGAAAGAGTGTAACAAGTGTATTCCATGAGGGACCACTATCTAGGCGAGCAGACAAGTTATTTATGATTTATCCTTAGAAAGGTAAGATTTTATATGAGAGAGGGTAAGGGAAGTTGTATCAATATATATATATATATATCTATTTTAATAACAGAATTACAATCAAAAGGCCGTTTCGATAACGGCTTAAAGAACAAAGAGGAGGGTGACAAAATAGTGTATGGCCACCATAATGAAATATGAATGATAGTTCGATTCAATTGTCTTTAAGTATAGGCGAACAAAACAAGCACTTTCCGTAGAACGAGACCTCATAGGCGAACTATGACTCTCATTTAAGTGAACAATTTACCAGCGAACAAAACAGCTAGAAGGTATGATACGATCGTGCAGATCACAGCCTCTTAGCTGTTGGGGCACATTCGCAACCCTTCCTGGGTTGTTCGGAAGAAATTGAAAGAGTTCTCACAATAGGTGACAGCACACACTCTCAGTAGGTCATCTTGCACTTGCTTCCAGTCTTCGTACAGGCAATCTCGTAGCATGAGAGAGTGTTCGGCGTGGTGGTTTCTGCTTGAGATGCTGCGAGAGAGTGAGTGGTGGTAGGGGTGGTATGCTGAAACTGAACAATTTTAATATTGTAAACTTCTCCATGCATGATAAAAAGTCCTGGGCAACGTATACGTACCTCCAGAGTGTGACATTGACTAATGCCTTGAATTATTTAATTATGCAATGTCTAATATTCTGAATAATTATCGAGACACTTATATAATCTTGTGCGTAGATTTTAATGGATAAGTGGGCGGTCTAAACAACATTGATGATAATGTACTTGAAGGCACCAATCTCTTTGCCACGTGAATGGTGAAACAGACGAACATTAATCGACGTGGTAAACTTATTGTGGAGACAATGGGAGCTCTCGGTTTCTATTTATGCAATGGTAGATGTCTATCAGACAGGTCGGGAAAGTTCACACATATTTCTACAAGAGGTAAGAGTACAATTGACCTGATATGGGTTAATGAAAAATGCCTTTCAACAGTCCAAGTCTTAAAAGTATTCACATTTTAGAAATAATTGATCATCTAGCTTGCACTATACTCTTAAATAATGGAACGAGGAATTAAAGGAATGGAACGTGGCTGTTTTGTACCCAATACATAAGAAGGGGGGCAGGTTGGTCTGCCAAAATTATCAAGGTATCGTTTTACTGCCAGCTATCCACAAAGCCCTTCCTGTCGCAATAAATAGAAGACTCATAAAATGGGCAGAGAGAAATATCGGCGAATACCAAAGCGATTTCCGGCCAGGAAGAAGCACAATCCATCATATATTCTCCATTGGCTGGAGAAGACGTAAGAATTCAATATTGACCTGTATCACCTCTTCATAGATTTCTGCCAAGTATGATAGGAACAAGTTACGAAGAATTATGATTGCATTTGGGGTTCCACCGGATTATGTGCGATGACTTTAATAAACACTAGATACAGAGTAAATATACAAAATGCTCTATCAGAGGAATTTGAAGTGAATGAAGAATTTACGCCAAGGAGATCCCCTCTCCCCTGAATTATTCAACATAGCTCTTGAAGTAGCCACCAGATCAATTACGACGAACCCTAGTGGAACAATTTTAACAGGCTTACTTAACACCTGGCATATGATGATGACGTGGTTATTTCAGCAAGGACAGCGGCACTCTCTGGAACGTTGCAGGAATTTGAACAGGATAGTAAACACTTTATGATATCCACATTATCTATTAGGAATAAAAATCAAATAAGCTATAAATGTCACAACTACCGGTCACGCCTTATTGCTTGGTAAGTGTTGGACGCGTACTAATACGTAACACTGTTCGTGTTCGCGATCTCCAAAATGTAAAGCTAGCTACATATTTTTAAAGAGTGGAGAACGAGCACAAACTTTTATTTGAGAAGTTTTTTCATAAATTTCAATACAAAGAACTGTTCCCTAAAAACTATAAAAGATACGAAATTTATTCGAAAATTTGGCATATTTTAAGGAATTATAGCAAAAGGGTTAATTTCTCGAAGAAACATTACATGACCTCTTTTGAAGAATAGATAATGAGGAATAAAAGGATACAAACAGTATCAATAAGGAATGAAAACACATGGAGAGAATGAGTGAAAAAAGATTATGTAAAGAAATTTTTAATAAAATTTTAAAGTACAAAAATTTGGGAGGATATCCTAGGCAAATTAAAGAAGAATTGGAAACATTGGGGATATCAAAAGAACTTTGCCATGACAGGGATCTTTTCAAGAAAGTAATTAACAATGAAGTCAGATTAAAGAAGAGAGTGAAGGGTATTGGGTGGTCAAAGGAGAGAAGAGAGGAGCAGTCGAGAATGATGAAGCTGCGCTGGGAAGTGAGAAGGAGGAAGAAGGAAGATTCTTCAGTGATATCGCGTGGTCCTCAAAGTGGCCGTTTCGTGTAAAAAAAAAAAAAAAAAAAAAAAAAAAAAAAGGAATGAAAAATAGCGGAATTATAATTAATACCAAAAAGAGTCCCGAAACGGATGTTCAAGGGGCCCCCCCAAGTTAGCACAAAGGGGAGAGTCGGGGACTTTTGAGTAAATACTGCTTTTAGTAAGTACTAACAACTGGCAAAAATTCAGCTTGTCTCAATTATTCCCGACTCAAAACCTTCATTGCCTGGGCTATTAGAGGAACCGAGCAGCAGACAGGGAGGCAGTACTACTTGCAGTACTTATTAATTGTTATTATTATTCTGAATATATATAAACAAATTATTCGATGTTGAACTGGGAGTTAGTCATTCTATCAAGTGAAAGGCTCATATATTAAATAAACCAATGTCTTTACACTAAGAACTTTTTACACAGTTTATCTTAAAACAAAGACAGGCTATTCAACTCACTCCTTTAAAGCATTAAAAGATTAAAAATATTGTACACGGGCACAAACACTGATTTGGACCTATGCATCAAAGATGGCAAGAAAAGACTCACATCACCTAACTTCAAACTTTTCAGAACAGTCACAAAAGCAACCGAAAAACGTACCTCAGCAACATTACTTTACATAGCAACAAAATAAATCTTCTTGCTCACTCTTCAAGTTTAATCACCATATTATTATGTATTATTGTGGTTAGCCTTATCACTGTAACTATATTTTCATTACATAGTTCGAGTTTATCCTTCTGAAATCAGATATTTTTCCAATATTCACTAATAATAATTTTATGTAACCTAAGTACGGAAATCTTACTTCATGATGACGTTTGGTTGTAAGCCCAAAACCTGAGGATTATCACTTAATACCATTGCTTTCAAAATATCTTTAATGTAATCATCTACTTCAAGATAAAAGTTTGTAGTGTACATAAAAACTTAATCGTTCCTCAAAAACTGATGGATTAAACCAATATATATGCATTATTCTCGTTTTTTCCCTGATTTTTATTCTTTTTTTTGTCATTTTCCTTCATTTTTTATTTTTTGTTTATTACTATATTTTTCTATTTTTTACACATGGGTATATTCTAACTATTAATTATGTTTCCTTATTTTTCTTTTTTCCTTTTTATTTTCTTTTTCATTTTTTTTTCTTTTTTCTTTATTATTTTTTCTTTTTTCCTTTTTTTCTTTTTCATTTTCTTTTTAATTTTTTTTCTTTTTTCCTTATTTTTTTCTTTTTACTCTTTTTTCTTATATCCTTTTTATCTTTTTTTTCATTTGTTTTTATTTTTTTATTTTTTTTTCCTGTTTTATTTTTTTATTTTTTTTTCCTGTTTTATTTTTTTATTTTTTTTATTACGATATTTTTCTACTTTTTATCTATATCTTTTCTATTAGAATTATTATGTATTATTGTGGTTAGCCTTATTACTGTAACTATATTTTCATTACATAGTTCGAGTTTATCCTTCTGAAATCAGATATTTTTCCAATATTCGCTAATAATAATTTTATGTAACCTAAGTACTTCATGATGACGTTTGGTTGTAAGCCAAAAACCTGAGGATTATCACTTGCTACCATTGGTTTCAAAATATCTTTAATGTAATCATCTACTTCAAGATAAAAGTTTGTAGTGTACATAAAAACTTAATCGTTCCTCAAAAACTGATGGATTAAACCAATATATATGCATTATTCTCGTTTTTTTCCCTGATGTTTTTTTCTTTTTTTTTTTTTGTCATTTTCCTTCATTTTTTATTTTTTGTTTATTACTATATTTTTCTATTTTTTACACATGGGTATATTCTAACTATTAATTATTTTTCCTTATTTTTCTTTTTTCCTTTTTATTTTCTTTTTCATTTTTTTTTCTTTTTTCTTTATTACTTTTTTCTTTTTTTCTTTTTCATTTTCTTTTTAATTTTTTTTCTTTTTTCCTTATTTTTTTCTTTTTTTTCTTATATCCTTTTTATCTTTTTTTTCATTTGTTTTTATTATTATTTTTTTCCTGTTTTATTTTTTTTATTTTTTTTATTCCTATATTTTTCTACTTTTTATCTATATATTTTATTACACATGGGTATATTCGAAATATTAATTATGTTTCCTTATTTTTCTTTTTTCCTTTTTTTTTATTTTTCATTTTTTTTCAATTTTCTTTATTATTTTTTTCTTTTTTTTCTCTTTCATTTTATTTTTCATTTTTTTTTCTTTTTTTTCTTATATTATTTTTTTATCTTTTTTTTCATTAGTTTTTTTTTCTTATTTCGTTTTTTTTTTATTTTTTTTTATTACTATATTTTTCTATTTTTTATCTATATATCATTCTATTTTAAACTATATATTTTTCTATTTTTTTCTATTTTTCTATTTTTTACAGATGGGTATATTCTAACTATTAATAATGTTTAAGACCAGCTCGCAGACCTGTAACAGAATATAAGAATTAGTTACATACTTAAAAATCCAACATTGAATCGTTCAAATTATAGCATCTACTTACCGGCTGGAGGTTTATTGCTGCAGTTTGTACATAGTATGTTATACTCGTAGGGGGTGTCCCAACCAAGATCTCCAAATTTTCTACGCTCCTTAACAATGGCTTGTAGGAACGGTTCAGGTAATAAATTCGTGCGATACTCCTCCGCTTGATGGAACTCAAGCATGTCTTGGCGCAATAATCCGTACGTTCTGTAAAGACCAGCTCGCAGACCTGTAACAGAATATAAGAATTAGTTACATACTTAAAAATCCAACATTGAATCGTTCAAATTATAGCATCTACTTACCGGCTGGAGGTTTATTGCTGCAGTTTGTACATAGTATGTTATACTCGTAGGGGGTGTCCCAACCAAGATCTCCAAATTTTCTACGCTCCTTAACAATGGCTTGTAGGAACGGTTCAGGTAATAAATTCGTGCGATACTCCTCCGCTTGATGGAACTCAAGCATGTCTTGGCGCAATAATCCGTACGTTCTGTAAAGACCAGCTCGCAGACCTGTAACAGAATATAAGAATTAGTTACATACTTAAAAATCCAACATTGAATCGTTCAAATTATAGCATCTACTTACCGGCTGGAGGTTTATTGCTGCAGTTTGTACATAGTATGTTATACTCGTAGGGGGTGTCCCAACCAAGATCTCCAAATTTTCTACGCTCCTTAACAATGGCTTGTAGGAACGGTTCAGGTAATAAATTCGTGCGATACTCCTCCGCTTGATGGAACTCAAGCATGTCTTGGCGCAATAATCCGTACGTTCTGTAAAGACCAGCTCGCAGACCTGTAACAGAATATAAGAATTATTTACATACTTAAAAATCCAACATTGAATCGTTCAAATTATAGCATCTACTTACCGGCTGGAGGTTTATTGCTGCAGTTTGTACATAGTATGTTATACTCGTAGGGGGTGTCCCAACCAAGATCTCCAAATTTTCTACGCTCCTTAACAATGGCTTGTAGGAACGGTTCAGGTAATAAATTCGTGCGATACTCCTCCGCTTGATGGAACTCAAGCATGTCTTGGCGCAATAATCCGTACGTTCTGTAAAGACCAGCTCGCAGACCTGTAACAGAATATAAGAATTATTTACATACTTAAAAATCCAACATTGAATCGTTCAAATTATAGCATCTACTTACCGGCTGGAGGTTCATCAGTGTATTTTATATATCTATGGGCTTGCCATCCTCCCTAAAAAATATTTTAGATTAAGTAATTTTTTTTTGTAATTGAGAACAAACAAGTCTTGTACTAAATAGATATATGATAGGATTAGTAACAGAAGAATAGAAAAAATAAATATACTTCCTTAAATTCATCAGGGAACATGTTGCTAAGTTGAAAAATAATATTAAAAATAAAATAAAAGGAATCTGTAGGACAAGCGAATACACTTTAACACGTTAACTGCGACGAGTGGTCATTTGACCCCTTGCGGTGGCTTCCTTTACTGCGAGCCATTAAACGTGTATTTGTCGTTAACTGCGATGCTTGTCACGCATCCTGTTTTAATATTTTTCAGATTTTTTATTTTTTTTTTTATAATGCACTACTTAATACTACTTATATATCGAAAAAAAATGTAAGGGGTCACTTGACCCCTTGTCGCATTATAGTTTAAATGTTTTCCTTAATGCGGCAAGGGGTCAAATGACCCCTTGGTCTTTTAATGCTCATTACACTTCATCTTACTATTGTTTTAGCATATTATATCAAATATTAATGAATATGTAAATAAAAAATATTTTTCTATTTCCGTAAATGTTTGAAAGCGGCGAAAGCGACAGTAATTTTCCGTGAATCACATTTATCTAAGGGTGAATCACAGATTCACCTTCCTTTCTTGTTCTTTAACTGATTCTACTTAGTATTTTTGACACCTGAGCTCTCATTTATTTGTCTCGATTCAGTAAATAATTTCGATACGTATTCACGTGGTAAGAAACTTGCCGATTTAGCCCTTTCATAGCGGAATTCAACTTCAAGCAAAGATGAAGGAACTAGTTCAAGTTTTGAAGATAGTTATGATTCATATAAGGAAGAAATGTTCGGGCTGTTATGAAAAGCTAAGAACAGCTATGAGCAGTGCAGAAGCCCAAAAAAAGGTGAAGAAGGTCCGGACATACTATGACGACTGTGCCGACAACCGTCTCTTTGCTTGCAGTGCTTCAATGATAAACATTATAAAATGTAGTTTTCACGTGTTATTTTTTTTAATAATTTAATTTGTAATAATTAGGTTTATTTTTTTAAATACACAAAAGCTACACCTATGTTCATTTATTTATAATAAAAACGTAGGTTTGGTTTTATTTTTGATATCTGAATTCTTCCTTTCATGAATTATATATGCTGACAATTAAGTAAATTAAAACCATATAGTAAACATTTTATGATTGAACGTAAAAGGAAAGAAAAAAATTACTGTTAGTATAACACAGATGTTGTGGAAAAAATAAGTAATAAAAAAATATATTCAGAAGCAGCAGAATTCAACCCTGCTTCTGTTACGAATTCTAGTACGTCAGGTATTTGTAAAAAAAAATGGATTTCACTTTAAAACATTCATCAATGTTTACAGAGAGTTAATTTTAATGTCTAAGGGACAAGGGGTCAATCAGCCCCTTGACGCAGTTTAGCGGTGTGGTAGCATGGGGTCATTTGACCCCTCGTCGCAGTTAACGAAAATCCCAGTTTATTTGCTTCGCAGCTAACGTGTTAAAAAATTTTCAAATACCTTTTAACATGTTCTTAAACTCGAAAAACATCCAGCATTCACAACTATCATTTACCAACCTACTCAGAGTATCAGTGGACGGTTTTGATCAATTTTATGTATCAACTTCACAGAGAATAGCTCTTTCAGCATTTCTTTACTTTTATATTTATATATAATAAAAAATAACATATATATATATATATATATATATATGTTATTTTTTATTCTTCACAAAATATATGAAAGTCCACAGAATTTTTCGATTTTTTTATCATTTTTTTATAGGGGCCAAAAACATTTTATTTTTTACTTTCACTTACCTATATATGAAATATATAGTAAGGAAAGAATTGCGATCGTGAAAAATTTCGACTTCCGGTTTTCAACGGAAATACACGTTTTGGGGTCCCCTGTGTACAAATAACCATGTCCCGCGTAATGGTCTGTGTGTGTGTGTGTGTGTGTGTGTGTGTGTGTGTGTGTGTGTGTGTGTGTGTGTGTGTGTGTGTGAACAGACTAGCTCAAAAACTATTGGCCATACAAAACTAAAATTGGGCATTTGATGTATGTATATGCTTGCGATGCGACGGTCAAAACTTCATCAAAATTGATCAATTGGAGGGGGCACTTTACTTAATAAATTTTGTCTCATTTTCTCGTGTTTTTTTTATTTACTCAAAAACGGCTTTAACGATTTTAATCAAACCTGGTATTTGATGTATGTATATAACCGCGATGCGACAGCCGAAATTTTATCAAAATTGGTTAAACGGAGGGGGAACTTTACTTAATAAATGTTGTCTCATTATCATGTGTTTTTTTTAGTTACTCAAAAACGGCTTTAAGGAATTTGATCAAACTTGGTATTGATTATATTTATATGCCCGCGATGTGGCAGTCAAAAATTCATCACACTTGATCAATTGGAGGGGGCACTTTAGTTAATAAATTTTGTCCCATTTTCACGTGTCCTTTTTTTTTTTTTTTCTCAAAAATGGCTTTACGATTTTGATCAGACTTGATATTTGATGTATATATAGGTGACAGCCAAAAGTTTATTAACCGTATTATGAAAATAAAAACTTTTATTTATTAATAAAAAGATCAATTTTACTTATGAGAGTAAATACGTGATGCTCAATTTTTTGAAGGTGTGTAAAAATATGGTATAAGATAATAGCCTATAATTAATATAGTTATATTTTACTCTAATAACTTTTGTTTCATAATAAATTTTTGACAACAATATAAAGCGAGTTTAGAGGAACAATAATCGTTCTTGATTTCCAGAAAGGCATAAGAGACGTAAATACACCTATCGATTCACCTTCACGATGTATTTGAAAAAGCAACTCGTAGTAAAAAATAAGCAGGCAGTAAAAAAAACTCGACTGTTGATGAACTTAGTTCCTTCATAAATAAAATAGCAACAATGAATCGAAAAGTGCTGAGAACTACAAAATTTTGCTATACAGATATTCTATACCTTATGGAGATATACTAATATAAGTATATACT
The DNA here is from genome assembly GCA_911387785.2 of Aelia acuminata. NCBI lineage: Eukaryota > Metazoa > Arthropoda > Insecta > Hemiptera > Pentatomidae > Aelia > Aelia acuminata. The sequence continues at coordinate 225,504,545 of OU426978.1, forward strand.
TAAATGTGGAAAAATGTTTGAAGTTCAGGATTGGCGTTTACATATTATCGAAACACGTCGATTTCTAATCTAAGTAAGTTCCTAAGTGAAAGTTGTGTATTGCGCACATCGCACCAGATTTTTTAAATCTATAAAGTGAGACTTTTATGTACTCAAACGGTCGATTTTGTAAAAACCAATGTAAAGCGAGATGAAAACGATTTTCATAACAATAAAGAATATACACAGAGATTGGCTGAAGTTATGCAATTTTAATATGGACAGATGTTCGCACCTGGTATGAAAAAACCACTCAGCGAAATTTGGAGAATTTAGGACAAACAGTAAGGATTTCTATAAAGAACAAACAAAATTTCATCTTTATGTATTTAGATATCTGTATATCCCGATTTCGCCCGGAGAATTTCATTTTTTAAATCTGTAAAATCTATAAAATGACACTTTTATGGCCTCAAACGGTAGATTTCGTAAAAACCAATGTAAAGCGAGATCAAAACGATTTTTCTAACAATAAAGAATATACCCAGAGATTGGCTGAAGTTATGCAATTTTAATATGGACAGGTTAGCAACAGGTATCAAAGAACCACTGAGCGAAATTTGGAGAATTTAGGACAAACAGTATGGTTTTCTATAAATAACAAACAAAAAACAAACAGAATTTCATCTTTATTTAAATACATAACTAGCTGTATATACCGGTTTCACCCGGAGAATTTCATTTTTTAAATCTATAAGGTGAAACTTTTATCGACTCAAACGGTAGATTTCGTAAAAACCAATCTAAAGCGAGATGAAAACGATTTTCATAACAATAAAGAATATAGTATATAGTAAGGAAAGTTATAAATGGGCTTTATATGCCCAATTTATAAGAAGGGCGATAAACAGCTATGCCAGAATTATAGAGGGATATCTCTATTGGGCTCTGCATATAAAATACTCTCAAATATAATTGCTAAAAGACTCAGCGAATTCACTGAAAACATTTTCTAGGATGTCTAAATCTGTTTCAACAGGCCAACTGTTTTCTTCCCCATTCCAACCAAATCGGTCCTTTCCACCATAAGTTGTGGTCAACGAGCTCAAGAGGTCTTAAACCCCTTGACAAACAATCCGCTGGATTCTCCATGCTTGGAACGTGCATCCAACTATCTATGTTATAATTTTGGATTTGCGACACGCGATTGGCTACATAAGTATGCCATCTCGATGGAGAAGCCTTAATCCAATGTAAGGCTACCATTGAATCGGATAACGCTACAATCCGTTCGACATTACATCGTTGGCTAATAGCCGAAACCGTGTTGTGAAGGAGCTTAGCCAATAAAAGTGCGGCACAAAGCTCCAAACGGGGAATCGTCATGACCTTGGATGGGGCTACTTTGGATTTTGCTCTTAACAAAGAAACCGTGGAACCTTCCGCTATAGAGTTTGTTTTAAAGTAAATCACGGCCCCATAGCCAAACTCCGAGGCATCACAAAATCCAACCAAAGTGACACGAGAGTCTATTAACACTCCGACGTTTCTTGGAATAGAAAGTTCCGACAATATATCAACTCTCTTTGAAATTTTTCCTATTGTATTTTAACTGAGGGGGGGGGGCGCAACCTGGTCCCAATCTAACTCCATACACCACAATTGTTTTATCAGAGACTTGAGAAACAAGGTCAATGGCGCCAATAGGCTTAAGGGGTCAAAAATACGCGCAACCGATGAAAGTATATTGCGTTTAGTAGCTTCCTTGTTTTCGTGGTTGACTCGGAAACGAAATACATCTGTACCGGGTTGCCATTCAAGGCCCAGAACAGCTATGGAATTGTCAGTTTCAAAATCCTTTGCCGAAAAATATTTTTCCTCGTCCGAGAAGTTAATGTTAGATGTCCATTTTGTTAGCTGAAAACCTCCCCTTTTGAATAACTCCTTTGTTTGGGAATAAAGTTGAAAAGCATCTTGTACCGAAGGCATGGAAGTGATAAGATCGTCCTTGTATGTATCTTGTGGGATCCTAATTTTCGCTAAAGGATAATTTTCACCTTCTTCTTCGAACAGTCCTCAGCGCTAGGTAGGGCGAAGAGGTCATTCCAAACACGACACAATGCAATTCATAAATCTCTATCGGGTCCTCGAGCGAAAACCTCCATAAAATTCGTTGGTACTTTCTATGCATAATGTCATTTAATGATAAATTTGTATTTGTTTTAGCACTAGCATCGAAAACAATTCTTAGAGGCCTACTAGTACTTTTCGATTTTAATACACCGTGGTGGGGTATGTAATAACCACCCCTTTCAATCGGTTTTGTTACTAACGACATATGCCCTTACCGTAAATAATCTAGCATCACCTCGTGGTATAACAATCGGATCTCTGGACTATGATCTAATCGCTTTTATAAATTTTTAAATCTTCTTTTGGCTATCTCAAATGAATCCCCCAAACGATCGGGATTTTCCTGAAAGGGCAAGGTAACAATATACCTCCCTGATTCTAACCGACGAACCGATGATTTAAAAATTTCTTCACATTCCGTTTCCCCGGGTGAAAGCAAAGTCGTTAAATTAGGAACCTCTTCAATCTCCCAAAATCTTTTCACCAGTCTTTCTAAAGATGACAAACGGGCATACAACTAATACTATTCGATGGTCGTTCTAACACAGGAGCGTTTCCCATTAGAATGAAACCCGCTGTCCATAGCAACCACCTGGTCCGAATTCCCCTTAAATTTATTTTCTTTCAATAAATGAGGCACCAACTCAGCCCCTATTATACCATCAATATATCCCGGTGAGTAAAATTTCTCATCTGCGAGTTTAAGATTCTTTAAATAAGACAGCTGAGATCTATCAATTTCACTAGCCGGCAATTTGTCTACAATCTTATCAACCACAAATGGTTCTATATCAAATGAAATATCTGGTTCTAATTTAGATACAAAACTACAAACTGTCTTCCCTATAACAGGATTGACCCCTCCTTCGAAACCTACTACCGAGGATTTTACAGGTGAGATAGGTAATTTAAGTCTTCGGCATGTTTTTGCAGTTAGAAAATGGCACTGACTACCCGAATCAATCACAAACCGCGCCTCATGCAATTTTCCCACACCACTCCGAATATTTACTACCGCAGTAGACAATAAAACCATAGAAGAACGCTTGACCGGATCACGATCTTTAAAGTTTGCCATCGAGCAGCAATTAATCGGTGTATTTTGCTGACCTTCCGCACTCGAAGTTAAACGATCAGGATGATTATTTGAAAAATCAAAATGTAGTACCGAATGGTGAGGTTTATTGCATTGCAAGCATGGGTTTGTCTTTTTACAGTTCCGCGATAAATGGTTAGAAGAAAAACATTTTAACAACATGCCTTTTGTTTAATAAAACGAAATCTTTCCCAAGGAGACAATTTTAAAAATATTCGACGATCAGCTAATTTATGTGACCCTTGATTACATTTTTTATCTAAATTATTATTAGAATTCTCTACCGATTGATCCACAAATACTTTAGTTTTTAAATTCTCCTTTATTAAATTTTCGATCTGCTCGATGGGAGTTTATTTTCCCAAGGTAATGTTTTAATCTGTTTTTCGACGAACGCTACAAAATCGCCATAGGTAGGTATGTCCTTATCTCGAACCACCGCATTAAACGCCCGCCGGGTTACTGGGTCTAAAATTTTTAAACCACGATTTAAAAATATTAAATCCGCCAAATCACTGGCATTTAGTCTTTTAAGAGCTGTTATTGGCCCACAAAATTTATCCAATACTTAGGTTAAATTTCCCCTTGATTCTGCCTTTAATGGTTTGAATTCAAAAATTTGGTCTAAATAAGCACCCGCTTGGGCTCTAGGATCATGATAACGTTTTTGTAACGCGTCCCACATAACTGGATAATTTGCCGCAACAGGTGGTAAATGTTTACAAATATTCGATGCTTCCCCCGAAAGTTTTGAAACCAAATATTGAACTCCCTGCTGATCGGTTAAAGATTCATTTTCGTGCACTAATGATTTAAATATTCATAAAAAACTGACCATTGAGTTTGATCCCCTTTAAAACAAGGCAATTCTATCTTCGGAGGGTGTAATTCCGTTTTATACGTCAGCGGGATTTGTGAAGACGCTCCAGGCACCGATGTAGCCGCGAGTGCTTTTTTATTAATCCCAAGTCTCTCTGCCGCCGCTTCAATGTACTCGATCATTTCTATATGCGAATCGTTAAAGGTTGGATTGATGATTGGATGAGCTTCCACAAATGACAAATTTGTCCCACAATCAGAATAAATGGTCAACGACATGGTCCACGGCGCGACAAAAATCGCCGAAAAGCGGCCAAAAACATGGGAGTAGATAACTCTGACACTAATTCAAGATAAACCGCCTTTGTTGACATACATACGAATAGAAATATACATGCTTTAAAAATAAAGGGAAAATGGGTGAGGATTTGGATAAGATTTTCTAGTATATATTTGAACCTTTTAAAGACGACCGTGACATTCGATGTCCGCTTCTCCAGGCGAAAATCAGAAATTTTCATCGAACAATTCAAAGAATTAGAAACCAGGTTTTACTATCGCTTCACGAACGATCGAAGCCAAGTCACATCCTAGACTGCACTTTAAATTGTGGAGGATAAAATAAGTCCAAGTGTCCAGCGAGAGAGCAGCACCTCCCGGGGCTATACCGATTATAAATTTATAATTTCCGCGTGAACATATATATACTGACAGAACCAATGGACTCTAAGCTAAAACCCCCACACGCAATGAGAGCAGGTGATCTTGATCCAGGCTAAATAACCCTGGTTCATATTTTGAATCTCGCGCGGAGGATTAGAACCGTGAATAAGAGGATTCCTGCCTGAGCTGGGGTGCGGTGGTCTGCATTGTCGTCTAGTATACTCCTCTACACCTGCCTGCTTCCCTCTAATAAGAGGTCAACAATCCCATTGCACAATGAGGAGTTAATAGCAAATTTTATTTTGCTCTCTAACACTAATGTCAAACTGAGAGGTACTTCGCCCATTTTTTAATTTCAATTATAAAACAAATAGATACTCTAAAAAGTTTGTCATTGATAAATTAAATAGCTCTATAATAAATTAAATAGCATCTAATAGCTTTGCGTTTTGAAGTGTCAGCTAGGTTTTCACACAATATTTATTAACGCAATATTGTGACCTTTTTTAAAAATGATACTATATTTTTATTTTTTCCTTTGTTTTATTAACGTCACCACGTTATGCCACTAAGGCTAATCGGACTATACTGCAGTGGTTGTCATAAATTTTGCCTATCCAGGTATATTTAGGATAGGGATCTTTAACGAGTACCTGAATCGTATAGGCTCGGGACCTCTGTTTTACGACCTATATCTGAGGGACGAGATATAGGATAGCCAAGGATTTTTTAAACTCTTTAAAAAATTCTAGGGCCACCGCAGGACGCGAACCCGCGACCTTTAGTATTGTGGTTGCTATGCTAACCAATACATCACAGGTGACCCTGCTCTGACATTTAACAACGTTTAGCCAGCCTTCAAAGTAACCCGACCAATAAAATGAAACCAACGGGTCGCTCTTAAACCGTCAATAGTTCTTGTAAGTCGAGTACACTGAATTACATATTTTTTTATTGATTCCTGTTTTATTCCCGTTGAATGAGACAGCCATCGAATTCGATTAGGGGGGGGGGTGAGCCTTCAAATTTTCGTAACTCACCGATCACTAGGGGTTAAACTGCCAGATGAAAGTTAAAGGTCGTTCGAGTTCACTTGATTTAAATCTTCATCATACCCAAGAGCTCCTACCTAATTTTAGTAACAGTATTCACTATTTGACGTCCATTAAATGGATACGAAAAATATTTTTCATATTTTTCTCAGATTATTTTTGCTTTTCATAGATTCGAAATTATATACCTTAGGAATAACTCAGGAAACGATCACATCAAAGCGTGGAGGTCGCTTCGTAAAAAGGAACATAGGATGTGAATATTTGAAGGAAATTTAAATTTCAAAATTTTCGATTGATCGATTGATATGGACATACAATATAAAACTGTGGGGTTCTGCTAAGGAATCCAACGTTCAAAAAATTGAGACCTCTCGAATACCAGAGTGTTACGAAAACTAGTAGACGCACCATTTTATGTCAGCAACGATAGAATAAATACGGACTTAAACATTCCAAGAGTTTTTGTAACAGCCAAAGACAACCACATTAACTTTCACCAAAGACTAGTCTTTAACTATATCCCAGGGACAGAAAATTTAAAAAGCTTAAACCACGCGTACAGACCACCCCGACAACTTCGAAGCTTGGGCGTACCCAGCTGGGGGCAGGGGGGCAGCTGCCTGGGAGCAGCTGGCTCGGGACGCGAACCCGTGATCTTAAGTATTCTACGTCGCTATACTAACCACAACACCACAGGTAACCCCATTTAAAATCTGTTATATTCATTTTTAGTTAATAATAAAATAAATACATATTATTGTCAGAAAATTCAAACATTTCCTGAGAATTACTTCCGCGTACTTACCAATATGATAACGATTGTATAATCTATCTTAATGGAGAGATATCTCCCTTGCCATACCATACACCTGCTGCATCTTTATTTTTTAAACCACATGGAGCAATGTGTGGTAGATTACGAAAAACATAATGCGACAATATGTGCCGTTCGTTATCGAAATTAACAACTACACACACAATAGATGAGGAAGATAATTGCAATAAACGAGTGTTACACTTAAATTTTCGTTAGGGCATTTAAATTTTTTTTTTTTTTTTTTTTTTTTTTTTTTTTTTAACTTCATTTTTACATTCGCACCTGTCTTAAATGAAAAAGACAATCAGCGAATCTGATGACTAACACGTAAAAAAACATGGCTTGATAGGCTTGGGGAAGGGTGATACCCAGCGGTATCTCTTCTTGTCGTGATTTGCACTTAGGCAGGGAGTTCTTTTAGTCTTCTATAGGTTTATCGGGCATGTTGGCATGCCAGGGCATAATGTTTGGATAACCTGTGACAGTTGTTGCAAGATACTAAACAGGGGCTGAATAAGGCTATTCAACCCATTAACTAACGTAGAGAGATCAGCAGGCGAATCAGTTACAGTGGGTGGTACTGGCTGCATACAGCCCTTACTCGGTTTTGAAGAATCTCTACCAGGAGCTGGTATTCTTTTAGGGACTGGTTTTTAAAGCTGGTGGTGATGTTTCGATTCTTCTTTCGAGGCACGAGAATTAGGTTTCTTGTTTTGTAAAAGAGGTGGAAACTCTTTTATATCAGGAGGTTCCACTTTCTGTTGATTATGCAGACGTCTTCTTTGATTTATGGCTACTTTAATTTTTTTTGAAGTTGGGCATCCTCTGTAGCTTGCTGGATGTGACCCTCCACAGTTGGCACACTTTGCTGCTGTTTCTCGTGGCTTCGTGCAGTCAGAACTATAATGGCCTCCACCGCACCTTACGCATTTCGGAGCGTGATTGCAGTAAGTTTTGGTGTGCCCGTATTGCTGACAACGTAGACACTGCGAAATAATTTTCTTTTTCCGAGGTTCTTCTATTTGTATAACTGTATGATATAAATATTGTACATCACAAATTTTATCATTAAATGTCTCTTTTGAGATTTCTGCAAAGAATATGGGCAACGGTCTTTTGAAACGGGATATAATATTAACAATATTAATGGCATCGTAACCTAGGTTTTTTAATGCACTTTTAATTGTTTCTATGGGAGTGGCGTGGTGCAAGTTTTTTATGACTACTCGAGGAATTCGATCTTCAGACAGTTGGAAGGTATGGAATCCCGCACCTTTATCTCTTAACCTAGCTACTAGATGGCGATGGGTATCCACATTTTTGACGTACACGCTAACACCTCTGGTAGTAGATTTTAATTTAAAGCTTTTTTGACCAGTTTCTCTTTGAAGGAATTGCACTAATGCTGTGTAATCTTCCACATCAATGAGGTGAATTGGTGGGGGTCTTTCGGGAAATTTAATTTAAAATTTCGTCATGGCAACAAAACCAAATTATTTTTTTTTTTTTATAAGTCAGAGCAGCTGGTGTCTAAATAAAATAATGTTGTAGATTTAATATAAACTAGCATTCCCCGTCGCGGCTTCGCCCGCGAGCCTTTAAAATCACTTCTGTGATCATCCTTGGTATTGATTTAATATAATATGTTAACTGATGTTAAGGAGATTTAGTAGAATCGGAGCTTCCGGGAGGTGGAATGTTGGAGGGGAAAGTTGCCGTCTCGGTAGAAGAGAGGGAAGCGCGCAATGGAGAGTTCACTAAAACAGCCGAAACAAAAAATTGCTTACTCCTCATGAAAGCTTTATTTTTCGGCTTTAAAACATGGTTTTCGACGCCCCGTAAGAGCTTTCGAGTTAAACTCAGGGGGGGCTGTGGGGGACGCATCCCCTCCCTTTGGAAAATTTTTCGTCATTTAAAGATAGAATTTGACCTTCCTTAATGTAAGGAAGCATGTTAAAGAACAAATAATGTGCAGAACAAGTAGAGTTTTAGTAATGGGAAAGGAATCTAAAGGTAAAAAAGCTGATTAGCAGATCCAAATGAAGGGCTGTGGGGCTGCAGCCCCCCCCCCTTTAGGACTGCAGCCCCCCTTTACGATCGGCTGGATCCGCCCATGGCTGCGCCACCCTCTGCGCCTCATGCGCTTCTTAAATTCTCCCCCTCTCTCTCCGACTTGTCGGCAGGGCACCGTAGCATTCTTGTTTGTTATTGTCATTAGTAAATAAACATATTTTTAAATAAAATTGTAACATTCTCAAATAAAATGTAAATCTATATAAATAAAGATGAAATTCTGTTTGTTTGTTTGTTTATTGTTTTGTTTGTCCTAAATTCTCCAAATTTCGCTCAGTGGTTCTTTGATACCTGATGCGAACACCTGTACATATTAAAATTGCATAACTTCAGCCAATCTCTGGGTATATTCTTTATTGTTATAAAAATCGTAATGATCTCGCTTTACAATGGTTTTTTACGAAATCGACCGTTTCATTAGAAAAAATTAAATTTACCGGGTGAAATCGGGACATACAGCTATAATCTATGTAAATAAAGATGAAATTCTCTTTGTTCTTTATAGAAATCCATATCGTTCTTCCTAAATTCTCCAATTTTCGCTCAGTGGTTCTTTCATATCAAGTGCGAACAACTGTCCATATTAAAAAACATAACTTCAACAAATCCCTGGCTATATTCTTTATTGTTATAAAAATCGTTTTGATCTCGCTTTACATTGGTTTTTACGAAATCGATAGTTTGAGTCAAAAGTCTCACTTTATAGATTTAAAAATGAAATTCTCCGGGTGAAACCGGTGTATAGAGCTAGTAGTCTATATTTCTTAAAGTAGGAAGATTAATGATGTCTATGATAAAATAATTGGCGAATAACATAATTACAGTTGGCGAATAACATAAGTACAGTAGTATATTATTAAACATCCCAACGTTTTGGACCTTACGTCCATCTTCAGGGAATTATCCTTGTATTACATAAACTCCTTTAATTTTTTTTTGGGGTGTATTCGTCAATTTATTGCTTTTTTCCAACGTCAAACACTTAAGTATCTGTTACATATATAATAGGTCAACTTTTTTCTTTTTCTTTTACACGTTTTTAATATAAAACTAATAACATTTTTTATGGAAAACATTACATTGAATTTACCTATCTTTGTCAAATGTGACTGTTTAATATTAAACTATTGTATTGGAAGCTTGTGTTATTCACCAATCCGACTAAAAGGGGACTGGCGATACTAGTTACAGATACTTTTGTATTCGGATACAGTACTGCTACAATATATTCCTACGGATATAGGTCCATTGTATCCATTGACAGCATGGACACCGGAGTATCCGTGAGTACTTTCGGTTTTTAGATACATTTTAAAAAAAATTATTTTATGAGTTTACTATATTTGAATACCTATTTTCTATTCGTGTTTTTCAGATTTTTATTTAATAATTTAGGTGCAAAACAGAGAGGACAAATATTGTATTAATGGGCTCCAAGAGCAATCCTAGGGTTAAGTGTTTACATTGATCTTGGGTTGAAAATGTTTTAGTCGATTTACTAACCGGCAAGTAAGTCCTATGCCTAAATATATACATGTTTTAAATTTAAACTGATGTTTGGACTAACCAACCGGAGAACTTTGTTTTGTTAAAACATCGATGTTAAGAACAATTTGGTTATTGTTAAAACATCGATGTTAAGAGCATATACATTTTTGTTTATTTTTTATCGTTAAAACATCTTTATTATAGTTAAAACATATTTGATTTTGTCAAAATCATCGATGTTACAACTTTTTTATTGTTATAACATCGACGTTAAAATATATTTGATTTCTTCCAAAGCATCGATGTTAAAAACAACTTTGTTACTGACAAAACATAGTTGTTAATACATATTTGATTTTGTCCAAAATATCGATATTAAAACATTTGTTATTGTCAAAATATCGATGCTAAAAACAACGTAGTTTATTATTAAGACATTGATGTTAAAAATAACTTGGTTATTGTTAAAACATTTTTTTTAGACAAAAACATCGATGTTATAACATATCAGTTTAGTCCGAAAATTCGATGTTAAAAACATATTAGTTTTGGTCCAAGACATCGAAGTTAAAAACAACTTTGTTATTGTTAAAACATCAATGTTAAGAGCATATATATTTTTGTTTCTTTGTTATTGTTATAACATCTTTGTAATAGTTAAAACATCGATGTTAAAACACATTTGATTTTGTCAAAAACATCGATGTTAATAACATATTTGTTGTTTTCAAAACATCGATGTTAACATCGGCCCACAAACATCGATGATCGGAAAACATAGGCTGCGTAACATCAATGTTAAAAACATTGATTTTTTTTCCCAAAACATCGATGTTTTAGAAACATCGACATCGATGTCGCATCCCTAGTTGGATGATACTATTGATATAATAAAGGACTGGACGGATGTGGGTGGATGGAGCGATCGTTATTGTCGGCATCGAACCTTCGGGTTTCTAAAGCCTTTATTATTATTATTGTTTTTATTATTAGCATTATTTTATATATCGATATAAAGATATCGATCTGTGTTTACTCACCGATAGGATGCTGGTCCTGTCGTCTGCCAACATCACAGCCTCTTCTTCCGCCCGCCCTTCCTCTGCCAAAGATTCCTCATCGTACTCCACCTCCGTCTCTTGGGACTCGGATGGTGTGAGGTCCTCTTCGGAATCGTGTCCCCTCTTCTGGGCGGCACGTTCGTGGAGGTTGACGTAGACCTCTGCCCTATTCTCAAGGATCTCTCGCAGCATTTCTGGAAAAGAAAGCGGGTTAATAAGGGATTTTTATGCAATCGATGGTATTTACATTAAGGATTTACGGGTCTTTTTCGTTTAAAGCACTACAACCTAATTGACGCCAACCTAAGTGGACATAACATGAAAATAAGCAAGTGAGAGAATAGATTCAGATGGAGATGTCATAATAGTTCCTGTCGTATGGAAATTGGCCTAAGAGAAGATACATGGTTTACTGGTTCTAAATTTCCAATAAATATTGATTTTCATTTATTCGTGAATTAGCACGTCATTTTGTCAAGAAGAATTAAGTATGTAACGATATATTAAAAATCGTTCTTTTTAAAGACGTGTTGTGTTATTTGTAACTGCAGATTAGGTTGGCGTGCTTTAAACGAAAAAGACCCGGATTTAATACAGTCTATCTAGAAGTATCAAACGCAATAATAATATTTTTTGTACCCACATAAATTGCAAACTTGCACCACTATCTTTACCTTCGCTGACGACACAGCTATCCTTTCTTCACACAAAGATCCCACAATAGCATCAATTCAGAATAACCTATTTGACGTAGAAAATTGGTCCCAAAAGTGGAAAATAAAAATAGATGCGACTAAGTCGAACCATATAAGTAGAGCTCGGATTCCCGTGCAATTGCACTTATTTATTGGAAAGTCAGAATAGAGCGAACTCAATAACTTACCGAATCAAGCCTAACGGGATGTTTTAATGAAGTTTTATGCTGCACGAAATTGCACCTTTTAATGCGAGTATTTTACTCTGTATTCCACATCTTGCTGTTACTATTTTAAGTAAATATTTTATGTTCCGTTATTTTACCGGAATTTTTTTTAAAAATATATCAATAGTATTATACAAAAGATCCAAAATTTAGTAGTTTTACCAAAATCTATACCAAAACCAATATTATAAAAAGCTTTGAAAGAGCATCTTTAAAGACCAGTTGCTCACACTTTCCAACTTCAACTTGGCTTCACACTTGGAACATACATACAAAACTAAAAAGACAAAAACTGACCAGACGATGTAAACAACTGTCACACCTTCTAGATTCTACAGATTATACAGATCATCACTTAGCTTACGAAACAAAACACTAATGTTTATTCATGGCCTTTAACAACCTTGAATTTAATAGCGTATAGTATCTGTTATTTTGGTTAATTACATTAATAAAACATGTAATTTTATCGTAATTTTGATACCTTTAACGGTAAAATACTAAGGTGAGGGGGTGGGGTAACATACCTGAGAGAAGATCTTTATTTACACCCATATTTTGCATTTCAATCTTTACTTCCTCCATCAGCCCATCCATGAAAGTACTTACGACATCTGAAAAATAATTTTTAAACATAATTATAAATTGATACAGAACATTATAAATTATATATATAATGAAATGCAATGAAAAATTTTACTTTATTCTGGGACATTTAGTCCCCTAAGAATAACATTATTGACAATTTTTAGGGAGCGTTTGTCTGGCTGTACTATATACAACTATTAAAGTATAACTAAAAATACACACTTTTACAACAAATGAAAATAAATTTTAACTTCATTAGACACCACATTTGTGAAAAAAATAAATAAAAAATAAATAACAAATAAAAATAGCAAAAAAGAAGAGTATCATTATTAGACCAAATAAATGATAAAACTTCAGTTTACATATTTGTACAAAACCTTCAAAACTAAATCCAGAAGAATAATAATTTTACATCTGCATGGAAGATTGATGTTCCAGGAGGTGGAGAAACAGGAGGTATTTGAACGAGGGTAGGGAGGAAACTTGGCGAATGGACCCGGGTAAGGAATTCCAAAACTGGGTGGCACGAATAACGAAGGATTTATCGAAATAGGCGGTTCTATGAGTGGGGATATACAAGTCTGTAGGTTGAGATCTAGTATTTAGCTGATGGATGGATGAACGTGGGGTAAGAAGGTCAAGAACGTATGTGGGTTTCTTTGCTCTTAGGATTTGGAAGAGGAAGGAGCCGAGCAGGTACTGTCTTCGAAAATTAGGAAAAAGGAAACTTTGCTGGGAATAATATTCGGAGATGTGAGAGTGTCTCGGGAGACCAAGGATAAATCTCATAAAACGGTTCATCAATCTTTTAAGTCTTGTCTCAAGCTCACCAGACAGACCACCATACACCAGGCATCCGTAATCGAAGTGTGGAAGGATAAGGGAGGATACTAAAAGACGACGGGTACTTTGAGGAAATGAGTCTCTGAACCTATGTAGCTGCTTGAGGATTGTGATGGATTTGCGGGTAATTTGGGAAATGTGATGATTCCAGGTGAGGTGCTGATCGAAGGTTATACCGAGGTTCTTTATGGATTCTTTAAACTGGATAGGAGTGTTATTGATAAACAGTAATGGATAGTAGGGAAGGGAATTGATGTAGAGTTTTGTGCCGATGAGCATTGCCTTGGTTTTCGCTGGGTTCAGGGATAGTTTGTTTTCTATTGCCCAGAGGTTAATTCTATCAATGTCCTCCTGAAGTTTGCGTGACGCCTCTAGCAAGTCCGAAGGATGGAAGGTTATATAGATTTGTAGATCATCTGCATATAGGTGATATTGGGAGTAATGGATACCGTTTGTGAGATCATTTATATAGATGGAGATTAGGGTAGGAGAAAGGGAAGAACCCTGAGGTACACCTCTGGAGAGAAAGCGGGATGATGACGGTGGTTTGTTAGGGATAGTAACTGATTGAGAGCGGAAGGAAAGAAAGGATTGAAACCAGCCCAGAGAACTATTGGATATATTTAAGTTATATAATTTGGTGAGTAGAACTGTGTGATCAACAGAATCAAAAGCTTTTGAAAAATCAAAAAGGACAAGTATAGTTATTTTCTGTTGATCTATTGAGGAGTAAAGGTCTTGACTTATTTTTATCAGGGCTGATTGAGTCGAATAACCAGAGCGGAAACCGGATTGGAGAGGATTAATTGAGCCTTTTTGTTCAAGGAAGGTGGTGAGTTGAGTATGGACCAGTCTTTCTAATGGTTTTGATAGGTTTGATAGGATTGCAATTGGCCTGAAATCAGCAGCTGTTGAGGGATGAGGGACCTTGTTGAGTGGACGTACTAGAATCTTTTTCCAGGTAGTGGGAAAAATGGAGTTCTGTAGAGAAAAGTTATATATATGTAGGGATCGTGAGCTGAACAACATTGGATTACCTGGGCAAGTTACTCTTGCCCAGCAGATAAGTGCTTAGATTTTAGTTTATTTAAATAATTCTCTTTATCTAACTTTAATTAACCATTTAAAATTATTAAAGAATTCTATAATATTATTTATTATTTTTAACAAAAGACGGCAGTAGCGTCTTTCTTCAGAAGATTTTTTTTTTTTTTTTTTATTATTATTTTTTTTTTTCTGTTTCTAATTGCTGATTTTCGTCCGTTTGAATTTTATCTGTATATAGAAATATATAGATATATTATTTTAAATCATAGGGAATATACTTAAACCTATCAATCATGAATAGACCCCCTGACATACAGCCAACAAATCGTAAACGATTAAAAAGACATAGAAGTGATTTAAGTGAGGGTAATAAAAATAATGAATCGGGATTAACCCCTAATAAAAATAGATTTTTAATTATTGAAAGGGAAGGAGATGGAGATTTGAAGAAAATCTCTCCTTTTCTGATACATAAAACCATTAAAAACTTATGTGATGAGCCTAAGAATGTAAAAAAATTAAAAAATGGAACGATTCTAATAGAGACGAATACTAACCTTCAATCTGAGAAACTATTAAAATTAACTAATTTTGGAGAAATTAAAATTCGGGTCAAAACCCATGAAAAACTAAATTTAAGTAAGGGAGTTATTTTTTGCCCTGATTTAGATAATTTAGATGAACACGAAATATTAGTAGAATTGAAAGACCAAAACGTCAAAGAAATTAAAAGAATTATCTCTAGAAAGGCAGGAATTGAAAGGAAAACCAGTCTATATATACTAACATTCTCACTCCCCACTCTCCCTGAAGATATCGATGTAGGGTTTTATAAAATTAAAATTAAAATGTACGTACCTAATCCTATAAGGTGTCGGAAATGTCTAAAAATTGGACATTTTTCAGACACATGCTCTAGAGAGCCTATTTGTGAATTCTGTGCCAAGCCCGCCCACCCAGGTGCACAGTGCGACACAATTATTCCAAATTGTGTCAATTGTAAACAAAATCACCCCAGTCTAGATTTCAAATGCCCTCGATTTATTGAAGAAAAAGAAATAAAGGCCATACAATTTAAAGATAAAGTACCTTACGGAACCGCGAGACGAATGTACAGAGAAAAACATGGTACCTCATCTATCAGCTATGCTGAGGCTGTTAGGAATAGAGGCAAAGGAATAGAAGTCGGTTGCCAGACAGTCGACTTTATTGAGTCTAAGGTTAATTCCAATACTGATTTGGTAGCGTCTTGCTCCACTGGTACTTACTGTAATGGATTAACTTCCCTATCTTTTCCTACACCTCAGATCCCCACTCCTGCCCCACCACCTCCCCTCCCACCCGCCCCTCTCCCGCCACCAGGCCCCTCCCTCCCCACCGCTATTTCGTCTTTTACACCTTTCCCTGACACCCCCTTACTTTCACCCTCTCCGAACGCCCCCCCAGTAACACCCAAAATAGTTTTAAAAACTAATCCTCCGGATCCCAGCCCGGATGAAAAAAATGACGGTAAACTTAAAACTCCTCCACTTCCAAAACGCAACACACTTAAACGGAACTCAAAAAAACAAAACAAACAAAATAATGATGAAACTAAAAATGAAAGTGAAATGGATACTAATTAATTTTTTATTAATGACGATGTATCTGTTTTGGTGTAGAGGAAACTCTTATACTAGAAATAATTTCAACCACAAACACGTATTATGCATCTTAAGTTTTTCATTAAATCTGATAGACCTAATCTTTCCATATAGCCGTTCCCTATATATTTTTAATGTTATCAAGCTCGATAATATCCCACATAAAAATAGTTTATTCGAAATAAATAAAACAAAAATTTTATTGAAAATATTTATCCCAATTTGTCCTAATAGAAATATAATTATCTCAATCAACCCAAGAACACCACGCTTACTATTTCAAAAGAATTGCCTCATAATCCCCCTCTGTTTTTCAATAAAATCAATTCTTAACGGATTGAAATGTAATAATTATGGGATATATTATTCGGGATTAGTAATAGTAAGTATTGATGAGTTATTATGGCAGATGACTCCATTGGGTGGTCATAAAGTCACTAATTAAGATGCCCATTATATCATGGAATTGTAATGGAATCCGTACTCAGCATGCTGAAATGAAGGTTCTACTGAAGAATACCGACCCCGCCGTCATATGCCTTCAGGAAACCAAGCTAACCCCGAACTTAGATCTGACGATGCCTCATTTCACGGTGTACCGCAAAGACAAGGAACTAGAGCAAGGAGAAAGGGCTCATGGAGGAGTTGCCACAGCAGTTAGGAGGCACCTCTTCTCAAGAGAACTGCACATAGACACCCCACTACAAGCTATAGTTATCCAAGTCAAACTATCCTTTTCGATCACCATATGCAACATATACTTACCTCCCCGTAATTGCGGGAGAACCCATAAACGAAATTGCGCTACTACAACTTATTAATAGACTGCCATGCCCTTATCTTATTGTTGGGGATATGAATGGATCCCACAGCTCTTGGAGTCTCAACGGGCTAAACAATCCAAGAGGAAATGTTATCAGAAGAGTCATAGATGCTACTGATGCTTTAGTACTCAACACAGGAGATATGACTCACCTATGTCCCAGAACTGGAACATTTTCGGCTATTGACTTAGCCGTCTGCTCACCTGCATTAGAAAATCATTTGTCGTGGGAAGTATGCCAAAACCAATATGGAAGCGACCACTTCCCCATCAAATTAAACTTTAATCATGAGTTACCCAAATTGACATGCCAACCACGATGGATTGTCGAAAAAGCAAACTGGGAAGTCTTTAAAAGCTCTATAAAGATAAAATCCCAAGACTTGCCAGACGATATAGACGAATCAATTGGGTTTCTCACTTCAAAAATAATAGACTCTGCCATTAATAGCATCCCAAAATCCAAAGGCCTCCCTAGACCCAACCACGCTCCCTGGTTTGATGAGGACTGTCGAAAAGCTCTAAAAATAAAAAATAAAGCCCTAAAACTGTTTCAGCGAAACCCCACAACCGAAAATCTCATAAAGTATAAAAAAGAAAAAGCTATCTCTCGAAGCATTATTAAAACCAAAAAGAAGCGATCCTGGATCTCGTATGTCGAGTCCATAAATGTCCACACCCCTATCAAGAAGATCTGGCAGAAAATCCATAGTATTGCAGGCAAATTTAATCCGGAAACACCCGCAATTAATCTGCAAGGAAACATAGTTACTGACACACAAACAATAGCCGAAGCTTTTGTGAATCATTATGCAAGTATTTCGAACCACCGAACAATACCTCACCAGGATGATAGCGATGTTCAGGAAAGTGATGGAAACTCTGGCCACGAAGAACATCTCCAGCAGCAATACAATCGTCCATTCACCTCTTGGGAGCTACAGTCGGCTATTGACGAATTAAAACCTTCATCCCCAGGCAAGGACGATATCCATAATTTAATGATTAAAAATCTACCATCCACAGCAAAAAGCGCACTACTATCCATATATAATAGAATTTGGGAAGTCTCTTATTATCCCGTATCTTGGAGAGAATCAATTATCATACCAGTTTTAAAGCCCGGTAATGACAAATACATAATTAATAGCTACAGGCCCATATCATTAACTAGCTGTCTCTCAAAACTGCTAGAAAAAATTATTAATAAAAGACTCGTTTGGATATTGGAAAAATACAGCATACTAACGGATATCCAATGCGGCTTCCGCAAAGGCAGATCTACAATAGATGAGTTAATAACTATGGAGGCTGAAGTGCTAAACACGTTCATACAACAAAAAGAGGCAGTCGGAGTCTTCTTTGACTTAGAAAAAGCGTATGATACCATCAATAGGAATGTCATTGTACAAAACATGTATTCATGGGGTTTTCGTGGAAACCTATTCAACTTTCTGAAAAGCTTCCTTCAACTGAGGTGCATAAGAGTAAGAATAGGACGATACATCTCTACTTCCAAGACAATAGCAAACGGCATACCACAAGGAAGTGTACTAAGCTGCACGCTATTCGCAATAGCCATTAATTCAATAGTCAACGTAATTCCACGGCCAATCAAAGCATTTCTGTATGTCGATGATCTTACCATTCTACTACGATTCAGGAATAGAAACTGGATGAAGAGGATCCTTGAGAATGTCATCCACAACCTTCAAATCTGGGCAGATAATAATAATCTTCGCTTCTCAACTAGTAAGACTAAATGCCTTATGTTCTCAAGGAAAAGAAATCCATCCGAATGTCCAGAGGTTTATATGTACGGTGAGCGATTGAGATTCACAGAAGAAGTTAAATTTCTTGGTCTGGTTTTGGACAGGAAACTCTCTTGGTTGAGCCACATCAGACATATACGCGAGCAATGTTCCAACCGGCTTAAATTAATGAAGGTGCTCGCTAAGACATCCTGGGGTGCCGACCGCAAAAGCATGCTTATGGTATATACAAGCCTCGTCCGATCTAAGATCGATTATGGTTGTGCTGTTTATTCATCAGCGAAAACTAATCACCTGCTACTTCTGGATACAGTTCATCATACGGGCATAAGACTCGCCACTGGAGCATTTCGGACCAGTCCTATAATTAGCCTTTGCGTAGAAGCCTCGATTCCACCACTTGTTTTTCGTCGTCAGGAGCTGATCTCCTCATATCTTGCAAAAATTAAACTCCAGCCTAACAATCCTGCATACAACCACATTTTTCATCCACAGCATATACAATTATATAACTCGAAACCAAGAAACTCTTCTCCATTAGCAATCAGATTTAGAGATATGATCAGTGAAATCCATAGTATACCAATAGACGTAGCGGACTATGACTTGCATAAGCCGATTTGGACAAACCCTCCACCAAAAATAAACCTCTCATTAAGAAATATCCACCCACCTACATTTAGCTTTGATTCCTTTATCAAGGAAAAATACAAAAATTATGAGATTATCTATACAGATGGTTCAAAAAGCAATGACTATGTTGGTTACGCAGTAGTCCAAACAAATACAATAAAAAAATACAAACTACCTCCTTTCATAACAATATTTACCGCAGAATTACAGGCGATCGCAACTGCTCTTTATCTGGCTATTGACTGCAATGCAAGAAATTTTTTAATTTGTTCGGATTCATTATCAGCCATACAAGCAATACAAAAACGCACAAGAGAAGGCCAGATAATAAAAAAAATCGTTAATTATCTAGATATTCTATCGGATCTTAAAAAATCGATAAACTTTCTATGGGTGCCATCACATACAGGAATTTCTGGCAATGAAGTAGCAGACAAGGCAGCAAAGGAAGCAGCAATCATGACTGGCCCAGCACTGCAAATATATGAGGCACATGATGTGAGAGCATGGCTCAAAAAGAGAATAAAGAGTTATTGGCAATCCATGTGGTCCGAAGTCCCTCTCTCTAACAAGCTAAAACCCATTAAGCCTACAACTAGAGAATGGATCAGCTCCCTTCGAGGGAACCGAAGAGAAGAGGTAGTATTGACAAGGCTTCGGATAGGTCATACGAACCTCACCCACGTTCACCTCATAACAAAAGAATCTCAACAAACATGCGAAACATGCAAAACACCCCTTTCAATAAAACATATTATAGAAGAATGCAGCAGATACGAAGAACAATTTACAAAACTAAATATTCCACGTAACACCTCGGAGGCATTGAAGGATTCTACCAAAGCTGCGGATAATATAATAAAACTCCTGAAAGAGATCTTCATATTTGAAAAAATATAATCCATTCAAAATTAATATAATATTTTAATATATTAATTAATAGTAATATTAAAAAGTATGAGTGCAAATTGCAATAATATTATAGAGTAATGGAAGGGCGTAATGACCGCGTTGTTGATCGCCCAATCATAACAATCTAATCTATATATGTAGGAGTGCTGGAAGTATGACCGGGAGACAGAGTTTTATCAGTTTTACTGGAATTTGGTCATGACCGTAGTAACTGGTTTGGGATTTCATTATGGAAGCAATTAAATCATCCGGAGTGATGTGTTGAAAGTAAAAATTTTCATCGTTAAACGGAGCTTCTGGAGGTTGGAAGTTGGAATGAGGAAGGCTCGGGAGGGATTCAACAAAATAAGTGTTCAAATCATTGGGAGATATTGGATAATGCGTAATGGGCGTGGAGTTGGATAGGCGAATTTTCTAAGAATTTTCCACTTAGACTTGGGATCAGGTGATTGGGAAAGAACATTATGGAAATACTGCGCCTTGGCTCGGCGTAACGTAGATTGCGTGAGGTTGCGGATTCTTTTAAATTTCAAAAAATCATCCGGAATTCGTGTGCGCCTGAAACGCCTTCTAGCAGCACCTCTTTTCTTCATAAGTTCCCTAATTTCTTGATTAATCCAAGGAGCCGGGGTACGTCTAAAGGTGCCAGTTTTGAGAGGTGCAAGTTGGTTTAGGAGTGTTAGGAGGTTGGATGAAAGACAATCAACCATCTCGTCGATAGAATGAGAGGAATAGATTGGTTCTATGGATAGGGATAGTGGTTCTAAATAAGGATTGATTTTTTCTGATGTGAGAGAATCCATATTCCTCCAGGATACCTGTTTAGAAACGGAAGTGGGGGTGGGAACGTCATAGGAGATTTGGATTAAATCGTGGCATGACAAGAAAGGTATGGGGCTTTGCGAGAATGATAATAAATTTCGACAGGAGTCAACGAAAATAAAATCAATCTGCGTATGAGTAAACTGCGTATGATGGGTTGGTTCGAAAGGTACAATGAATAGGTCAAGGGAGCCTACCAGGTCTATGAGATATGCTTTTTCTGGGGAATTCGAAAGGAGATTCACGTTAAAATCACCAGCAATGATTATATTATTAAACAGAGGAACATAATGGAGGAGAGATGATTCAAAGGTTGAATCGAATTTGGCTTGAGGAGGTCGGTATACAACAATGTAAAGAAGGGAAAAGGTGGCAGAGGATATTTATGTGAACAGAAATTCAATGTGAGGTGTATCTTGGGAATAGGATTTAGCGAGGATTTTGACCGTTAAGGTCTCATGCACGAAGAGACCAACACCCCCTCCATTTCGATCGGTTCGATCGTTACGGATGAAGGTATAATGAGGAACTGCTACAAAGGATGAGGATATATTCGGTTTAAGCCAAGTTTCAGAAACAGCTATGATGTGGTAAAAGTTCTGTTGGAAATAGTCTCTGAATTCGTCTATATGAGCTGGAAGGGATTGGGAGTTAACGTGACATGTGAGGAGGATATTAGTCATACGTAGAAAAAGATAAATGCATATTTGGGTAAGAACTGTGGTTAGGTATAGGGAAATGGTTCAAGTAAAAGGGAACAATTGTTATTATATTGATTACGAAATTGTACCAAATTATATATCGAGTTTTAAGACTATTGATTAAACCTTTTCGACCTAAACAGATTAAACTTTCTGGTGAAATATGGATTTCTAAAGGCACCATGAAAATTGTGATAAAACTAGCCAGTGCCAATAAATATTTAAAAGAACGTAAAAGTGAGAATGAGAAATGAGATATTAAATAAATACATAAACATATATAAGAAATAAATAGAAATAAAAAACAAATGGATAAAGATGTAAAAGAAAAAACGAAAAATACATTAGGGAGGCAACAATAAAGAATATCTCATTGAAAGACCTCTAAGTCCTCTGCTTTGCTGACAATGACCACAGGTTGACCATCATCTCGCCGGCAGCGCACTCTTCCTCTGGCAAACCAGACATACTTCACCTTTCCTGCGGCCCTCTTCTGCCTAGCAAGCCAGTAAAGATGTCTGTTCCCCAGAGTCATCTCCTCACCTAAGTAGATCTTTTCGTCCGAATCCCACCCCAGATGACGGGTTGAAAAATCCTTTTTGATTTTACGGAGCCTGATTACTTCGTCCCGAACAATCTGGCGGGTGAAGCGAACCATAATCGGCGGGGGACGTGTGTCCTCTCCCTTAGGCCTCCTTCTCTCCACACAGTCCAGGTCCTCCTCCTTCAATTTGATGCCCAGGGCTACCCCTAGAGACAAAACAATGCCTTCGGGGGTTTCCCCGGTCTTCATGGGGATCCCTCTAATTTCTAATGCCTTGGATAGGTGGGCCTGCTCCGACTGATTTAGTCTCACCTCTAAATTTGTTATGTTTTTCTTAAGGCAGTTATTTTCGGTAATTAATTTTTCAATCCTTTCCTCCTGCCTCATCGCCCGTTCCTCCATCGATTTTAGTCTTTCGGCGTTTTCGAACGACAAATCTGCCTGCTTATCGATAGTATTTTTAATGTCTTTTAATTCATCGTTCATCTTACCCACATGAGCAAGGATAGCTGATATGTTTTCCTGCATGTTCTCACCGGGCACTCCGACGTATTGATTGACTGCCTTATTAAGTTGGCAATTAGGGCATTGCCATTTATTTTTAATCTGAGCCGCATCAGTGTCGTTTATACCACAACATTTATTGTGGTATATGTTTTTACAATGCAAACATGCAGTTGAACTTTTTTCGTCTCTACTGACCGCCTGCTTGCAATAGGTGCACGGTGCCATGTCGATAGATAATGAAGAGGAGCTGGACTGATATGACGAGCAGTGGTGGGGAGCGCCGGTTGTGGTGGGGGCCGATAACAGTCCAGTGTATTATCATATATATATATATATATATATATATAAATCAAGGACAGGGATATTCACATTAATACCAAGTGATGCATTGAAACATTTAATATTTTATATGACACATGGTAACATTGTTGAATTATTATTATTGTTATTAAAAAAGTGTTTGCTCACTTTTATCACAATTAGGCTGCTTTTTCTCAGTTCTGAACAGTTTCCTATCTGTGATATTTAACTGGTGCCGAAACCCGGGATAAGAAGTGTCCTCAACCGGTTTTTTTTGCCTACTCGTGAAGCTGTAAGGTAAGTTGTAAAAGATGGCTGAGGGAGTTCTAAGACCACCAATGCTGAACGTACCTGATATTCCACAGCTACCACGAGAAACATTGGCGGCAGCACACGCTAATACTCTAGTATGGATGAAGCTTAGGGTGGCAACATGTCAGGACTTGAGGAAGGCAATTTCGGATTTAGAGCGCTTTGGAGGAGAAACCGGTGAGCTTAACCACTTTTTGAAAGGCGGGGATCGCCTTATAGAAAGGATAGACACGAAAGTCACTGAAAATCTAGTCAATGCGGGGGACGCAGAAGCACTAAAGGCAGCACTAGTCTGTAGAGTAAAAAGGAATATTCTTAACCATATCCAAGCGGATGAAGAGACTCCTTGGCTAGTAGTGAAAGAGAGACTAAAGAAGGCATACGGGGGAGGAAGGTGGACCCCGGAAGAAGACCTTTTTCAAATGTTTAGGGAGGTTAAATCACCCAGGCAATCGAACGGGCAGTACGCTGCAGCACTATTAGCCAGATTTAACAATATTACCGAAAAGATGAGAGAAGCAATGAGTGCGGCTGAAGTAGAAGGGCGGATGGCATTTTTGTCTACCATTCTCAAGGTACAGTTGGCCCAAGAAACCGGAAAAAGAGAGGGTCAACCGAGGGACCGATCCTTTATAGAATGCGCTCAAGAAATGGTAGATTATAGTGCAAGAGAAGAGGAAACACGAATGGATGTGGAAGAAACTGGGTGGAGTAGGGTAGCCTTCAGGCGTCCCAAAACCACACCAACTGCCTGGAGGAGGAAAGAACCGGCATACATTGGTAGGGAGAGACTTCCAGCTATGGAAAAATCAAAAACCAGGCCGAGAAACAATTCAAAGAAAGAAGACCGTAAATGCCATGCCTGCGGAAAAAGTGGACACTTAGTTGCGCAGTGCCCCCGCACCAAATGCTTTGAGTGTGGTACAGAGGGGCATATCGCCAGACAATGTCCCTACATATATTCTAGAAGGGAACAACACAGGGCGGAACCTATGGAGATAAACGCCCAGAAGGTGCGGAGAAGAAACAGCTCGCCGACGGGAAGTGGATCGTCGAGAGAATCTACAGAGGAATCAGGAACCTCGGAGACCGACGAGGAGATTGATGGACCACCGAGGGGAAGATGCGGGAGTGGACGAGATGTAAGGAGAAGCGGAGGAAGCAGGCGGCGAACAGCAGAGGAGAGGGCCTGAGGAGAGTGCAGGCAGAGGGGCGACCACACGCTGGTGAGTTGCAACGTTAAGATTGAGTGTGGCTGGTTGCCTATAATTGAAGTGATAAGAGGAGTATTGTGCTTGGTGGACACCGGGAGCTCTAACACCATCATGACCAGAGGAGCACTGAAGCAGCTATGTGGTGGAAAGAGGATTCCCAAGATCCAGATATGTCATTGTAGGTTGATCACCCTAGGTGGCCTTTGTAGAGTCGAAAGGGAGTCGGAAATATCGCTAGATAGTTGGGCAGCAGGAAGTGGCATGTTAGGAGTGCACGTAGTTAGCCGAATGCCCCGAGAATACAAGGGAATTATTGGATGTGACTTATTGGAGAAGGTAGGTGTGAGGGTTAAAAACAGCGGTGGAAGATGGAGAATTAGGATTGGAGAAAAAACGTATGAGTGCCGATCAGCACTTAAGAACGATAGGGTGCAAATAGGTGCGATCAATCAAATGGAAGATTGGAGACAAATCGTAAGGAGAGAATTTGACGACATTTTCTTCAAAGAAGGGCAACAGGGAGGCTGTCAGGGGCAACAGGGAGAACCGTTCATGAGATCCCACTAAAACAGGAAAAAATAACTTATGTGAAAGAGAGGAGATACCCCCAAGCACTTCGCCATCACATTCGGGAAGAACTAAAGAACCTAAAGGAACAGGGGATAATCATAGACAGTACGTCGCCTTACAATAGTCCGTTGTGGGCGGTAAAGAAAAAGACCGTGGCAGGAGAGAACATAGAGAAATATCGCGTTGTGATAGACTATCGAAAGTTAAATGAAAATACCGTCGATGAAAAGTATCCAATCCCCAGGTTTGAGGACATCCTGGACAGGCTACACGGAGCAACAATATTTAGTACTTTAGACTTGAAAGCCGGATATCACCAAATAAAAATGCACCCAAAAGACAGACATAAAACAGCATTTACATTCGAAAGGGGTCACTATGAGTTTACTAAGATGCCATTTGGCCTAAAGAATGCTCCGATAATATTTCAGCGTCTAATGGACGAATTTTTAAGAGGAATCGACGGATCAATGTGCCAAATTTACATGGATGACCTATTAGTGTTTAGTAAAACGGAGGCTGATCACATAAAACACTTGAAGAGCGTATTTGAGAGGGTACGGCAATTTGGCTTGAAACTTTCGAGTGAAAAGTCCCTTTTAGGTCAGGAGCGTATAAATTTTTTAGGCCATTCAATTTCTAAAGAAGGGGTCAAACCGGATGCTAACAAGGTGGAGGCCATAAGAAAGATTGCAATACCACGAAATGTAAAGGGGATCCGAAGGTTATTAGGAACACTCAACTATTATAGACGATTCGTGCCCGAAATGGCAGAATATCTTGTTCCTCTGAACAACCTCTTAAAGAAGGGAATGAAAGTGACGGTGACGCCGCTCATGGAAGATAACATTCGGAAATGTATGGCACGACTCCAGGAGGAGCCAATACTCGCCTTTCCTGATTTCACAAACTTGTTCACGATAACGACCGATGCAAGCGAATACGCGCTAGGGGCCGTGTTATCCCAGGAAGGAAGCAACGGAGAACGCCCCATAGAATACGCTAACAGGCGTCTTACAGATGCGGAAACCAGGTACAGTGCCTTGGAAAGAGAACTATTGGGAATCGTGTTGGCTATTGATCACTTTAGACCCTATGTGTTCGGGAGAAAGTTTCGTGTTCATACTGATCACAGACCCCTTCAGTGGGTAGGGAAATTAAAGGATTCATCAGCAAGAGTAACCCGCTGGAAAGAATTCCTTACACAATATAATATGGAAATAATTTATAAGCCGGGGAAAGAAAATGTAGTGGCGGACTGGC
Source organism: Aelia acuminata (assembly GCA_911387785.2). Taxonomy (NCBI): domain Eukaryota; kingdom Metazoa; phylum Arthropoda; class Insecta; order Hemiptera; family Pentatomidae; genus Aelia; species Aelia acuminata. The sequence continues at coordinate 225,531,148 of OU426978.1, forward strand.
TGTCAAGAGCAGTCACAGTTAACGCCATAGAGGATGAAAAAGGAGAATTTTCCAGAGAGGTACGACCATTTTTAACAGAGTGGACGCCAGAAGGAGAAGGGAAAAAGGGCGCGACGGAACCGGGCGAGGAAGAGGACACTACAGAAGAGGAAAACCGCATCGAGGAGCGTCCAGCTGATATGGAGGAACTGGAGGAAATTATAAATGATAAAAGCAGGCAGATAATTTGGAAAACCAAAACCTCAGGACTAATGAAAATACAACACAGCACGTACGGGAAAAGCAGGATCACAACCATCTGGTCAGCGCCAGGAGTTAGGGATGACCAAATCTGTAAGGCACTCAAAAACGCTTCGAAACCCAGAAAAACTTACCATCTTTTTGTGGGCAACGCTACAATATGGGAGAAGATTAAAAGAATGTGGCGGTCCGAGCAGATCGGAATAGATAGGAACTTCGTACGTTGCAAAGTCATAGTACAGACCCTGAGAGATGAGGAAGAGCAAAAAGAGGTAACACTTTCTTATCACCAGGGAAAGACCAATCATCGCGGAGTGCACGAAACACTTCAGGCATTGCGTCGAAAATATTTCTGGTGGGGAATGAAGAGAACCATCACGGAGACCATAGGAGCTTGTGAAGTCTGTCTCAGGACTAAATACGATAGACATCCGCCCAAAGGGAAGCAAGAAGCAAGGTTCGAAGGGGTGAAAGGTTAAACATTTTTTATTGAAATTACAATATATTTTTATTTGGAGTCAGACGATTATTATTATTTATTTATTCTGTACAAATAAAGGGATTTATTTTCTCAAGTTGCGATCTTTTACCCACTACATATTAACCCTTCGAGTGCTAGTTGCTCGTATATGCGCCAGCCGGGCGCCGGAATTTATAATATTTTCCCGTACCGCTATAGGGCATTTGATTCTTCTTTTCCTTAGTATATTGCCTTGATATACGGTTGCTTTTCAGCTTTCTGTAAATAACATAAACTTTTGCCTGATATCAAACCTTTCTATACCTGCCTATTATCTACCACCTTTGTCTAATTTTAGTTTATTTGCAACTAATGTGGCATAAACCTGTGTTTTGAAATTGCTGTGATGGCGAAAAAAAAAATATAGTGAGGAAGATCTTTTGGAGTTCGTAACGGGTGCTAGTGATGGGGAAGCTTTTTAAATTTTAAAAAGTTTTTAACTCCACCAGTGCCGGTCCAAAGTCCATAGTCTTATTCATAAGTACTCTAACTCAACAGAAATCAGGACCACAAGTATCAAATTAAGGTAGCGCACCCTTCGAGCCGGCGGGCCGTGACTCATGCTTTATCTCTAAAATCTCCCCTTTTCCTTATGTTGATGGATTGTGATGGACGTGAAACTTATACCAAATGAAACTCGGATAGTTTCTGTAACGTGTAGTGCCACAACCATTGCAAACATTTGCAAAATAAATTGTTCAGACATACCCCAATATGAAGAATAGGTGACCAAAATTGTTTACTTTAAAAAATAGTTCATTCGTTTAAATCGATGGATACAGAAATCATTTGGATGGATCATTTCATATATTATATTGAATGCACATTCAAGGTGACATAAGTAAAAATTGATAGAAATTAACTAGCGAATGATATAAACATTGGTTAGCGGGCTGCAAAAAAGGGCGCGGATGCCAGAAACATACAACTTTGAAATGGTGTATATTCCACAAAGTTTATTCTATTTTTGTTTCAACTATATTTTCAAGGTTCAGCATTCATATAAAAACAAAGAAAAATTATTAGATCCAGAAAAAAAGAAGTTGGTTTTTGGTTTTTTTTAAAGCATTATGAGGGAATCGGGAGCACTGTGCGGCGGACCACCTCATGCCCGCTACCTTCGCAGTTAAAGGGTTGTGAATGTAATTGTTGAAAACAAATCCATTCATTCATAATTCATACTCATTCATAGAGACTTACCTTCTCGGTTATTCCTCTCCCGCAGGGCAATGCTCGCCTCCTTGTCGGCGATGATTCTGTCTCTCTGTAAAAGATATCGAATCCAGATTATGTTGAGCATGTGTTAATAAAGTATATAATAATTTTCTGTTACATATAGTTATTTATAATAATGGCAGGGGGTATTTCAGATAGGCTGAATAAATAGAATATATATATATCGTGGAGATTATCAAAAATGGAAAGTCAACTACGAATTGGTAACAGATGGCCTTTGCTTTGACTGGTATGCTTATTCCATCTTGTAAAAGGTGACATTGATAATTTTAAATAATTTTATCAGAAGAGAAAAGCTTTCCCACGTCCGGGAATATAACCCGGGTCTTCTGCATCTCCGTCGCAGTGCTCTTAAAATTGAGCTAACCGTGGGGACAATCATAGCCTTGGCCACCTTTCTTTTCAACAACCCCACCCGCAAGCTGTCGCCACATTGTAGCGCAGTAGATCCAATCATTTAGAAAATATCAGCCCCGGTTACTGCGCTGCAGAAAGTGACACCTGACAACGTTATTTCATTGGTAAGCTCTGCCGATAAAATTATATAATTATCACTTAAAAATAATTAATAACTAATATTCAATAAAGAAATGTTAATTAATTTTATGGAATCGTAAGTTAATAGTAAAGACGATTTCTACAACACTATCGATATTCCTGAATATTCAATTCCGATAATATAAAACGGAGAGTTCGGTACTGTCGAACTCCTATCGGAATTTTGTCATTCATATATTGGGAACAGTAACGAACTATTTCAGTATTATAAAACCGCGACAAAACTACGTATGAACCTTTCAGTAGACAGAATGACAACCCCAATTTAAACGTTTTGGAGTAGGTAGAGCACTTTAAACGATATTTATTTTTGGAAAATCACTACCTTTTTATTTCGCAATAGCATTAGGTAATTTTTTTTTGAAATAGCAAATAATGAAACATCATAGTTTAATAAAATATACAAACAATGTCAAAAGGTACGAATTTTCCTAAGGGAAAAAGTAATATTTCTAACACACGCTAATATATACACTAATAATATGCACTATAATCTACTCTAATAATAATATATGGGGGGGGGGGGGCACAATGAAACCGTCGGTACACTGGGCGAACCAAAAGGTCTATTGCAACCAAATTCAGACAGCGAGCGGAGAGGGTGGCTCCAAACAAAGTCAGCATATTGTCCCCTTTCGACTTGTTCCGTGACAGACTCCACTTCTGAAATGCTGTTTTGTGTGGCTTTGTATTTAATAAAATATGCTTTTTTTGTATTTACAAATTACAATATTTCTTGGAGTTAAATAAAGTTAAAACGATAAAACTGATGAATCTGGATTTTGAATGGGCAGCATGCTTTGATTATATACACAACTAATATACGATATAATATACACTAATAATGTACACTAAAAGTGGTGTTGAACTCACGATCTGCTCCTTCCTCCTGCGCTCCTGCTCCGCCAGCCTCTGCTTCTCGGCCAGTTCCCTCAGCAGCTTCTGCTGCTTCCTGATAGCCATCGTCTCGTCCTCCTCGAACACTTCCACCAGCGACTGCTCTAACGTATTCCAGACCAGCACTTCCAGGACGGGCTGCACTACCGTGTCGAAGTGGAACAGCTCTCCTGGGTAGATCTGGGTACCAACGTCCACTCCGGCGTTGAGGTCGACCGTGAGGCTAGGCGTCGGGGGTCTGTCCAAGAAAACATCTGTTTGTACAGCCTCGTGTACCTCTGGTGGTTTGTCGTAGGGCTGCAAGGATAAGTATTATTATTATTATTATTTATAATCGAATATCTTCTTATTTTTTAAAAAACCCATAAAATTGCCCGTAGGGGAGTCATGTTTGATAATAGCAAAATCGAAAAAGGTTTGTTGGTGAGAAGGTACTTTTTATTTTATGTTCATTTTATTTTTATTTTAACCTACTTTACCAAATGTTTTTCCGAATCCTCAAAACTATTAAACAAAAACTAAATACATATACATACTTACTCAAACCTATATGAACATACTGCCCACATAACTACACCCTTTGACAACACTGCAACACATTTTGAGGGTTCCCTTTCTATTTTGAGTACGCCTAGATTTGTGAAAAGGTCGATTTACAGCATAAAATTGATTTTCGCAAATCTTGCTCCTTGGTAGTACTGATCAACGCTATTAAAAAACAGAAGACATAAACTTTCTTTTTTCACTATCTGTACAAACAATTTATGAAATAGAAATCGAAAAAATAAACCGTACAAACCTGAAATTTTCGAAACGAACCTGCCGTGATTTAACGGCGAAAATTTCATCAAAATAGAGTTAACGGAAAGGGTACATTAACTCATAAATTGTATCACATTTTTACGTTTTTCACAATAACGGCTCTAACAATTTTGTTTGGCCTCGTCATGTTTAATGATAATCTTGTATTTTTTTATATCAGGTAGGTTTATGAAATGTCTAAATATGAAATATGGAAAACTAATCGACAATCAACAGGAAAGAAAGAAGAAAAATGTTTCGCCAAGATTGATATTTCAATTTCCCTTAATGAGTGCTCTAATATATATTTATAACTAGCTGTATATCCCGGTTTCACCCGGGGAATTTCATTTTTCTAATAAACGTGAACAAATTTAAAGTGAGATCATAACGATTTTTAAAACAATAAAGAATATACCCAGAGACTGGCTGAAGTTATGAAAATTTAATATGGACAGGTGTTCGCACCTAGTAAGAAAGATCCACTGAGCGAAATTTTGGGAATTTAGGACAAACGGTATGGATTTTTATTAAGAAAAAACAACCTAACAGAAATTCATCTTTAAGCTGTATAACCCGGTTTGATCGGGGAATTTCATTTTTCTAATGAAACGGTTGATTTCGTAAAAAAACATTGTAAAGTGAGTTCATTAAGATTTCTATAACAATAAAGAATATCAGCTGAAGATCAGCTGAAGATCGGCTGAAGTTATGCAATTTTAATACGGACAGGTGTTCGCACCTGGTATGAAATAACTACCGGCGAAATTTAGAGAATTTAGGATAAACGGTATGGATTTCTATAAAAAACAAACAAACAAACAGAAATATTGGCTTGCAGTTTCACCTTCTCGCAAATCGGCTTGCCTAAGCCTTTGTGGCGCAAAGCGGGCCTCGTATTCCTGGGCAGACTCAGTTTCCCGCGATTCTGCCTGTCTAAGCCTCTGTTGTTCAATCCTATTTTGATGTTCGTCGAGAGCTTCAGCTGCTCGTATTTGACGTTGTTTTTTAGCTTTTGAGCTAGCTACTCCTATTGAAGCTCGCTTCTTAGGAGGCATTTATAAAAAATAAATTCACCATACATGTAAATAAACGTATTGTAATGTTAAAAACAAAACAAAAAACATATGGTTTAAAAATCCCAGAACTCTAAGTTGGCCTCTTCAAAATCTATAAAATGATTTTTTAGGCCGTTTTTTCGACTCAAACGGTCGATTTCGTAAAAAAAAAACGATTGTAAAGCGAGATCATGACGAATATTTTAACAATAAAGAATATACCAAGAGATTGGCTGAAGTTATGCAATTTTAATATGGACCGGTGTTCGCACCTGGCATCAAAGAACCACTGAGCGAAATTTGGAGAATTTAGGACAAACGGTATGGATTTCTATAAAGACCAAATAAACAAACAAACAAACAAACAGAATTTCAACTTTATTTATATAGATATATCGTTGGAACTCTGGGAACTTCAGAAAGATTAATATTAAGTTTGTAAAGTCTTAAAATATATATATATATATTTACGAAAAATTCAGACTTTTCCATTTAAATTAGGTACCCTCGTTCCGACAACACTTGTCGCTGGTTTGTTTAATTAACGTCTCTTTATGCCCTTAGACAACACTTAAAAAACGTCGAACACACGCTTTCCGATCCGTAACGATCCGTTAATTCTTCTTTAGTAATATTATTATCTTTTTATTTTTTATATAGTATATAGTAATATTATAATCTTTTAATAAATTGAGATTTGTGAGATTGTTTTTGCCATTAGTTTTGTATGTATTCCGTTGAAAGATTATAGGTATCTTACGTGAAAGTTATTGCAAGGGTATATAGCAAAAGGGCAACTGCCCCGGTGAGGGCCCCGCCTAGGGTTACAGGTGAAAACAGGCCAATGGTCTTGAGGGCGGAAGAGAATCACGTATTCCAACGGCCAAAAGAGCAGAAGAGCCAGACCCCCGCTGTCTTGTTGGTAGGAGAACGGACTCCAAAGACCAAAGGGAATAAACCCTGAACACAAAAAATAAGCCGAAGCAGGAGATGTGCGACCGAAAGGTGCAAATAGCGCTGGCAAAGACCAGAAAACGGCACATCACGCTTTTAACTTCCTAAATATGACTGAATTTGGACATGAGATGAAGAACAAGGAAGAAGAAGAGGAAGAAGGGCATCTGCAGGATTTCTTTAAGGGAGGCATGCTGGTAAACTTCCTATGCCTAGGGGAAGGATTAGGAGCATTCTAACGTTGTAAAGCTCAATTTTTCAAATATAACTTACAGGTATTAAAATATTTGTTTATATCCTTATATATATAAAAATCTCGTGTCCCGATGTTTGTCTCTCTATTTCTCAGAAACTACTCAACCGATTTTAATGAAATTAGGCTCAATGTATATACTTTTGGCCAACTTACCGGACCGGATAGTTTTTAACTTGATTAGTGATCAAAATAATTCTTATATAGCGAATTATTGCAAATACAGTCGTGTTTCGATTTATTAACATGGCGTCATATGTCGATTTCATAATGTTTTTGTTTATAAGCATGCTATTGTAATACAGGTCATCATTATTATAATTTTGTATTGCGTTATGTGAGTGCAGTTATTTTTCCTATATTATTATTTTCAACAGACAAATAGTGATACAAATTTGTATTTATTGTTAATTTTCATTAAAGAATAAATAAATCAAGAAAAGGTTACAATAAATACTCAAATGTGTAGGTACTTTTTCTTCCTTTTCCTTTTTTATTTGTATTTAAATTAAATTACTAGCTAAGCGCTGAAACGCTTTGCTGGGCCCACCCTGATATCAACTTTTATTATAGTAAATGCATTTTTAATAATTTAAATTAGGCTATTATTTGAAATAATACTCTATAAATGTTGTAACAGCACCTACTGTCATAGGTGTAACCTAATAGAAGCCTGACTTGGGGAGTCAGTGTTACCAAAAATTAGTGAAAATTAGTCAATTGGCTACACTGCGGGTAACCAGTCGTAAAAACTCCCTCACAAAAAGGGTGTGTTTTGATTAGGTGTTGTGGGATACTTTGTGATTTGCTAAAGAACTGCATAATTAAGACTTTAATATTATATTTTCAGTTAATTTAATTAACAGAAGTTTCTTTATTTTCATTATTCGTTTTGTTATTATTTAAATACAGTGTTTTTTATTTTACCAAACCTTTTTATCATTTTTATCCCGAGATCTAAAATGTAAAATTTAAAAAATGTCAGTGAAGATTTGTAATTCCTCCTTTATCAACAATAATTTAAAGTTGAGAAAATTTAATCCCAATCGAATAGAGGCTGTTACTTCCTAAGTTGTAATTATCTTTAAATGTAAAATTTAAGAAATATTAGCGAAGATTTTAATCCTTTCTTTAATTTAAAGTAGGCTATTATTGGAAATGATATTTACTTATCTTTAAATTATTGTTGATTAAGAAAGGATTACAAATCGCGGCATTTTTTAAATTCTACATTTAATGATTATTACACCTCTACTGAACAGGAATAATTGTTATTTGGGTAACCTCAAGTTTCAGATTTATCCGCCATAAATATGAGAGTACTACTGCAAAATAATCCATCGGCAGATATATTTTTTAAACAATTGCTCTATATTGGAAACGGTGAAATAGAGCTAGCTGTATCGAAATTCAAAATTTATCAAATTACCAGAAAATTTCTGAACTGTTGTAGAGACGAAAAATGAACTGTCTACGAAATATGAAGTGTCTTTCCTGATATTTTGAACAATTATTTGGACTATAAGTGGCTGGGTAGTCGTGCTATTTTGGCAGCAAAAAATGTTGATTTCGATGAAATAAACTTCCAAAATCAATTGACAATGTTCTAGATGTAAACGAAGCCGTAAATTTCCCATCTGAATTTTTTAATTCCCTGGATATACACCCAAACAATCTCCAGTTGAATATTGGCTCACCGATCATTCTTCTTCGTAACTTAAATCCATCTCAATTGTGCAAAGGTACACGTTTGTTCATTAAAAGGATCACAGGAAATGTTATTGAAGGAAAAATGTTACCTGGAAGGTTTACAGGAGATATCGCCCTGTTGCCACCTATTCCCTTGGAACCGACAGAATTTTCAATAAAATTTAAAAGGCTTCAATATCCTATTCGTTTGGCTTTTGCCATGACCATAAACAAATCCCAAGGGCAAACAATGTCCACTTGGACTTTGAAAATCCGTGTTTTTCCCTTGGGCAATGACATACCTCACGTGGGAAATGGGTATCGCCTGCTCACGTGTGTGGAAACCATCAAATCTTTGGTTTGTGTTAAAAAAAAAAAAAACAGGTTAACCCAAAACATTTTGAACAAATTAGTACTTGAATAAATAAAAATTCTTAATTGTATTATGTAAAAACCTCTTTAAGAAGAGATTTATTATCACTCAAATATATTGCTAAATTAAATGCTTCAACACACCACCCTCCTACCGAACACTTATTAGCCGAAGGGTTGGGAAATCGAGGTCTCAAAGAAATTGAGAAAAACGCCTATCAAAAGGACATATATGACGCGTTAACCAAGATTGGCATGACCCTGAGCAAAATTTAACCCGTTGTTAAACTAACAATACCAAGTTGAAGTAGCGATAGGCCAATAATCAATAGATCAATGGCTTAGGTTATCAAAACTTACTTCAGTCATCCTTTTTAAAATTAGTGGAAAAATATAGCCATTTCGAGTTAGTTTATACCGATCCATAAAAAAAGGGCGATAGTGTTGGCAGCTCTGTGAGTCGTAAACACAACCAGCTCCTTTTAATCAAACTTCATTGAAGTATGAGATGTAAAAAACAAAAACTTTAACTTTCCTATATTCTTTACCAAATACTTTTAAATGGTGTAATGCTCTATTCTCAATCACGTTGGATTTTGATTAGCTGGCAGCAACGCGCGGCCAGGTCTGCTAGTGATCTATATAAATGAAATTCTGTTTTTATTTGCTTGTTTGTTCTTTATAGAAATCCATACCGTTTGTTCTAAATTCCCCATATTTCGCTCAGTGGTTGTTTAATGTCAGGTGCGAACACCTGTCCGTATTAAAATTGCATAACTTCAGCCAATCTCTGGTATATCCTAAAGCTTTAGAATAATAATCTATCAGTGCTATGTTTGTTGTATTTTTTGTTTATAGAACCGTTCACGTATATAAGAAAAATGAAATTCCCCGGGGTAAACCGGGTTAGACAGCTAGTACTTAATAAATACAGTTTTGTCCGAAAAATCGATGTTAAAAAAATATTTGTTTTTGTAAAAACATCAATGTTAAAAACAATTTGGTTATTGTTAAAACATCGATGTTAAGAGCATATATATTTTTGTTTATTATTTATTTTTAAAACATCTTTGTTATAGTTAGAACATATTTGATTTTGTCAAAAACATCGATGTTAAAACATATTTGTTTTTGTCAAAATCATCAATGTTAAAAACAACTTGGTTATTGTTATAACACCTACGTTAAAATATATTTGATTTTTTCCAAAGCATCGATGTTAAAAACAACTTTGTTATTGACAAAACATCGTTGTTAATACATATTTGATTTTGTCCAAAACATCGATATTAAATAAAACATTTGTTATTGTCAAAACATCGATTTTAAAACATTTGTTGTCAAAACATCGATGCTAAAAAAAACGTAGTTTATTGTTAAGACATTGATGTTAAAAATAACTTGGTTATTGTTAAAACATCGATGTTAAAATATTTTTTTAGTCAAAAACATCGATGTTATAACATATCAGTTTTGTCCGGAAAATCGATCTTAAAAACATATCAGTTTTTGTCCAAAACATCGAAGTTAAAAACAACTTTATTATTGTCAAAATATCGATGCTAAAAACAACGTAGTTTATTATTAAGACATTGATGTTAAAAATAACTTGGTTATTGTTAAAACATCGATGTTAAAACATTTTTCTTAGTAAAAAACCTCGATGTTAAAACATTTTTTTTTTGTCAAAAACATCGCTGTTAAAAAAAATTGGTTATTGTTAAAACATCGATGTTGAGAGCATATATATTTTTGTTTCTTTGTTATTGTTATAACATCTTTGTAATAGTTAAAACATCGATGTTAAAACATATTTGATTTTGTCAAAAACATCGATGTTAATAACATATTTGTTGTTTTCAAAACATCGATGTTAACATCGGCCCACAAACATCGATGATCGGAAAACATCGGCTGCGTAACATCGATGCTAAAAACATCGATTTTTTTGCCCAAAACATCGATGTTTCAGAAACATTGACATCGATGTCACACCCCTAGTCGGATGATACTACTGATATAATAAAGAACTGGACGGATGCGGGTGGATGGAGTGAGCTTTGGTGTCGGCATCGAACCTTCGGGTTCCTAAAACCTTTATTATCATTATTATTTTATATATCAATATAAAGATATCGATCTGTGTTTACTCACCGATAGGATGCTGGTCCTGTCGTCTGCCAAAATCACAGCCTCTTCTTCCGCCCGCCCTTCCTCTGCCAAAGATTCCTCCTCGTACTCCACCTCCGTCTCTTGGGACTCGGATGGTGTGAGGTCCTCTTCGGAATCGTGTCCCCTCTTCTGGGCGGCTCGTTCGTGGAGGTTGACGTAGACCTCCGCCCTAGTCTCAAGGATCTCTCGCAGCATTTCTGGAAAAGAAAGCGGGTTAATAATGGGTTTTTATGCAATCGATGGTATTTACATTAAGGATTTACGGGTCTTTTTCGTTTAAAGCACGCCAACCTAAGTGGACATAACATGAAAATAAGCAAGTGAGAGAATAGATTCAGATGGAGATGTCATAAAAGATCCTGTCGTATGGAAATTGGCCTAAGATAAGGTACATGGTTTACTGGTTCTAAATTTCCAATAAATATTGATTTTCATTTATTCGTGAATTAGCACGTTATTTTGTCAAGAAGAATTAAGTATGTAGCGATATATTAAATATCGTTATTTTTAAAAACATTTGTTGTGTTATTTGTAACTGCAAATTCGGTTGGCGTGCTTTAAACGAAAAAGACCCGGATTTACTACAGTCTATCTAGAAGTATCAAACGCAATAATAATATTTTTTGTACCCACGTAAATTGCAAACTTGCACCACTATCTTTACCTTCGCTGAAGACACAGCTATCCTTTCTTCACAAAAAGATCCCACAATAGCATCAATTCAGAATAACCTATTCGACGTAGAAAATTGGTTCCAAAAGTGGAAAATAAAAATAGATGCGACTAAGTCGAACCATTTAAGTAGAGCTCGGATTCCCGTGCAATTGCACCTATTTATTGGAAAGTCAGAATAGAGCGAACTCAAGTCCGAATCAAGCCTAACGGGATGTTTTAATGAAGTTTTATGCTGCACGAAATTGCACCTTTTAGGGTTTACTGCACTAAATTGAACGTTTTGAAGTTTTATTGCACGGAATGGTACCATTTGATATTTTGAAGAAAAAAAATGTTACAAATTGTAATTTTCTTTAATACACATCAAAAAAACAGTTGAAAAATAAATGTGAATATCATAGGAAAAAATAAAGGGAACTTGGGAGATGTAAACCGACACAAACCTCCGATTTCCAAGAAATGAGGGTTCAGTGATTCCTAGATGTTTACATTTTGTTTCTCTTCGTTCTGTAAGAATCAAACTAGCTTCTGTCGAGTATATTGTTACTAAGAATGCCTAAAATTGGAGCAAGTGTGTCTTCGAAAACTGCGCACTGAAAATGGATTGAAAAATATCCTGAACTCATTAGGGAAGGTCGAATAGTGTCCTGTAAAGCATGTGATTAAAAAATTGGATGTGAGAGTGTAAAACGAATTGATACCCACTGCAGCACAAGTAAGTACCTACCTAATTTTTTTGAACCCTCGAACGGTAACAGGGGTAGTCGTGTCACCAGAGTGATTTTAAAATAAGCTTACGCACCGGACAGCTCAAATGCGAGTATTTTACTCTGTATTCCACATCTTGCTGTTACTATTTTAAGTAAATATTTTATGTTCCGTTATTTTACCGGAATTTTTTTCAAAAATATATCAATAGTATTATACAAAAGATCCAAAATTTAGTAGTTTTACCAAAATCTATACCAAAACCAATATTATAAAAAGCTTTGAAAGAGCATCTTTAAAGACCAGTTGCTCACACTTTCCAACTTCAACTTGGCTTCACACTTGGAACATACATACAAAACTAAAAAGACAAAAACTGACCAGACGATGTAAACAACTGTCACACCTTCAAGACAACAGATCATCACTTAACTTACGAAACAATACACTAATGTTTGTTCATGGCCTTTAACAACCTTGAATTTAATAGCGTGCAGTATCTGTTATTTTGGTTAATTACATTAATAAAACATGTAATTATATAATAATTTTGATACCTTTAACGGTAAAATACTGATGTGAGGGGGTGGGGTAACATACCTGAGAGAAGATCTTTATTTTCACCCATTTTTTGCATTTCAATCTCTACTTCTTCCATCAGCCAATCCATGAAATTACTTACGACATCTGAAAAATAATTTTTAAATATAATTATAAATTGATGCAGAACATTATAAATTATATATATATATATATATATATATATATATATATATATATATATGTTTCGGGGTATTTCTCGGTTTTGAAAGATTTTCTTTAAAGACCACTAGCTCTCATTTTTCATCTTCAACTTGGCTTTAAAAGTTATAATAGTTATAATATGGTAGGTTAAATAATCAAAGATTTGATAATGTTTGTTCAAGACATAATTTTCTTAGTATTATCAGTATTCTTAGTATTATAAATGTATTTCGTTAAATATAGTTTTAAATTTCAATAAATAAATAAAATAATTTAACATTTACTCATATTAATAGATTAAGGGCTTTTGTTTGATATTTAAGTAATCTTTCTCTTGCATACATACTATATAACTATGAATTGGGAGATATTATTCTTTCCGTTTGATTAATTAACGTCACTTCATGCCACTAAGGCTAATCGGACGATGCTACAGTGGGAGTCCTAAATTTTGCCTATCCAGGTATAATTAGGATAGGGATCTTTTACGAGTACATGACATCATACAGGCTCGGGACCTCTATTTTACTTCCTATCCGAGGGACGGCATAGCCAAGGATTTTTTACTCACAATAAATATTCCTAGCGCCACCGTGAACGCGAACCCGCTACCTTTAATATTGTAGGTTGCCATGCTAACCACTACACCACAGGTGTCCCCTCGTTCCTTTAATATCTGAACTGTACTGAACTGAAAGTAAAATATCACTTCCATTAAAAAATCCTACAGCCACCGCGGGACGCGAACCCGCGACCTTTAGTATTGTAGACTGCTATGCTAGCGACTATACATACCTCAGGTGACCCTTATTATTCTTTTTAATAGCTGTATTAAGCCATATTTGCATATCTGTTGTTCATTGATAATATTTGGTTGTTTTATTAATGTTTTTCTTATAGAATTTGTATTGAAATATTTTAAGTTTGACGGACTCCAAGAGACGTATAAATAAACATAGTAAATGGTGTTGTGACAGCTTATCACTCAAGATGTAGCAGATAATTATAGTTGTATCTAAGTTTGACACTTATCTCATTTCTAATCAAATACTTCACCGCTTCCGGAAGTCGATCTCATTTGCATATCAACCAATTATCTGCAGTAACCAATCAGTTGCCCCCAAATTTCCTGCCCACAGTGTCCCGCCAGTTTTCAGTTTCTGTGACCCGATTTTAGTACAATTTGGTGTGTTGTCACGCTGTTAACCTTCGCGAACGTGAGTTCGACATTTCAAGCAGAAGCGCAACCATTTCCAATGCTCGGGACGAAGCGGTGAGTGCGACACATTAAAATAAACGGCTTGGACAGAGACGTTATCTGGGCGTCAGGCGCCATTTCTGGCCGGCTAGCCAGCGAGGTTCGAAGGGGTGAAAGGTTAAACATTTTTTTATAGAAATTACAATATATTTTTATTGCAGTCAGACGATTATTATTATTTATTTTTACTATACAAATAAAGGGATTTTTTTTTTAATTTTGTAAAGTTAAGATCATTTACCCACTTACATATTAACCCTTCGACTGCTAGTGGCTCGTATATGCGCCAGCCGGGCGCCGGAATTTATAATATTTTCCCGTACCGCTATAGGGCATTTGATTCTTCTTTTCCTTAGTATATTGCCTTGATATACGGTTGCTTTACAGCTTTCTGTAAATAACATAAACTTTTGCCTGATTCAAACCTTTCTATACCTGCCTATTATCTACAACCTTTGTCTAATTTTAGTTTATTTGCAACTAATGTGGCATAAACCTGTGTTTTGAAATTGCTGTGATGGCGAAAAAAAATTTAGGTAGCGCCAGCTTCGAGCTGGCGGGTCGTGACTCATGCTTTATCTCTAAAATCTCCCCTTTTCCTTATGTTGATGGATTGTGATGGACGTGAAACTTATACCAAATGAAACTCGGATAGTTTCTGTAACGTGTAGTGCCACAACCATTGCAAACATTTGCAAAATAAATTGTTCAGACATACCCCAATATGAAGAATAGGTGACCAAAATTGTTTACTTTAAAAAATAGTTCATTCGCTTAAATCGATGGATACAGAAATCATTTGGATGGATTATTTCATATTTTATATTGAATGCACATTCAAGGTGACATAAGTAAAAATTGATAGAAATTAACTAGCGAATGATATAAACATTGGTTAGCGGGCTGCAAAAAGGGCGCGGATGCAAGAAACATACAACTTTGAAATGTTGTATATTCCACAAATGTTATTCTATTTTTGTTTCAACTATATTTTCAAGGTTCAGCATTCATATAAAAACAATGAAAAATTATTAGATCCCGAAAAAAAGAAGTTGGTTTTTGGGTTTTTTTTAACCATTATGAGGGAATCGGGAGCACTGTGCGGCGGACCACCTCATGCCCCGCTACCTTCGCAGTTAAAGGGTTGTGAATGTAATTGTTGAAAACAAATCCATTCATTCATCAATCATACTCATTCATAGAGACTTACCTTCTCGGTTATGATTCTCGGCGATGAGATCCTCTCTCTCCCGCTGGGCGATAATCGCCTCCTTGTGGTAGATGCTGCTGTCTCTCTGTCAAAGATATCGAATCCAGATTATGTTGAGCATGTGTTAATAAAGTATATAATAATTTTCTGTTACATATAGTTATTTATAATAATGGCAGGGGGTATTACAGATAGGCTGAATAAATAGAATATAAATATAATTATATATATTATAAATATCGTGGAGATTATCCAAAATGGAAAGTGAACTATGAATTGGTAACAGATGGCCTTTGCTTTGATTGGTATGCTTATTCCATCTTGTAAAAGGTGACATTGATAATTTTAAATAATTTTATCAGAAGAGAAAAGCTTTCCCACGTCCGGGAATATAACCCGTGTCTTCTGCATCTCCGTCGCAGTGCTCTTAAAATTGAGCTAACCGTGGGGACAATCCTAGCCTTGGTCACCTTTCTTTTCAACAACCCCACCCGCAAGCTGTCGCCACATTGTAGCGCAGTAGATCCAATCATTTAGAAAATATCAGCCTCGGTTACTGAGCTGCAGAAAGTGACACCTGACACGTTAGCTCATTGGTAAGCTCTGCCGATAAAATTATATAATAATCACTTAAAAATAATAAATAACTAATATTCAATAAAGAAATGTTAATTAATTTTATGGAATCGTAATTTAATAGTAAAGACGATTTCTACAACACTATCGATATTCCTGAATATTCAATTCCGATAATATAAAACGGAGAGAGGACCCACACTACACGCACTTTCGGGCAGACAGACAGAATGTGTTCAGACTTTACCATCACTATCAGCATTTGATTAATGTACAATGTGTAAAAGGTTGAAATATAAACTGTTAAAATAAATATTATAATTTTCTTCAATAATTAATTTAAACTGTTAAATTATACCATACTAAATTTTTTCGTAGTGAGGATTCTCCTTTAATCCAAGCCTGTGCAATTTTGTGTTGTTAAGAGGGGTAATGATGTTCAATTATCAGCATTTAAACTATTAAAAATGGAGGGTCTGAACCTTCATTCATCCTTGGAGGATTTCAATACGTTTTCGGTTATTTGTTGCATAGGTACATCAATGTATAGAAAAATACGAAATTTCAATTTTTTGGACTAACTGTTATTTTCGAAACAGTAAAAAAAAAAAAAATAAAGCAAAAACGGTGCATTTTTTAACAGTTTTTGGGGTGGAATTTAAATTAAATCTAAATATTTTCGCCAACTCAACTCGAAATCTCAACCGTGTTTTTTTTTTTTACTTTCACTTACCTATATATGAAATATATGAAATGATATATACGAAATATTGGAAGTATTGCGATCGTGAAAAATTTCGACTTCCGGTTTTCAACGGAAATACACTTTTTGGGGTCCCCTGAGTCGAAATGACCAAGTCCCGCGAAATGGTCTGTGTGTGTGTGTATGTGTGTGTGTGTGTGTGTGTGTGTGTGTGTGTAAACACACTAGCTAAAAAACTATAAACCGTGCCATCCTGAAATTAGGTATTTAATGTAGGTATATGCCCGCGACGTGACAGCATAAATTTCATCAAAATTACTTAAAGAGTGGGGGTACTTTACTTAATAACTTTTTAGGTTTTTTTCGATTTTCTCAAAAACGGCTCTAACGATTTTGATTATACTGAGTATTTGATCTATTTATATGCCCGAGATATGACTGTAAAAATTTCATCAAAATTGATTAACCGGAGGGGGGACTTTACTTAATAAATTTTGTAACATTTTCACGTGTTTTTCTTATTTACTCTAAATCGGCTTTAACGATTTTGATCAAACTGGGTATTTGATGTATGTATATGCCCGAGATATGACTGTTGAAATTTCATCAGAATTGATTAACCGGAGGGGGGACTTTGCTTAATAAATTTTATATCATTTTCATGGTTTTTTTTTATTTACTCAAAAATGGCTTTCACGAATAACAAAAATAAGATATGAATGTAGAAAAATGTGTGACTTTGGGAAATGATATTTAGCAAAACACGTCAATTTCTAATCTAAGTAAGTTGGTAAGTGAAAGTTGTGTGTTGCGCGCACGCACCAGATTTTTTTTTTATCGCTTCAAATGTTTGTATCCTAAAAACTAATGTTCGAAAAATCTAAAATTTCGCTTTTACTTTACAACAAATAACCGAAAAATTATTAAAATCCAACACCTAAAGGTTCAAACCCTAGTTGTTATAATATGGAATAACCATATTATTATTTTATGACCTATAGTTAGTTTATCTCATTCAATGTTTTGAAATTTTATTTGTCGCCAAATCAGGTTACCCGGTAGAGCCCCCTCCCAATCCCCCTTCTTCGGTCCCCATCCCTGCCACTGCACCACACCGTAGAGAGAGCTTATGCGGCGGGCAAGTTGTTGATTCGATTGGCACCGCGTGTGTAACCTTGAAAATTCAATATTTTCCTTAACGATTCTCTGAAAACTTTAGTCACATCAGTTTCACATCCATACATCGCGCTTCATCGAGCTTTGACAAAATTTATAAAACAAACTTTAGATATAGAATGCAAGGCCTCAAAGTCTCGTATTATTTCAATAATGCACTTAATCATGCAGATTACATGCAAAATTTTCGCCTATTCAGGCATCTTCAGGGCTACTACAGTTTTGCAAGCAAACTAGAAACAGACTCAAATGATGCTTTAATAAGATGTAGTTCATGAGCCATCTCCACAATAATGTAGTAAACAAGTCTATTTTTTTATTATAAAAGGAGTCTGTTTCTAGCTTGCTTGCGAAACTGTAGTAGCCCTGAAGATGCCTGAATAGGCGAAAATTTGTCATGTAATCTGCATGATTAAGTGCATTATTGAAATAATACAAGACTTTAAGGCCTTGCATTCTATATCTATAATTCAATAGTCTCTTCCTAAAACCTTGTTTACTAAAACAAACAACACTTTACCAAACAAAACGGAAAATTGTCAAATGTTCCTATTTTTAGGAACATGACCACCCTATGCTGTCAGGGAAAAAGTTCTCTAACAATGATTTTTAAGCAAATGGGAGTTTGGAGAGATAGAAGTTTGAGATAACGGTAGGTCACAATGTAACAATTATTTAGCTATCATTCATATGTTATTTCTTTTCAAAAAATGTTTATCTACAGTGAGAAAAAAACTTTCTTATTTTCCTGAAATATACCCCTCTAAGAATGGTAATCATCCTTTTAACAAATAATTTCCATTAGACATGAATGTTTCAAAACACGTTGACAATACTTTGCCATTAAAAGAAAGTATTTAATTATAAACATTAGCCTGTCGTAATAAAAAAGGCGTATTGCGCATGCGTGGGCTCAGTCTTTTATGAGTTGTCGGTATATGTTTATCGATTTTTTTCATAATTCATATTTAGCCATTTCTTATTTTTAGGCGTAACGAGAGACAGTTAATTTCTCCATATAAACAAAAACAGAGGTACTTTATAGGAAAACAAAAAAGGCCCCTCAGAACATTATAATGATGATAAAACTTACCTGATATTAAAGAATACTTGATTCTCACACGACATGACGAGTTTAATCAAAATCGTTAGAGCCGTTTTTGAGGATATCGAAAAAAACATAAAAGTGAAATTAAATTTATTAAATTATGTACCATATAAAAATCTTTTTAATATCGATTTTTTTTGGATACATTCGAGACAACTGAGAACTGAGAATACGTTCAATGATACACTATGCGTTCCCTTTAATGTAATTTTTTTTTATTAATTTATATTATTTAATCTATTCATCTGTTCCGAGGCTTAAATATTGTAGATAGATTGAAGGACTCACATATTCGATGTAATCGTCGGTCTGGAGGTGCTTATGCTTCCTGCCCTCTACGGGGGGTGGCGTCCCTATCCTCAGTCTCAGGTTCCGTGCCCTCTGAGTCTGTGCTCGCCGCTGCGCCTCTGCCTGTCTTGCCGCCTGCGACTCGGCTGTTTGCTAAACACAACATCATCATCATCAATGTTAATAATATTATACCTTAACGTACATCATTGTCTTAGTATCTACATTAACAGTAATTTTTTATAAGAGATTGAAATTATATATTGCACTCTAAACACCGACTTGGTTATAAAAAAATTCACTTTAAGAGGTATTTTCATACATTTATTAAAAACGGGGGAAGGGGCCGCGTTGGGTTGAGTTTTTTTCTTTTTTCTTTTTCTTGCGGTATGGCAAATAGAAGGATTGAACTTGACAAAAATGAAAAAATATCAGCCCGACAATACTACATAATCTATTTTGTTCTTTTTAAACAAGTCTAATTTTTTTATCGTAATCAAAAGAACTACAAGTTAACCATTATGATATTAAAACTTGCTAAAAACTAGTTATCACAGATAAACACATACCTATCGAAACTGTGTAGAGATATTTCATTTTTATTTAACTTGTATGTTTGGAAAAAAAAAAATAACTTCCCTTAAACATCGTTTTACTGACAAAAAAAGAAAAAAAGACGTTTATAAATTCGACTTTATGATAAAAACAATGATTTCTTGAACATCGATGTTTTGATAAAAGGATGATATGATTTTTTAATATAGATTTATTTTTTTTGATATATTCGAGACTACTGAGAACTGAGTATACGTTCAATGAAAGGGAACACTATGCGTTCCCTTTAATGTATTTTTTTTTTATTATTTTGTATTATTGGGAATTTGTTCATCTGTTCTGAGGCTTAAATATTGTAGATAGATTGAAGCACTTACGTCTTCGATGTACTCATGGGTCTGAGGGTGCTCTGGCTTCCTCCCCTCTACGGGGGGTGGCGTCCCCATTATCAGCGTCAGGTTTCGTGCCCTCTTAGTCTGTGCTCGCCTCCGTGCCTCTGCCTGCTTTGCCGCCTGCGACTCGGCTGTTTGCTAATCACAACATCATCATCAGCAATGTTAATAATATTATACCATAACGTACATCATCGCCTTAGTATCTACATTAACTTATTTTAAAGCCAAGACTACGAGGGCTGCAGAATTCAAGAAAGTAAAGTGAGGTAAATAAGTAATGATAAGATACAAAAAGCGGTTCTGATCATGATGAAGGACTCATCAAAACGTAAAAATTTAATAAAAACAAAGTTTTCAGTTTAATAGATAGATGATTTCCTTTGAAACCATCAAAGATTTCTTTTTTTTTATCATCGATGTTTCAAGAACCAAGATTTTTTTTGCATCGATGTTTTGAAAAACCAATAATTTCCCTTAAACATCGTTTTACTGACAAAAAAAGAAAAAAAAAGAAAGAAAGGCGTTTATAAAATCTACTTTATGATAAAAACAATGATTTCTTTAACAACGATGTTTTGATAAAAGGATGATATGATCTTTTTAATAACGATTTTTTTTTTTGAATATATTCGAGACTACTGAGTACTGAGAATACGTTCAATGATACACTATGCGTTCCCTTTAATGTATTTTTTTTTTAATAATTTATATTATTGGGAATTTGTTCATCTGTTCTGAGGCTTAAATATTGTAGATAGATCGAAGCACTTACGTCTTCGATGTACTCATGGGTCTGGAGGTGCTCTTGCTTTCTGCCCTCTACGGGGGGTGGCGTCACCATCATCAGCGTCAGGTTTCGTGCCCTCTTAGTCTGTGCTCGCCTCCGTGCCTCTGCCTGCCTTGCCGCCTGCGACTCGGCTGTTTGCTAAACACAACATCATCATCATCAATGTTAATAATATTATTCCATAACGTACATAATTGTCTTAGTATCTACATTAACTTATTTTAATGCTAACACTACGAGGGATGCAGAATTCAAGAAAGTAAAGTGAGGTAAATAAGTAATGATAAGATACAAAAAGCGGTTCTGATCATGATGAAGGACTCATCAAAACGTAAAAATTTAATAAAAACAAAGTTTTCTGTTTAAGCCCACCACGTTTTTTTTTTTTTTTTTTTTTTTTTTTTTTTTTTTATAATTTATCCATGAAACCACATTTGATAAATCACAGCTACACATGTGACCAGGTTGCTAATGAGGTTTCAAGCGTTAAGGGAAGAAACAAATAAAATAACTAGCAGGAACATGAGCAGTTAAATGTTTTTTGTCTAGGATAAAACTAAATGGGAAAACAGACCCCCCTGCACTGTGCTTAAAGAGGAAAGGTCCAGAACATGATTAACACGTTTTCGCCGGGGCTGCCATGCTCCTCGTCCATAGGCGGGTGAACATAATGTGTTTCGCTCTGTTGGACGGGAGCTATTTAAGGGCATTATGCAGTATTGACAATCCAACAATAATAAAATAAATAATACAATCCTACCACGCTATAAATTGTCGTGGAAAGTGTTGTGATTGACTAAAGTGTCCGATGTGGCAGAGAAGTGCTGACCACCGGCGGTACACGCCGCACCCAGGGGTATTTGAACTTAAAAGCTGGCAAAAACTATTTCCTTCCATTTTGATAACTCAAACGTTCTAAAAATGGCTTCTATATTTATAATAGGCATTAAAAATATCTTTTATATAATAGTTAAAAAAATATTCTAAGATTAAAATTTTTATAAAATAAATGGGTTTATTTTTAGAATTTTATAACAGGTGGAATGCAAAATAAAGTTAGTTGATAACTGGATTTCTTGAAGTTGTGTGGTCACTTTGTCCAAACCCTACATTTTTTCAGTTTAACGTTCAGTCTAATCGTAACTTTACACACACACAAACACACACACACACACACACACACACACACACACACACACACACACACACACACACACACACACATATATATATATCTTATTTTATTTTCTTTTTCGGTTCGTTCACAGACCTTGGACATCTTTAGCCGCCTCAACTAGCCTTTTCCACCTTTGTCGATCTTGGGGAATTCACCACTCGATGTTCGGTGGCTTCCTTCTTGATTATGTCAGCCCATCTCATTCCGGGTCTCCCTCGCGGGTACTGACCACTGCTGCATTCATCGTCATGATGAGAGAGCCTGATGGGTTGCTTCGTGCCAAGTGTTCCGCCCATTTTAACCTCTTAGCTTTCATATCATGCGCTATCGATTGTTGGGTTTCCCCTATAATCTGTTTATTAGTCTTTCTACTCCATAGTCCAAGCTCATTATCCCACTTCAAACCTACAATTGTTCAAGCACCTTCCGTTCGAACATCGTCCATGCTGGTCCAGTTTCGCACCAATACATTAGCACGAGGTTAATTGTAGTGGTGTAGACCCTGATTTTCAGTGGGCGGCAGATTTTCTTAGAACTGAGGACTCGAGAAACCGAGAAGAACGCAAGATTGACACTAGCTATTTGTTGATCGACCTCTGTTAATTGGTTATTTATTAAGGTTACTGTAGATCCGAGGTATTTGAAGTTATCTACTTTAGGGATGTTATAGCTTCCTACACTATATATATATATAGATATATATATATGTATATATATATATATATATAAGTTAAGGTTGTGAGTAGAATTATATTGTATTTAATCCCACACTAAACAATAATATTTTATTATGCTCTCTACTCACAACGTTAATAATTTCTAATGTTATAAATGAAGATTTACATTATTGAATAAACAAGTCTTTTCCCAGCAAGTGAGTTGTTTATCATTATGTAACATTGTTAACATTATTGTATTTTTTACTGTTCTTCGCCTGTCGATCATAAGTGGTGCCGAAACCCGGGAAAGGTGAGTTCAATTTTATTATACTTTTTTTTTTTTCCCCTCGACTTTTGTCGTACAGTGACGAAGATTAAAATACTTCAAAATGGCTGAAGGAGTGTTACGCCCGGCGATCCTAACTTTACCACCAGAGATCCCTCCAATACCGACGGAAAAACGTTAATGCATTGGAGTGGCTTAAGGTAAGAACGGCAACATCTCAAGATTTGAGAAAGGCAGTGTCGGATTTGGAAAGGTTCGATAGCGGAATTAGAGAAATGAATCATTTCATTAAAGGAGGCGACCGTGTGAAGGCTTTGAAGGCTGCTTTAGTATGTCGCGTCAAAAGGAGCGTATTAAATATGATACAAGCGGACGAGGACACACCGTGGGCTGACGTAAAGGATAGGCTAAGGAAGGCATTTGGGGGAGGCCGCTGGGCTCCGGAAGAAGATATATTGCAAATGTTTAGGGAAAAGAAACAAACATATCAGACGAACGGGCAATATGCAGGGACATTGCTAGCTCGTTTTAATGCCATAACATAGAAAATGAGGGAGACAGTGAATGCGGTAGAGGTGGAAGATAGAATGGCATTTCTAGCCACTATATTAAAAGTGCAGCTTGCGAGAGACACAGGAAAAAAGGAAGGACTACCCCGAGACAAACATTTTATCGAATGTGCTCAAGAAATGATGGACGCCAGCGCACGGGAAGAGGAGGCTCGGAGTGAAGAAGGAACAGAAACGGGGTGGAGCAGGGTAACTTACAGAAGAGGTGAGGCTGGTAGGGTCAGAACAAGGTCAGATATACGGAAAAAGAGAGATGCAGATTTTGGCGGACGAGAGAGGACTACAGTGAGGGAGAAGAAGCCATGAAAATAAAAAAGAATTTGGACAAAAGAGGAAAGAAAATGCCATGGGTGCGGAAAAGTAGGGCATCTGGTCGCGCAGTGTCCTCGTACCAAATGTTTTGAATGCGGAAATGAGGGACATATCGCGAGACAATGTCCTTATATGTACAGGCGGGGTGAAACGAACCGGGTGGAACCAATGGAGGTAAATGCAGAGATGCAGAGATGGGGAGGTACTGGGAGCTACAGGAAGAAAGGTACACGAAATCCCTTAAAGCAAGAAAGAGTGATTTACGTTAAAGAAAGGCGGTACTCACAAGCACTTAGAAGGCACATCCGGGAAGAGCTTGATAATTTAAAGAGTCAAGGTATTATCGTGGACAGTACTTCGCCATATAACAGCCCTCTATGGGCAGTAAAGAAAAAATCCGTGGACGGAGAGGAAAAATATAGAGTCGTAGTAGACTTTAGAAAGATAAATTTGAATACTTTAGACGAAAAATACCCGATTCCAAGGTTTGAAGACATTTTGGATAGGTTAAGTGGAGCCACGATATTTAGCACCCTGGACTTAAAAGCCGGTTATCATCAAATACGGATGCATCCCAAGGACCAGCATAAAACAGCGTTTTCCTTTGAAAGAGGGCATTACGAATTTACACGGATGCCATTTGGATTGAAAAACGCACCTATAACGTTCCAAAAGCTTATGGATGAGTTCTTGAGGGGATTAGATGAGGCATTTTGCCAAGTGTATATGGACGATCTTCTGATCTTTAGCAAGGACGAAGGCCAGCATATAGAACACTTGCGTCGCGTGTTCGAAAGGATAAGAGAATTTGGGCTAAAATTGTCGGTAGAAAAATCGATTCTGGGACAGGAACAAATCACTTTTTTGGGTCATTCAATTTCGAAAGAAGGAATAAGGCCTGATAAGCAAAAGGTGGAAGCAATCCAAAACATGGCGATGCCAAGAGACGTAAAAGGAATTCGGAGGTTACTGGGTACGCTGAATTACTATCGGAGGTTCGTTCCGGACATGGCAAAATACTTGGTGCCACTTAATAAGCTTTTAAAAAAAGGCCGGAAAATAGAAATAACGCCGGAGATAGAGAGTTGTATTACGAAGTGCATGGCTCGTTTACAGGAGAAACCAGTACTTGCTTTCCCAGACTTTGCCAAACAATTTACGATCACCACGGATGCGAGTGAGTATGCATTGGGGGCGGTATTATCGCAAGAAGGGACCAGAGGGGAGCAGCCAGTTGCATACGCAAGTAGACGGCTCACTGAAACAGAGGCAAAGTATAGCGCCCTGGAGCGAGAACTTCTAGGTATAGTTAGGGCGGTTGAACATTTCAGGCCGTACGTATTTGGTCGTAAATTTAGGGTGAGTACGGATCACCAACCCTTGCTTTGGGTAGGGAAGCTGAAAGAATCGTCAGCCAGAGTGACTCGTTGGAAGGAGTATTTAAGGCAATACAAGATGGAGGTAACATATAAGCCCGGGAAAGAGAATATAGTGGCGGATTGGCTGTCGCGAGCAATGCAAATAAATGTAATAGAGGAAGAGAAGGGAGAATCCTCTGAAGTCATACGATCATTTGTTAGAGAATGGACACCAGAAGGTGAAGGGAGAAGAGAGTCTCGAGCGTCGGAGAGCGAAAGGGAGTCGACGAGCAGTAATAGTTCTGGCGGAGAAAGGACAACGGACATGGAAGAAAGGGAAGAGACCATCAATGCGAAGAAGCGACAAATTATATGGAAGACAAAAACCTCAGGTTTAACAAAAGTGGATTTTACGCAGTACGGAAGATGTAAAATCACTACTATTTGGTTACAGCCAGGAATAACGGAGGATCAGTTGTGCAGTTTGTTAAAGGACGCATCTAGACCTGCAAGAACTAACTATCTATATGTAGGGAATGCATCGGTTTGGGAGAAGATACAAAGACTATGGAGAGCAGAAAAGATCGGGATTGATCGAAAGTTCGTACGATGCAAGCTTATGGTCGAAACAATTAGGGATCTAGAACAACAGCAGGAGGTCACATTGGCTTACCATCGAGGAAAGACGAACCATCGAGGAGTGAACGAAACACTCCAAGCACTAAAGAGGAAATATTTTTGGTGGGGAATGAGGAAGACAATAGTTGGAACATGCGAGGTATGTCAAAAAACGAAGTACGATCGTCACCCTCCGAAAGGAAAACAAGAGGAAACGCCGACTCCAAATGAACCGCTACTCGAGCTACAGGTGGATACTTTCACATGGAAAGGGTTTAAATGGGTAACAGTTATGGACGTTTTTAGCAAGGTAGCCATGGCATACCCAGTCCAGGAAAAGTCTTTGGGAGCGGTGATCGGGGCTCTAAGGAATTGGTTCCAGTTTTATGGGATACCGGACAAAATTTCATCTGGTGGAGGCAGAAGGTTTGATAATGTAGTTATAAGGAACAAAATGAAAGCCCTGGAAATACGTTGGCACATAAATACTCCGGGACACCCTAAAAGCAGAGGAGGGATAGAACGGTTGCATAGCACATTGGGGGACCACCTCAGGTTATATCATGTTGAAAAAGGCCTCGAACCAGGTGCAGCTATGCAGAAGGCGGTAGCGGCATACAACCACTCCATACACGCAGTGACAAGATTTTCCCCATTTGAAATACTTTTTGGTCTTCGACAAAGGAGAAGGGATAGCGAGGAAACTGTAGTAGGTGAGAGCTTTTCGGGGAGACTAAGGACTAATAAGATAGAACTGTTAAAAATTCAAGAAAAAGCGCGACGGCGAATAGAATCAGAAAAGAGGAGGAGAGTTGCACGGACCACTATGAAGTTGGCTGACAGGATGGGAAGTGTCAAGATAGGGACCGTGGTGTATCGCAGGGTTAGTTCAAATCGGGGCAAGGAAGTTGTACGGTATGAAGGACCTTTTAAAATAATTGTAATTCGCGAAAATAACATTGTTACGATACAGAGCATAAAGGACCCTAGGAAAAGGAGGACAGTGCACATAGAGCAGTTAAAATTTCCACTAAGGGATTCCGGGAAATGGCCTTTTTGAATTAATCCTATATGGATCAGGACTTTTGAATACTTTATCTATTGGAATAGATATATTGTTATTTTCGTTTAGTTAACATCGTTCTGTTGGACTTTTTTAGATATTTTTCCTTATCATTGAATTCTCAACTTCATGGGAGTTTACGCAGAATATTGAAGAATATTCGTAAACTGGTGGGGGGGAGTTAAGGTTGTGAGTAGAATTATATTGTATTTAATCCCACACTAAACAATAATATTTTATTTTGCTCTCCACTCACAACGTTAATAATTTCTAATGTTATAAATGAAGATTTACATTATTGAATAAACAAGTCTTTTCCCAGCAAGTGAGTTGTTTATCATTATATAACTTGTTAACATTATTGCATTTTTTACTGTTCTTCGCCTGTCAATCATAAGTTTTATATATATATATATATATATATATATATATATATATATATATATATAATATATATATATATAATATATATATATATATATATATATATATAAGCATCAAAAAAAAATATATATATATATATACTTATATATATATATCATATATATAAATTCGGTCCAAGATGGCGGACAAGGTAAACTTCTTACAAAATGTTATCGCACTCTTATTACCAGTTTGGCAGTTTGTAACACTAAGGAAGGATTTGAAAGACGATGTGTTGAAAGCTATAAGCCTTCTGCAGGATCTACAACGAGAACTGGACCAGGGAAATGAAGATACATCAAAAATAGGTAAGCATGTGGGGACCACTGGCGATCTAACCTATTCCCGTGTTCTGAAATCCAAACCTCTTTCAACTTCCCATAAATTAATTATATCTAACGCGACTCCAAATGCTGATACTTGAGTTTCAAAAACACATTTTAAAAGTCTAATTAATCCAATCGAAATGAAGGTAATTAAAAACCTTAAATCAACCAAAAACGGTCTCCTTATCGTTGAAACTGAAAACAAAAACGACCTTCTTAAAATACACCAAAAAATAGAAGAATCACAATCACCTCTCAAATCTAAACCCATACAAAAATTAAAACCCACAATAATCATAAAGAATGTTCCTATTGAAGCAAATAAACATAACCTCACTAATACTATTCGATGCCAAAACGAAGAGCTTGGAATCTCAAAAGACGAAATTACTACTGCATTTATTATAGAATCGAACCATAATAAGGAGCGTAGGCATGCTGTACTACACGTTTCTTCAAGAGCGAGGAAGATCCTGCTCAACTCCCGACTGAAGCTGTTCTACAGCATCTGCTCGGCGGAGGACTACCTATCTCTTCGTCGCTGCGGACGTTGCTCAAGGTTCAACCACAGTACTACTAAATGTGAAGCTAAGGACTATACCTGCCCGTTCTGCTCGGAGGGACACCAATCCAGGGACTTTCCAAACAAGGAAAAGAAGGAGGAGCATAAATGCATTAATTGCATTATCTACAATAAATACTGCAAAGCCCATCAAAAGGTATGTGTTTCCCATTCCTCATTTAGTAACGTGTGCCCTACTCAAAAATTCTTCCTCAACAGGCTAATTCAAAATACTGACTAAGACTAAATAATTTGGGGCCAATGAATAAAAGAATGTTTTAATTCCTGGCAAATACCGAAATAACAAAATTAAAGAAACATAAAATAAACAAAATAGAATTCATAGTTAATTGATTCCTGCAGGAAGCTTGAGCTGTTCGATATGAACTGTCCGTCTCCTTCTTGGTTTTTTGACACTCTCGATAGTGACTATTTTATGTTCCCTGATAACGACCACTCTAAATGGCCCCTCATACCTTGTCACCTCTTTCCCTCGGTTGGAACTTAACCGCCTATATACAATGGTCCCAATTTTCAAATTGCCAATCACATCTTTGGCTTTGGAATTTTGTCGAGCCACCCTTCTGCTCTTCTCAGCCACCATTCTCCTGCGTGCTTTTTCCCAAATTTTTCCGAGATGTATCCGGTTATTTACCAAGTTTTTAGAGGTCTCCTCGTCCACCACCATACTTCCGCTGTCCCGTTTTCTTACACGCAACCCGAAGATCATCTCGAAAGGTGAGAATCCTGAACTCGTATGTATCGAGTGATTGTAGGCCGCTATCGCTCCCGGCATCGCCGCATCTGGTTCTAATCCCTTATCCACATGGTAAACTGTAAGGTGGTCACTGAGAGTACTATGTAGCCTTTCTATACCACCCCTACTCTTTGGATGACCCGGTATGTTGAGGTGCCAATGAATGTCCAGATCCTTCATCGCTCTTCGAACGCTGCTGTTGTCAAATTCTCGTCCCGCATCCGATGAGATCCTATCGGGTGTACCATAAAACTGAAACCACGTTCGGAGGGCTTCTAGCACAGATCCCGATGAACGTTCCTTTATGGGGTAGGCCATGGCCGTTTTACTAAAAATATCAATAACCGTTACCCATCTGTATCCCTTCCACGTAAACGTATCCACTTCTAGATCACTCAACGGTACAGACGGCGTTGGGGTCTCTTCCTGCAATCCCTTCGGTGGATGTCTATCATATTTTGTTTTTAAGCAGACTTCACAGTACTACTAAATGCGAAGCTAAGGACTATACCTGCCCGTTCTGCTCGGAGGGACACCAATTCAGGGACTTTCCAAACAAGGAAAAGAAGGAGGAGCATAAATGCATTAATTGCATTATCTACAATAAATACTGCAAAGCCCATCAAAAGGTATGTGTTTCCCATTCCTCATTTAGTAACGTGTGCCCTACTCAAAAATTCTTCCTCAACAGGCTAATTCAAAATACTGACTATGACTAAATAATATGGGGCCAATAGACTGGATAACTGTTTTAATAGAATCTTTATTGTTTATAGGCACTTATCAAATGCATATCTTGTATCAGGGTGATTATAAAACTGCTAATAAAACGTATCTAGTAATTATTATTCCTTGTATAATTTGTTTATTCCCTAGATTTTGTGAAACAGATCTCATATTTCATTATAACCAAGTTAACCTCTCTCAACTTTCAGCATTCGATCAATTAAACAGAAAACATAAAAACACATGTTCAACTGCCTGCCTAACCTCATTGTCATACTATGGAAATATTTATTTATACTATCGAAAATCTACAAATTGCGTTAATCAATTCTTTATTATACATTTTATTCTGGCTATAATCCGTGGATTACAACCACAGATTAGTGGTCATAAATTTGAAAACAAAAATTTAGTTATATTTACTAGTTTTAACAGAAACGAAATTCATTCGGCTAATTTAATATTATCGATATCTCTTATACAGTCACCCCACTTTTATTTTTATTTTTCATTATGAATACCGTTACTAATAGTAACTACCAACTTAATTTCGCTCAACTAAACGTTAAACATAGCAAATTGGCCACGGAATTATTGTCACACTCTATTGAACAAAACGGTATTGACATTGCAATCATCCAAGAGCCATATTTAGGTAAGAAATTACCTAATTTGAAATACACAACGTACCGAGGAGATATAAATGACTCCCACTCTCAAATAATCATAGCAAACAAAAACATCAACTCCATCATGCATACTGAATATTCTAACAGAGATTTAACAGTTGTAGAGGTTAAAGTTAACTGCCAATCATACATAGTTATCAGTTCCTATTTCGATATTACGCGAGACATTAACATCGATATCATTAAACTCGAACGAATTCTAAATATTTTTGCTGATAAAAAAATTATTATAGGAATAGACAGCAATGCGAGATCAACGTTATGGTTCGACAATATAACAAACTCTCGTGGACGTTGCTTAGAGGCATTATTATAACTAACAACTTATACATTCTAAATCAAAACCAAAACCTGCCCACATTTGACGGAGCCAATGGATCTAGTAATATTGACATTACTTTGATAACAACCAATCTAATAAATGAAGTAGGGCAGTGGAAAATTAAAACAAGCGAAAATTTTTCGGATTACCTAACACTTGAGTTCCAAATTAATTTTCATAAACCCAACCATCATACAACAAATATCACCGGGATCAAATACAAATATAATGATAATGACCTAAAAAACTTCGAATTAACATTCACAAATGAAATTCGCAAAGAATTCCATATTAGTGGGGAAATAGATTCAGCAATCACACAAATTTTAAATGATGATAATCTAGAAGCAGTTATAACTAAATTTTCCAAAACTATTACAAAGTCATGCAACAAATCGTTCAAAGTATACAACCCAAACTATAGAAGCAACAAAAATATAAAATATAAACCAAAACCTTGGTGGGATGATTCGCTTAGGTCATTAAGAACTAAAACGAACAAATTACGAAAAACGTATCAAAAAACGAAAGGAAATGACGATTTAAAACTATCGAGGAAAAACGAGTATTTAGATAGCAAACGCCTATACAAAAATTAGAATTATATTCATTATTGCGATTAGAAGGAGCAAAATGAATGCGTGGAAGGAATATTGTAGTAATATCGATCCTCTAAATCCGTGGGGCTGGCCATATAAGTTTTCAAATGATAAACTTCATAAGAAGTTGGCGATAAACACGCTACAGAAGGAAGACGGAACTTTTACTACTTCCTTTAATGATACTTATGAATATATTTTGGACTCTTTAATCAAAACAGACAACCCACTGACGGATACAGAGGAGCACAGACTCCGTAGACTTGATATCACTAAAGATCCAGTTGCTCAAAAGGACTCCCCTTTAACCGACGAGGAAATTCATACGGTTATAGATAATTTAAAAAACAAAAAATCACCAGGATTAGACGGCATCACGGAAGATATCTTTAAACGAATTTTTATTCAACTTCCGAAATTCATATCTGCCCTGTACAAAAAATGCTTTGAATTATGCATATTTCCGAAGCAATGGAAAAACTCGAAACTGATCCTGATAAACAAAATAGGAAAACCGAATGTCTCAATGTCCTCTATAAGACCGATATCACTAATTCCTACAGCAGGGAAAGTTTTAGAGAAACTAATAGATAGTAGGCTTTCTCATTATATATATTCCAATAACCTAATGCATCCCAACCAGTTTGGTTTTAGACCGCAAACATCAACAGTGGATGCTCTGACAAAAGCGTTGTCATTTATAAGAGACTCACTTAGAGCCAAGTCCCATGCAGTGATGATCTCTCTGGATATAAAGGGTGCATTTGATAACGCCTGGTGGCCGTCAATTCTATACGCATTGAAAAAAATACAATGCCCACTGTTAAAGCCCTAGTCAATTTTTATCTTTCTCATAAGTAATTTTATTTTATTTCATTTTCCCAGGCCCTTTCATTTGTTTTAAAGATTTTTTCTTTCTTTATTACTAATTAGTTTATTGGTTATTAAATAATATTTACATTTGCATTGTAAATAGTATGTTTATTTAGAAATATTATGAAGAAAGAATATCATATATATATAGTGTCTAGTGGTATTAAGGACCACAACAACGGCGATAACGCCGGGACCAGTCGTAGTATGGAAGTTGTACGGGGCACACTTATATTCTCACCAATCGTGCCCTCACCCACCATTATCGTTTCACCTCGTCTCATCTTCAATCTCTGAATCAATTTCAATATATTATGATCCTGCATATCAAGATCTATTATATCTACGAGGACGATGAGTATTTTAACACAACAGTGAATACAATAAGAATTTCAAAATAAGGTAGGATCCTCCTTACTCACCATTTTTTTTTTTTCTAACGAGAATATACGTCGAAGAACATCTTTTCTTTTTTTTTCTCTCTAAGAAGATTTAATTTAATGGACAATTATTTTATCTAATTTGTGTACAAAGCGTTAGATTCATTTTTTTTTTTTTCCCATTATATTGTAAAGAAGATAATTAATTTTTTTTTGCTCTTCTAATTTATTCTTTTTTTTGTTTTAAGCTGTTTTCTTATTTTTCATTGAACATTTGTATGTTAATTTTGGGGGTTAACTGTTATCATTTTATTTTTTTTAATCCTTTTTTTTTCTTTATTAATATATTTTTTGTAAAACATGGAAGGGCCTTTTATTTATTTTATACCAACACCTACAAACTATATTGATTTTAATTTAATCTCACTTTGCATGAAATGTTTTTATTTTTATTAATTTATATCATCACCATTATTTTTTTTTGTTTTTTTTTTTCCTTACAGCAAACCCACCTTGCCCATATTTTTTTTATATACAGTCCATTTATTTTGTCTTTGCCCGTTTGGAGGGGGGAGACAAAATTCTCACCGGGGAAGGATTGCAATTCAAACAAGAAACGCCCCTTGCCCCAACATTATTCTGGTCCAATCCGTGCCGGATATCAGCGCTATTAAATTATTTTATTTATTTTTGGGCCTTATAATAGGAAAAAAAAATCGTTTTTTTTTTTTTTTGTTTAGATTTCGGCCTTATATTGGTACTATTAAATTATTTCGGTGCTCCAAAATACTTTTATGATTGTAAATTATTTTTTTTTATATTACACCCACCTGTGTCTGAAGTTACATTATTATTTTCTATTCTCTAATTTTATTTATTTTTTTCTTTCTCGTTAAATACAATTAAAAATTGTCTCAAATCATGGGACCTAAACCTACTAATGATGATCTTGAAGCTAAGCTAGACGATCTAAAGGAGCAATTAGATGATTTAGCCGGGGATATTATGGAGACCACTTCTATAGGTTCGAAACTCCCTACTGACCCCTCTTGCGAATCTTTATTTTCGGCGCGCCTTTCGCGCATCGACGCTACATATGAGCGTTTTGAATCGATTTTTTTTGAGGCTAACTCTCTCGCGAAAAAATTAAACGTCTCGAGGGAAAGGCTAAAAGAATTAAAGAACGAAGTTCGGTCTTCATATTATAAAGCGTTATCGCTCAAAATTACCCCTTTCAGCGATACAGATAAATCATACATTGAACGGTCTGTGGTAAATAGAGTCGCGGATGTTTATCCCCATTACCGTTTACCCGCTATTAATATACCACCATTTTCTGGAGACATAGGTAGCTGGCAGGAATTCAAGGAAACCTTTAAGTCCTTAGTTCATGAAAGACATGATTTAGATAATATTCAAAAATTTCACCACTTAAAATCAGCCTTAAAGGGGCCAGCCTTACAAAATATTTCGGCGATTTCAATATCGGAGTCAGGGTATAACCAAGCATGGGAATCATTAATAAAAAAATATGATAGTAAGCGAATACAAGCTACTTTTTTCCTGACGAGGGTTCTAAATTTCAAGCCGATACTTAAGGGTAACCTTCCTAATCTTGAGCACTTCTCAGCAGTAGTGATAGAAAGCGCCTCTGTGCTTCTTAAATTGGGTATCACCGATCTTTCGGGGTTTATATTAACGACTTTGGCACTAAGGATGCTGGACACCAAGACGAGGGAAGGTTTCGAAACGGAACACGGCTATAAAACTGAGCTTCCGAATTGGGAGGAGTTCGCTGATTATATACAAAGACAGGCGGTCAAATTGCAATCAGAGGCCCTTCTCTCAAATTCTGCATCAAATAACGGGTATAGTACTCGCTCTAGACAGGTATTAATGACTTCTAATTCCCCAAAGCAATCGGTTAAATGTCCGATATGTAAAAGTGACCACCGGATATATGATTGCTCCAACTTTAAAAAACTGACTCCACAACAACGCAGCAACCGAATTAGGAGCTTGAAACGTTGCATTAATTGTTTCGCTTCCGGTCATCTAGCGAATCAGTGCCCATCTCAGGTATCTTGCCGGTATTGCAGTAAACGACATCACTCCCTACTCCACTTTTTCCCTCGTGAGATTCATAAGTCCGAGTTACCAGACCCAAAGCTTACTCAATCTCGTCCTGATCGAAAGCAGGAAGGGGTAAATAACCTTAATAAAAACGCAGAGACTTCGCGTTGCTCTCCCAATTCATCGGCAATGCCGTCTGATCCGTCTGATTCTGCCTTAGCTAGAAACGCTATACTTTCAATGTCCGCGGGTAGGACAAATGTCTTGCTTGGCACAGCTTTAGCTAGGATCCGGGATTATCGAGGTCATTGGCATGATTTGCGAATGCTCATCGACAGTGGGTCGCAGCGTTCTTTTATAACAGAAGAATGTGCTCGAAGGCTAAATTTGACATTAGCGCGTAGCAGACATCAATTAGTCGGGTTTGGGAATCAAACAATT
This sequence comes from Aelia acuminata, assembly GCA_911387785.2. Taxonomy (NCBI): domain Eukaryota; kingdom Metazoa; phylum Arthropoda; class Insecta; order Hemiptera; family Pentatomidae; genus Aelia; species Aelia acuminata. The sequence goes on from OU426978.1 coordinate 225,566,294, forward strand.
CCTCGGGTCAAATATGAAGCACCCTGTGTTCTAGTTCCAAAAAAGGCTTCCTCTCCCGAATTAGAAACCGTGGCTATTGTAATTGAGCGGATATGTGAAGATATGCCCACAAGTCCTGTTTCGAGCGATATCATAGAACATTTTCGAGGTTTGGACCTAGCTGATCCTAAATTTCATGAACCCCGACCCGTAGATTTTCTTCTAGGGGCAGATATATTTGCCCAAATACTTTGTTCGGGAAATATAAAACCGGAATATGGGGCCCCCAGTGCTTTGGAAACAATCTTTGGTTGGATTCTAGTTGGCCCAATTGATGAAAAATCTTTCGATAAATCTTGCCCCAGTACCGTTCTTCATAGCGCAGCCGTTTCTTGCTCCCACTGCGATGATCTTCCCCGAATATTAAATAAATTTTGGGAGACTGAGAACGTTATGAATGTAAAAGAATCAGACCCTCTGGATACTAAATGTGAGGAGCATTTTGTGAATACTCATTCACGCGATGAAGCCGGTCGTTTCACAGTGAGGCTTCCTTTTAACGGATGTCCTCCGGTACTAAATGATTCTAGGTTCGGGGCACTCCATCGTTTTAAAATTTTGGAAAGGAAATTTGAAAAAGATCGTCCGTTACAATTGGAATATTCTAAGATTATTCAGGAATATTTGGGAAAAGGCTACATATCACGCGCTACTCCACCCGGAAAATGCTACCTCCCTCACCATGCTGTTTTTAAGGACAGCTCTTCAACCAAACTGCGAATAGTGTTTGACGCGTCAGCAGCAACGAGTAACGGGTCTTTAAATGACCATCTCCTGACGGGCCCCAAATTACAGCGCGACATAAAGGATGTCTTGTTAGCATTTCGTAAACCCCGCATTGCCATGTCAGCGGACATATGCCAAATGTACCTTCAAATAAGATTGGCTTCTGAGGACTGTGCATATCAGCACTTTTTCTACCGATTCCAAAATACTGATGCCTTAACGGAGTATAGATTTGATAGGTTATCATTCGGTCTATCATGTTCCCCTTTTCTAGCAATGCGCGTAATCAAACAACTCGTGTTAGAGGATGGCAAAAATTACCCCGAGGCATCGCACGCATTGCGTGAACATATGTATATAGACGACTTGTTAACGGGTATGGACGAGATCTCAGACGCGATTGCTCTGCAACGGGATCTAATACAATTGTTGGCAAAAGGAGGGTTCGAATTGAAGAAGTGGAGTAGCAATTGCCTGCAGCTACTCGACAGCGTGCCGGAAGAAATATTAGAAACCCCTGTATCGTTTTCCAATATGGAGGACTCCGTTGTTAAAGTGCTTGGGATCCAATGGGAACCAAAGGGCGATTTTCTATCTTATAAAGTGACGCCTAGATCGTGCGTACCAACGAAGAGGGGTATTATGTCCACTATCGCCAGAATTTATGATCCATTGGGATATTTAGCCCCAGCAATTTTTAGGGCAAAAACTATTTTGCAAAAATTGTGGGAAATGCGTCTCGATTGGGATACCCCTGTGCCACCTCCTGTCAGGCTTTTGGGTGAAATCCGTATCCCTCGATGCCTCTTTATAGACTACCCATCGAATGTTACTATCGTTGGCTTCGCTGATGCGTCCGAGTTGGGGTTCGCTTCAGTCGTGTACGCTTGTTTGGAATTGCAAGACGGACGTTTCTCTTCTCACCTAATATATGCTAAAACCCGTCTAGCGCCCCTTAAGCATCTAACGATCCCTCGGCTTGAGCTCTGTACCGCTGTACTATTGGTAGAGGCATTAATTTCGCTCAAAGAGACGTTGGCACAATGGAGTGTGTCTTCCACAGTTTTATGTTCAGATTCCAAGACCGTTTTATCATGGCTTCATCTACCTCATTCTCGTTTAAAGTCCTTCGTAGCAAATCGAGTTGCAAAGATTTTAGAGCTTACTGATGTATCTTCGTGGTATCATGTGACTTCTGAAAATAATGCCGCCGATGTAGCCTCGCGTGGCATATGTCCGTCGGAATTACCTCGTAACACAGCTTGGTGGAACGGGCCGTCGTGGCTTAGTTGTTCAAGGGAAGAGTGGCCGATATATACCAACTCGATTATTACGGATCCGTCAGAATTGCCCGAGACCAAGACAATTACTTTGCTCGCAACCAAAACCGTAGTAAATGAATTGAACAAAATTATAGAAAGGTTCTCATCATATATTCGTATGATCCGAATATTTGCCTATCTGATTCGGTTTAAACACAACGCTTCTAATAGACATTTGATAAGATCGGGTCCGCTATCATTGTTGGAAATACGACAAGGGACCGAGGTCATCATTAGAGGAATTCAGGCTTCGGAAGGCTTCACGAATATCCATGGGGAACAAATGAAGTCATTAAGATCATTAAATCCTTTCGTTGATCCCGCTGGTTTAGTTAGGGTGGGCGGTAGGTTACGTCATGCTCCCATACCCTACGACCAAAGGCATCCCATCTTGTTGCCGAATAAATCACACTTTGTAAATTTACTAATTGACCATTACCACCGCGCCTATCTCCATGCAGGCCCTCAGCTGTTGCATTCCTTGCTCCGTAATAGATATTGGATCATCGCTGGTAGAGGGATCGTCAGATCACGTGTGCATCGTTGCTCAATTTGCCACCGTTTGAGAGTGAAAAGTGTGAATCCTATCATGGGCGACTTGCCCTCGTCTTGGTTTGAACAAGGGAGAGCGTTCCTTAATGTCGGAATTGATTTCGCTGGTCCTTTCCTCATTAAGGAATCCCAACGGAGGAAGGCTGCTTTAGGTAAGGCATATGTATGTCTTTTTGTATGTTTTAGCACCAAAGCGGTACATATTGAAGTAGTCTCACAATTAAGTACAGATGCCTTTATGGCGTGTTTAGACCGATTCGTGGCTCGTCGAGGTATGCCGAGTAAGATTTTTTCCGATAACGGGACTAACTTTGTCGGAGCGTCAAGTCGGCTGAAAAAACTCTATAAGTGGTGGAACTCCCTGGAGGTTATAAATTCAACTAGGAATTACCTTACGCTTAAGGAAGTGGAATGGCATTTCATACCCCCCTTTGCACCGCACTTCGGTGGATTATGGGAAGCTGGGATCAAATCCTGCAAATATCACCTTACTCGTGTTCTCGGTACCCAGCCAATAACATTCGAAGAGTTAGCCACGGTCGTAAGCCGAATCGAAGCGGTCCTAAACTCTCGACCACTCCATCCAATGTCGTCTGATCCCGAAGACTATCAAATTCTTACCCCGGGACACTTCCTGATCGGAGCACCCCTCGTCGCCCCACCGGAACCCGAGATTATTGATGTTCCTCGGAACCGTTTGTCTAGATGGAAGCACCTGCAATGTTGCCTTGCTGATTTCTGGAACCGTTGGCGGCTGGATTATTTGAACTGCCTTCAGCAAAGGGTGAAATGGACAAAGCCGAGTACTCCAATTGAACCAGGTACATTAGTCTTACTGAGGGATCCCAACGTGCCCCCTCTACAATGGCCCACTGCTAGAGTAATAGAGGCATATCCTGGGAAGGACGGAGTAGTCAGGGTTGTTAGGTTGAAAACAGCAAAGACGGACCTCCTCAGACCTGTTTCCCGTCTATCCTCTTTATTTCCTGATGAAAAGGATTCTTAAAAATTTTACAATTTTTGGTGGGCGGTATGTTAAAGCCCTAGTCAATTTTTATCTTTCTCATAAGTAATTTTATTTTATTTCATTTTCCCAGGCCCTTTCATTTGTTTTAAAGATTTTTTCTTTCTTTATTACTAATTAGTTTATTGGTTATTAAATAATATTTACATTTGCATTGTAAATAGTATGTTTATTTAGAAATATTATGAAGAAAGAATATCATATATATATAGTGTCTAGTGGTATTAAGGACCACAACAACGGCGATAACGCCGGGACCAGTCGTAGTATGGAAGTTGTACGGGGCACACTTATATTCTCACCAATCGTGCCCTCACCCACCATTATCGTTTCACCTCGTCTCATCTTCAATCTCTGAATCAATTTCAATATATTATGATCCTGCATATCAAGATCTATTATATCTACGAGGACGATGAGTATTTTAACACAACAGTGAATACAATAAGAATTTCAAAATAAGGTAGGATCCTCCTTACTCACCATTTTTTTTTTTTCTAACGAGAATATACGTCGAAGAACATCTTTTCTTTTTTTTTCTCTCTAAGAAGATTTAATTTAATGGACAATTATTTTATCTAATTTGTGTACAAAGCGTTAGATTCATTTTTTTTTTTTCCCATTATATTGTAAAGAAGATAATTAATTTTTTTTTGCTCTTCTAATTTATTCTTTTTTTTGTTTTAAGCTGTTTTCTTATTTTTCATTGAACATTTGTATGTTAATTTTGGGGGTTAACTGTTATCATTTTATTTTTTTTAATCCTTTTTTTTTCTTTATTAATATATTTTTTGTAAAACATGGAAGGGCCTTTTATTTATTTTATACCAACACCTACAAACTATATTGATTTTAATTTAATCTCACTTTGCATGAAATGTTTTTATTTTTATTAATTTATATCATCACCATTATTTTTTTTTGTTTTTTTTTTTCCTTACAGCAAACCCACCTTGCCCATATTTTTTTTATATACAGTCCATTTATTTTGTCTTTGCCCGTTTGGAGGGGGGAGACAAAATTCTCACCGGGGAAGGATTGCAATTCAAACAAGAAACGCCCCTTGCCCCAACACCCACTAAACATATATCGACTATTTAAACACTTTTTTCAGGATCGCACTACATACTTAACAATGGGGACAATAACATTAAAAAAATCACAGACCTTAGGCACCCCTCAGGGCTCAAGCATCTCACCTATATTGTGGAACTTAATTGTCAATAATTTGCTAGAAAAAGACTTTCCTACTAATACCGATATAATAGCTTTTGCAGATGATTTAATAGTTCTAATTAGATCAAAACACCTTAATGAACTCCAAATCTTAGCCAATTACGTGACGCGATTAACAAATGCTTGGGCTCATGAGCACAAATTAACTTTCAATAATGACAAATCTAATTACATAATTTTTTCAAAAAAAAGGGAAACACCAGATATTAACATATGGGTACAAAATGAATTGATAAAAAGGGTAAACTCGCTGAAATACCTAGGTGTTACGTTAGACCATAAACTAAACTGGAACACGCACATCGACAGACTTTATTACAAATTACTAAGGCTTATTCAAAATTTAGCTATTGCTGCTCGTAATTTATGGGGACTATCAACACAAGCACTACACGTACTGTATAAAGGAGCTGTACTTCCATCACTAACTTACGCAATCAATATTTGGCAAACTGGATTAGACCGCAAACATAACCTTACAAAACTCCAGAGAATTCAAAGGCTGATGGCTTTAAAAATAATAAAGGGCTTTAAGACAGTTTCCTACAATGCAGCTTGCGTGCTAGCAAAAATTGTGCCCATCGACCTCATTAGGAAACAATACACAATGAAATATAACTTACTACATAGCACAGAAGACAACGAACTTTACAGAACTGAGGATATCGAGAGGCCAACTGATGTCACTAAATGGATACATCCTTCACAATATTCGAAAATTAATATAAATCCAATGGATGAAGTCGATGCAGAAATCTACACTGACGGAAGTAAAGAAGGTGACTCTGTTGGCTGTGCTTTCGTAGTATTTCTCAAGAACGAACTAACTGACGTACAGAAATATAAATTAGGACGCTTATATACAAACAACCAGGCCGAAAAACTAGCAATACTCAACAGTCTAATATACATTGAAACAAACCTACAACACATTACATCCATTAACATATACACTGATAGTCAATCTTGCCTTCAAGCTCTCAACAATCATTATATTCATGACCCGCTTACTGAACAAATTCGACAGATAATCACTAGACTACAAAACATTAACAAAAACATCCACTTTTCATGGATCAAAGGTCACTCAGGAATACTCGGAAACGATTTAGCCGACAACACAGCCTAAAAAGCTTCAAAACGCACTGACTTACCACTAAGCTATAATAAAATATCAAAAACACATCTCAAGAAACTTTTAGAAACAGATACAATAAACAAATGGCAAACTGCTTGGACATCTTCAACAACTGGATTACATCTAAAAAACTTTATACCGAACGTAACCGATTACTTATGTACGAAGAGTACACTCACTGATTTCTACACCACACAATTACTCACAGGACATGACTCAATTAAATCCTACTTACATAGATTCAAACTAACAGACAACCCATATTGCCCTTGTGATTTCATAACCGAACAAACATACCAGCATCTCCTTGACGACTGCAGACTTCTCTCAGCTCAACGACAACTACTACGAGACGAAGTAACAAAGAAGAACAAAAATTGGCCTGTCGAGGGAGAAAAATTATTCTATAAACATAATTCAGCACTAAAATTATTCGCAAAACAAATCTATGAGAAAATGGGAAACGTAAATTCTCACTATCGATAGATATTAACCACAGTGAAAGATAGTTCATAATTCTATTTACAGGTTTATATTTATAATACGTGTTTGTCAATGTTAGTTGCTAAGTATCCTATTTATTGGTATTTTGTGTGTTATCATCCTGGGTTTCAGTGTTATTATGTATTTTCTTCTTGTATTGTAATTTTCCTCTTGTTTATTGTTATTTTGTAAGGTAGTTTCTTTTTTGAAAGTTCTTTCTTAGGTTATATATTCTATAACTTTATATATTTTGTGTGTATAATTTTATGTACAACTTTATATAATTTCTGTTTCTTGTTTTTGTACACTATTGTTTAATATCTTTGAATCTCATTACAATGTAATGTTTTGTTCAACATAAAGCACAAGTTATGTACATATATTGTATGGCACTTGTGGAAAATAAACTCCCTTCTTATAGGGCTACTATAAGAAGGAAACAAATAAAAAATATATATATATATATATATATATATATATATATATATATATATAACTTAACTTGGTTTGGTTTACAAATACGAAAGATTATAAAGAAAGTTAAATGATACAACCATAGACTGAACAAAAACTGAGATTTATTTTTCACAACAATGCTCGATCTAACACATATGCGGTTAGGTAATAATATATGATGATATTAAGGCAATAATGTAGCACAGTGCTATACGTAACTCTCCCCCGCCAGTTTACGAACATTCTTCGTAAACTTTGACAAGCGAAAGCACGACTTAGGTGCCCAATGAGCAGTTCGATGGTTTCGTAGATCTAAATAAGTACAGAAAAAATAATGTTTTAATTCCTGGCAAATAACGAAATAACAAAATAAAAGAAACATAAACTGCACATAAAATAAACGAAATAGAATTCATAGTTAATTGATTCCTGCAGGAAGCTTGAGCTGTTCGATATGAACTGTCCGTCTCCTTCTTGGTTTTTTGACACTCTCGATAGTGACTATTTTATGTTCCCTGATAACGACCACTCTAAATGGCCCCTCATACCTTGTCACCTCTTTCCCTCGGTTGGAACTTAACCGCCTATATACAATGGTCCCAATTTTCAAATTGCCAATCACATCTTTGGCTTTGGAATTTTGTCGAGCCACCCTTCTGCTCTTCTCAGCCACCATTCTCCTGCGTGCTTTTTCCCAAATTTTTCCGAGATGTATCCGGTTATTTACCAAGTTTTTAGAGGTCTCCTCGTCCACCACCATACTTCCGCTGTCCCGTTTTCTTACACGCAACCCGAAGAGCATCTCGAAAGGTGAGAATCCTGAACTCGTATGTATCGAGTGATTGTAGGCCGCTATCGCTCCCGGCATCGCCGCATCTGGTTCTAATCCCTTATCCACATGGTAAACTCAGGTGGTCACTGAGAGTACTATGTAGCCTTTCTATACCACCCCTACTCTTTGGATGACCCGGTATGTTGAGGTGCCAATGAATGATCAGATCCTTCATCGCTCTTCGAACGCTGCTGTTGTCAAATTCTCGTCCCGCATCCGATGAGATCCTATCGGGTGTACCATAAAACTGAAACCACGCTCGGAGGGCTTCTAGCACAGATCCCGATGAACGTTCCTTTATGGGGTAGGCCATGGCCGTTTTACTAAAAATATCAATAACCGTTACCCATCTGTATCCCTTCCACGTAAACGTATCCACTTCTAGATCACTCAACGGTACAGACGACGTTGGGGTCTCTTCCTGCAACCCCTTCGGTGGATGTCTATCATATTTTGTTTTTAAGCAGACTTCACACAAACCGACGATATCTTTCACAGTTTTCGCCATTCCCCACCAAAAATACCTTCTCTTCAATACCTGTAAGGTGCCTGTTGGTCCACATCCTGAAGCGTTTCCACCATCATGGAACACCGCACGAACGATCGGTCAATCCCAATCTGCTCGGTTCTCCATAATCTTTTAATTTTTTCCCAGACGGTCGCATTCCCCACATAGAGGTAGTGAGTCTTCACCAGCTTCGACACATCCTTTAATGTTTTGCAAATTAATCCGTCTCACACTCCTGGTTGCGACCAAATAGTTGCGATACGACTTCTCCCATATTCGCTAAATGTAACCTGTATCCATCCCGTGGTTGAAGTCTTACAGATGATTTGCCGACCCTTATCGTTCACAATTTCCTCAATCTCCTTCATCTCATCTGGTCTACCTTCCACCGCGCTTTCCTCTTCTGTGTCGGCACCACTTTGTTCGCTCACCCTTTCTGGCGTCCACTCTTGAAGAAATTGATGAGTATCCCCTGACGGATCTCGCGTATCCTCCCCTATAGCGTTAATAAGCACAGCTCGGGATAACCAATCGGCCACAAAATTTTCCTTGCCGGGCTTATAAATGATCTCCATATTGTATTGGTTTAAGACTTCCTTCCATCTAGTGACTCTTGCCGACGACTCCTTCAGTTTACCGATCCATTGCAAAGGTTTATGATCAGTGTAAACCCTAAACTTTCTCCCGAAAACATATGGCCGAAAATGGTCGACGGCCCACACGACGGCTAACAACTCTCTCTCTAGAGCGCTATATCGTGTCTGGGCATCAGTCAAACGTCCGCTAGCATAAGCTACAGGTTTATCTCCTCCAAACCCTTCCTGGGAAAGCACCGCGCCCATTGCGTATTCACTAGCATCCGTAGTTACGGTGAAGGGCTTCGTAAAGTCCGGGAATGCTAAAACTGGTTCATTCTGGAGTCGCTGTATGCACTTCCGTATGTTAGTTTCCATTTCCGCCGTTACAACAACCTTTCGGCCTTTTTTAACGGTTATTAAGGGGTACTAGGTATTCTGCCATCTCCGGTACGAAACGCCTATAATAGTTCAGGGAGCCTAACAACAGCTCCCTTTGATGTCCTTAAGAATCGCCATCCTCTGCAGAGCTTCCACCTTACTCTTATCTGGTTTCACCCCCTCTTTCGAAATCGTATGCCCCTAAAAATTGATCTGGTCCTGGCCTAAATGTGACTTTTCTTCCGAAAATTTCAAGCCGAACTCCCTCATTCTTTCGAATACCCGTCGTAAGTGCTCCACATGCTGATGTTCGGATATGCTAAAAACTAGTAGATCATCCATATAAACTTGACAGAATATTTCTTCGATTCCTCTAAGAAATTCGTCCGTCAGTCTTTGGAAAGTAATTGAAGCGTTTTTTAACCCAAACGGCATACGTGTAAATTCATAATGCCCGCGGCGTTCAAATGAAAACGCGGTCTTGCATTGATCTCTTGTGTATATTCTGATCTGATGGTAGCCCGCCTTCAAATCCAGCGTACTGAATATCTTAGCTCCGCTCAACCTGTCGAGGATATCATCGAATCTGGGGATTGTACAGCCGCACTCCCGCCATTCCAAGTAGATCGCAGCCAATGATACCGTCGTACTCGCGGGGCATTCCCCTTACAATATGTATTCTTTGTCCACCTATCCAATCCTATGACCGATTCCCCCTCAACCTCGCATGGGCCACCCAGAGTGATAAGGTTACAGGTACATACCTTAATCTGAAGCCTTCTCCCGCCATCGCAGAACCCCTTTGCAGCTGCACGGCTCAGAATTGTGCTGGAGCTGCCTCTGTCCACCAAGAACCTCACTCCAGCCTCTCTTATGATGGGCAGACCGCCATACTCACCTCTGATATTGTTCACGAACGTGCGGTTGCCACACTGCTGCCACCCTCCTCAAGCTACCACTCGTCCGCTCCTCGAAGCCGTCACCCGCCGTCTTCCACTTCTTTTGTCTCTATCTCCTTCGCCTTCACTGCTGGTTGATTTTTCCTTCCCTCTTTCAGACTCAGATGACTCGGCTGTCCCATTCGGTTCCGAAAGCGCTCTGCTTCTTCGGTGAGTGCTCTGGGCGTTTACCTCCATCGGCTCCGCCCTTGGCTGGTCTCTTCTTGAGTAAATGTAGGGACACTGCCTGGCAATATGTCCCTCTGTCCCACATTCAAAGCACCTGGTGCGAGGACATTGCGCCACTAGATGACCGCTCTTTCCACAGCCATGACACTTCCTCTCTTCTCTTCTTGGACTCAACCTCGCTCTCTTCTGCCTTGGTCTTCTCTCAGCATTTACAGGTTTCTCCTTGCTTCTATACGTGGATTCTTTTCTTCTCAATGGGTTAGAATTATACTGAGGACGCTCATATGTCACCCTGCTCCATCCTACATCTTCCATTTCCATGCGGGAGTCTTCTTCTCTTGCTCTTGAGTCAATTAGATCCTGTGCACACTCCACAAATGTACGCTCTCTCGGGAATCCCTCCTTCTTTCCCGTTTCTTTGGCTAGCTGCACCCTGAGGATAGTCGACAAAAATGCCATCCTGGCATCTACATCAACCGCGCTAATGGTCTCCCTCATTTTTTCTGTAACTTGTTTGTAACGAGTAAGCAGCGTCGCGGCATATTGTCCGTTCGTCTGACGTGGCAATTTCGTCTCTCGGAACATCTGAAAAATGTCCTCTTCCGGGGTCCATCTTCCACTTCCGTAAGCCTTCTTCAGTCTTTCCTTAACAACTGTCCAAGGGGTCTCCTCATCCGCTTGAATGTGATTCAAGATATTTCTTTTCACCCGGCAAACCAACACTGCTTTCAGCGCCTCTCCGTCTTCTGGATTGAGTAAATTCTCCGCCGCTTTTGCCTCAATCCTAGCTAGCAGCCTATCCCCTCCTTTTAAAAAATGATTTAACTCACCTGTCTCTCCTGTGAATCGTTCCAAGTCCGAAATTGCCTTTCTTAGATCTTGTGAGGTTGCTACTCTGATCTTCAACCATTCTAAAGTTGTCGCATGAGCACCTGCTAACGTCTCTTGGGGTAGCGAAGGAATACCCGGTACCTCAAGAGTCGCTGGCCTCAAAACATTAGTTGCTATCTCGAAACTTTCTCACTTGACTCTGAAACTGCACACTAAAAAGCAATTTCGGTAATTTCACAGCCCCGGGTTTCGGCACCACTTAACTTGGTTTGGTTTACAAATACGAAAGATTATAAAGAAAGTAAAATGATACAAGCATAGACTGAACAAAAACTGAGATTTATTTTTCACAACAATGCTCGATCTAACACATATGCGGTTAGGTAATAATATATGATGATATTAAGGCAATAATGTAGCACACTGCTATACGTAACATATATATATATATATATATATATGTATGTATATGTTAAGGTTGGAAGGAGTGTTATATTATGTTTAATACCTTGTGATGAATGTAAACATTGCCTAATGCTATATATAGAGGATTAACTTGAGGAATAAATCAGTCTATTTCTAGCAGTGAGAGTGTTCATTTGTCTCCCTCTTTCCCTTTTTTTTTGAGTTTAACTTCCGGCTACGCATAAGTGGTGCCGAAACCCGGGAGTGTAAGTTTGATTTTCGTTTACGAATTTTTTTTTCTCTTTACGAACCAGGCTTTTACCGTCACGGTTAACATGCCGGAAGGAGTATTGCGCCCAGCTGTTTTGTCAGTACCGGAAATACCACCACCACCGACGGAGACGCTAGCTGCTGCACACGCGACCACGCTGGAATGGCTCAAGGTATGGACGGCAACGTCACAAGATTTAAGAAAAGCCATTTCAGACCTGGAAAGGTTCGATGGAGGAGTGGGGGAACTAAACCACTTCCTTAAAGGCGGGGACCGCGTAATGGCGCGAATACAGGCGAAAGTGGCTGAGAATTTGCTCGACCCCGGGGATGCTGATGCACTAAGGGCAGCGTTGGTGTGCCGAGTGAAACGTAGCATACTAAACATGATACAGGCAGACGAAGAAACCCCGTGGAGTGTCGTGAAAGATAGACTGAAGAAGGCGTTTGGCGGCGGCCGCTGGGCTCCGGAGGAAGACATCCTACAAATGTTCCGGGAAACCAAGAAACCACACCAAACGAATGGACAATACGCTGGTGTCCTTCTAGCGCGCTTTAATCAGATAACGGAGAAGATGAGGGAGACTGTGGATGCAGGAGAGGTAGAGGCCAGGATGGGATTTCTGGCAACGATCGTGAAAGTCCAACTGGCACGAGATACCGGAAAAAGGGATGGACTACCCCGGGAGAAAGGATTTATTGCATGTGCCCAGGAGATGGTGGACGCAGGCGCACGAGATGAAGAAGACCATTGGGGCGATGATATGGAGACAGGATGGAGCAAAGTCCCATACAGGAGAACGGAGGTCACCAGAAGTAGAACGAGACCAGAGAATTGGAGGAGGAGAGCATTGGAAGCGGGCGGACGTGAGAGAATGACAGCGAAGGAGAAGCGACCAGGGAGAGAGCGGAAGATCTGGACGAGAGAGGACCGGAGATGCCACGGATGCGGGAAGGTGGGTCATCTGGTGGCACAATGCCCGCGCACCAAGTGTTTTGAGTGCGGGAACGAAGGTCACATCGCGCGGCAATGTCCCTACATGAGCAGAAGGGGAGAAGTGAACCACGGTGAGCCGATGGAAGTAAACGTCCAAAAGATGTGGAAGAGGAGAGGGACGCCATCGGAATCCGAGGAGTCACTGGAAACGTCAGGGACAGAAGAAGATAGCGAGACAGGAAACGGGAGAACCCGAGAAACACGGACCATCAGGCGGTCGGGAAGAAGAGGAGAGGCAGAGGAGAGAAGAGGAGGGAACATACGAGAATGAGGAGCGTGCAATGGGAGCGGCACCCACGCAATGATAAATAATATCGAGTGCGGGGGCGTGGGTTTGCCTATAGTGAGTGTCGGGAGTGGTGTGAAGTTACTTGTGGATACAGGTAGTTCCAGTACGATAATGTGTCGGAAGGCGCTGGAGAAGCTGCACGCAGGAGAAAGGATACCCCGTGTGCAGGTATGTCAATGCAAGCTAATTACCTTAGGTGGCCCCTGTAGGGTAGAGGGCGAGATAGAGTTAGAGTTGGGTAAGTGGGTAACCGGGGGCGGGAGCTTGCGGATACACGTGATAGAGAGCATGCCGAGGGAATACGGGGGGATAATAGGATGCGATTTATTAGGCAAGGTAGGGGCGACCATAAGTAGTAGGAAGGGGCAATGGCTCGTAAAGATCGGTGAAAAGAGGTATGAGTGCCGAAGGATCTTAGGGGACCACACAGTTAGGATAGGGGCGATCAGTCATGCGGGCAATTGGAGGGTAACGATAAAACAGGAATACGCGGATATTTTTTTTAAGGAGGGGGAGATGCTGGGAGCGACGGGGCGGACGGTGCACGAAATTCCGTTAAAACAGGAACGGGTAACGTACGTTAAGGAGAGGCGATACCCGCAAGCTTTGAGAAAACACATTCGGGAGGAACTGGAGAATCTAAAGAGGCAGGGTATTATTGTAGATAGTACATCGCCGTACAACAGTCCTCTGTGGGCGGTAAAAAAGAAATCAGCGGATGGGGAGGAGAAGTATCGGGTAGTAGTGGACTTTAGGAAGCTGAACGAGAATACCTGCGATGAAAAGTACCCAATCCCGAGATTCGATGATATCTTGGATCGTCTCAGCGGGGCGACGATATTCAGTACTCTCGATCTAAAAGCGGGCTACCACCAGATACGTATGCACCCCAGGGACCGGCATAAGACGGCATTTTCATTCGAACGAGGTCATTTCGAATTCACAAGAATGCCCTTCGGGTTAAAGAATGCGCCCATTACATTTCAGAGGCTAATGGACGAATTCTTACGGGGCTTGGACGAGAAATTTTGCCAGGTATATATGGATGACCTTCTGATTTTTAGTAAGGACGAGAGTCAGCACGTCGCGCATCTAAGACGAGTATTCGAGAAGCTGCGGGAATTCGGTCTCAAGTTATCAGAGGAAAAGTCCATTTTGGGTCAACAACACATAGACTTCTTGGGACACTCGATCTCGAAAGAGGGAATAAGACCGGATAGAAAGAAAGTGGAAGCTATAAAGAACATGGCGATGCCCACAGATGTAAAAGGGATACGGAGATTACTCGGCACGTTAAACTATTATCGGCGATTTGTTCCGGACATGGCGGAATACCTCGCACCTCTCAATAATCTTTTGAAAAAGGGACAGAGAATCATGATAACTCCGAGTATAGAGGATAATATCAGACGATGCATGGCACGGTTGCAAGAAAAACCGGTACTCGCGTTTCCGGACTTTACTAAACAATTCACAGTAACCACTGATGCAAGTGAATACGCACTGGGAGCAGTGCTTTCCCAAGAGGGAGAAAAGGGGGAGCAACCAATCGCCTACGCGAGCAGACGGCTGACAGAGACGGAGGCAAGATACAGTGCCCTAGAACGAGAACTCCTAGGCATCGTATGGGCGGTGGAGCACTTCCGACCATATGTCTTCGGCCGGAAGTTTAGGGTGAACACCGATCATCGGCCGCTACTCTGGGTGGGAAAACTAAAGGAATCCTCCGCTAGGATAACTCGCTGGAAAGAGCTCCTGAGTCAATACAATATGGAGGTGACATATAAGCCGGGAAGGGAAAATGTGGTAGCAGACTGGTTGTCACGAGCGATTCAAGTGAACGCAATTGAAGAGGCCCCAGGACACTCAGGAGACATAAGACAGTTCGTGCGAGAATGGACACCGGAGGGGGAAGGTGAGCGAGAATCGCAGGAATCGGAGAGCGAACAGGAGGCGACGGAAGACGAGGGGTCCGTGGGTGACAGACCAAGCGACATGGAGGAAAGGGAAGAGATAATAAACTCCAAGAGAACGCAAATTGTGTGGAAGACGAGGACTGCTGGCCTAACAAAGGTGGAATACTCGCGGTTTGGCAGATGCAAAATCACGACCATTTGGTCACAACCGGGGGTGTCAGAGGACCAAATTTGTAGAGTGCTAAAAGATGCTTCCCGACCGGGGAAAACCCACTATTTGTATGTAGGAAATGCAACAGTCTGGGAAAAGATTCAGCGGATGTGGAGGACAGAGAAGATTGGGATCGACCGTCATTTTATCAGATGCAAACTATCGGTGGAAACAGTAAGAGACCCTGAGCAGCAGAAGGAGATTACGGTGGCCTATCATCAGGGAAAAACGAATCACCGGGGGATAAATGAGACGTTACAAGCGCTAAAGCGGAAGTACTTTTGGTGGGGGATGAGGGATACTATAGAAGGCGTCATCGGGGCGTGCGAAGTATGCCAAACCACGAAATATGACCGCCATCCGCCAAGAGGTAAACAAGAGGAGACGCCGACACCAACGAAACCACTGGTTGAGTTGCAGGCTGACACGTTCACTTGGAGGGGCTTTAAATGGGTGACGGTAGTAGATGTTTTTAGTAAGATCGCCATGGCCCATCTGATAAGGGAAAGGTCCTCCGAGGCGGTGATTAGGGCTCTCGAGAGCTGGTTCCAGTTTTATGGGATACCCGAGAAGATATCTTCGGACGGCGGTAGAGAGTTCGACAACGCAGAAGTCAGAAAGAAGATGAAGACGTTGGACATAGTCTGGCACATTAACACTCCGGGCCATCCGAAAAGCAGGGGAGGAATAGAGCGGCTACACGGGACACTGGGTGATCACCTACGGGTCTATCATGTCGAACAGGGGTTGGGACCGTGCGAGGCAATGCCAAAAGCGGTAGCAGCTTACAATCATTCAGTCCATGCAGTTACGGGATTCACGCCATTCGAGATACTGTTCGGTCTTCGGGAAAGGAGCAGGGATTTCGAAGGAACGATGGGTGAAGAGGATTTCTCGCGTACGATAGTGAATAATCGGTTAGAAATCGGGAAAATATGGGAGAAAGTGCGGGGACGGGTAGAAACTGAGAAAAGGAAGAGGGTAGCCCGGGAGAACGTAAAGGTTTCTGATCGAATGGGAACCATTAAGATAGGGACTATCGTGTATCGACGGGTAAGTTCGAATCGGGGGAAAGAACTGGTGCGATACGAGGGCCCGTTTAAGGTTGTCACAATTCGTGAGCACAACGTATTCACAATTCAGAGCCTGAGAGACCCTAGGAGGAGAAGAACGGTCCATATTGAACAGTTAAAGTTCCCAATGATAGAGCCGGATAACAAACCCACGGAGTATCCTTCCTCCTGAAATCATACTTATGCTGCTAGATGACAATTGGTACAGAAAATAAGTATGGCAGCTATTTGTAACTATTAGAATAAGGTACGGTTGGACTATGTATTTTTACATTTACTATGTAGTTAATTTTTACGTTGATTATGTATGGCATAGCCAATGATGTTAGCATAACAGTGTATATTTTTGTGAGAACATGTTAAGCAAACTACTGTATTTTGTTAATGTAATACTATATATTGGAATACTTTATGTTTTTTTTTTCTTTTCTTTCTCTTGTTTTCATAGAAGTAGATACATGTTTTTTTTTAGAGTTTACGAAGAGTGTTCGTAAACTGGCAGGGGGGTGTTAAGGTTGGAAGGAGTGTTATATTATGTTTAATACCTTATGATGAATGTAAACATTGCCTAATGCTATATATAGAGGATTAACTTGAGGAATAAATCAGTCTATTTCTAGCAGTGAGAGTGTTCATTTGTCTCCCTCTTTCCCTTTTTTTTTGAGTTTAACTTCCGGCTACGCATAAGTTATATATAAATATATATATATATATACATAAATTTAATTATAGACGAGAAGACAGAATTATACAGAATTAAGAAGCTACATTCGAACTACAAACATATATTGCACGACGACATAGAACTACCGCTTTCAACGAACAACTGGATACACCCCACATCATACGCACAGGTACAATCACAAGTGAACAATGACTTTTCATCACAAGACACGGATAGAACAGACATATACACAGACGGTAGCAAGGATGACGAAAAGGTTGGTTGCTCTTGGGTAGGAAAGGACAGAATCGGAAATGTATTGGAGTACCAATACAAACTCGCGCGCTGGTGCTCTAACAACCAAGGAGCAAAATTGGCTGTTTTGAAGGCCCTGGAACACATCCTTGCGAACCCATCTGACTTCAACTCACAAATAATCGTGCATACTGACAACATGAACGTCCTACACTCACTTACTAACACAAACATTCACGATCCACTGACAAAAACTATCAGACATCACATAATTCAGCTACTGATGCACCAAAAATCAGCCACAGTAAAATGGGTAAAGGGGCATTCAGGTATAGAGGGCAACGAAAGAGCTGACCACTTAGCGAAAGAGGCGGCTAACAGCGATGAGTTGTTGCCCACTTATACCAAAGCACCCATATCTCACATAAAAAAAATGATAATTAGAGAATCGGTCATTAAGTGGAACGATATGTGGAGAACATCTCCCAAATCACCCAGTTTACATAAATACATCCCACAAATTACACTTACTAACTTTAAACAACTACACAGTACAGAACACACATTGACACAATTTCTCACAGAACACGGAAACACAAAACACGTTTTAATATAATAGATACAGACACCTGTGACGAAGACGGACAAGTTCACAACTTCAGACACATACTCTACGATTGCAAACTATATGACAGACAAAGATTTGAACTGATACGAAACATAATACTGAAACGCGGTAACTGGCCAGAAATTGAACACGTACTATTTACTAAATTTAAGACAGACTTAATGACATTCATAAAACAAATTGACTTTGACCGACTTACAGACAACAGAAGGGCAACCTGATGGCAATATATAGGGCAATCTTGTTGTGCTTGTAGGAGATTTTTAGTTTTTGTTTTATTTTATTTAGTTTATAATTTTTTATTTTTTTTTTTATTTTTTTTATTTATAATTTTGTGTTTTATAATGTTGTTTTTGTGTTAGAATTCATAATTTCTTAAAGATTTGTATTTAATTGATAGTAAAAAACAAGAAACTCTGTAATATATGTAGTATGCCTCTAAAGGCATGGGACATGTATAAAACAATAAATGGTCTCTATATGGGGTTACCATAAAGGGAAAACGATAAAAAAAAAAAAAAAAAAAAAAAAAAAAACAATATATATATACATACATATATATATTTATATATATATATTATATATTTACATTTTTATTTATTTATTTCCTTCTTATAGTAGCCCTATAAGAAGGGGGTTTATTTTCCATAAGTGCCATACAAGTAATGTACATAATTCTATGGAATTCTTAACTAAACAATAATGTACAAAAACAAGAAACAAAGTTACAAAATATATAAAGTTATAGAATATATAACCTAATAAATAACGTTGAAAAAAAAGTATAGTATATTACAAAATAACTTTAAAAAGAAAAGAAAAAGAGGAAGATTACTTATATAATAACACTGAAATAGGTTGATAACTCACAAACTAACATTGAAAAAAAAAAGGATAATAAAATATAAATATGTAATTAGCATTTGAACTATCTTTGATCGCCTTAGAGCCTATCGATAATTTGCGAATAATTTTAATGCAGAATTATGGTTATAGAATAGTTTTTCTCCCTCGACAGGCCAACTTTTGTTCTTCTTTGTTACTTCGTCTCGTAGTAATTGTGGTTGAGCTGAGAGAAGTCGACAGTCGTCGAGATGCGTATATGTTTGTTCGGTTATGAAATCGCAAGGGCAATATGGATTGTCTGTTAGTTTCAATCTATGTAGGTAGGATTTAATTGAGCCATGTCCTGTGAGGAATTGTGTGGTGTAGAAATCAGTGAGTGTATTCTTTGTGTGTAAGTAATCAGTTACGTTCTGTATAAAGTTTTTTAGATGTAATCCAGTTGTTGAAGCTGACCAAGCCGTATGCCATCTGTTTCTAGAAGTTTCTTGAGGTGCGTTTTGGATATTTTATTATAGCTTAGTGGTAAGATAGTGCGTTTTGAAGCTTTTTAGGCTGTGTTGTCGGCTAAATCGTTTCCGAGTATTCCTGAGTGCCCTTTGATCCATAGAAAGTGTATGTTTTTGTTAACGTTTTGTAGTCAAGTGGTTATCTGTCGAATTCGTTCAATAAGTGGGTCATCAATATAATGATTGTTAAGAGCTTGGATACAAGATTGACTATCAGTGTATACGTTAATGGATGTCAAGTGTTGTAGGTGTGTTTAAATGTATATTACATTGTATCGCTAGTTATTCGGCTTGGTTTTTTGTACATAAGCGTCCTAATTTATTTTTCTGTATGTCAGTTAGTTCGTTCCTGAGAAATACTACGAAAGCACAGCCAACAGAGTTACCTTCCTTACTTCCGTCAGTGTAGATTTCTGCATTGACTTCATCAATTGGATTTAAAGGAATTTTTTGATATTGTGAAGGGTGCATCCATTTAGTGACCTCAGTTGGCTTCTCGATATCCTCAGTTTTGTAAAGTTCGTTATCTTCTGTGCTACGTAGTAAGTTATATTTCAATGTGTATTGTTTTCTAATGAGGTCGATGGGCACAGTTTTTGCTAGCAAGCAAGCAGCATTGTAGGAAACTGTCATGAAGCCCCTATTATTTTTAAAGCCATCAGCCTTTGAATTCTCTGAAGTTTTAGATATTCTGCACGTTCTAAAAAGAATGTATATAATATTATAAATAAAAACATAATTTTACTCTATTCTATTCTGATGTATGCATGAACCTTTGTAAAAAGCTTGAATAAGAACTTGAATGTAGGGATAAATTGCTAGTTTGTTAGAACCTATGAGTAACCAAAATGTATATGTATAATGTAATGTATAATCATAATAATTTTTACTGAACATTCTGTCTTAAAAAATATGTACATATATAATATTGTCTTAAAAATTGTTTATGTAATATTGTTTTGAAAATTATGTATATAATATTATAAATAAAAACATTTTATTATATTCTATTGTGATTTATTTATGAACCCTTGTAAAAAGCTTGTTTCACTGAAAAGGCTTTGTAAAATTCTAATTAGTATACCCATAGTAACCAATCTCAGCTAACGGTCATGAGACCGAGTCATAATTATGTTCACAAAAATACCTGTCTTAAAAAGAATGTATATAATATTATAAATAAAGACATTATTTTAATCTATTCTATTCTGATTTCTTTATGAACCCTTGCAAAAAGCTTAGAGAGGAATCGAGAGGTTGGGATGAATTGGTTCTGTGTCAATAATAACCAATGATTGCCCAAATTGGTCACAGAGAAAAGTCTTACTGTTGATAACATCTACTCATTACCTTACAGTAATCTAATGATTTGAAAGAGGAACATAACCTTACCTCGTTGTAATCTACTGCTTTGTAAGAATAACATAACCTTACATCTATTGTATTAAAAAAGTAACAAAGAACTATCTTGTATCTATCTTAACTATCTTAAGTAACAAGAAATATCTTGAACAAAATGAAAATAAAATAATTTTTTTCTTTTAAAAGAAAATTACAAAAATAAATAAATGGCTTATATATATATATATTATATAAGTTATTCCCCGCGCGGGTCTCATTACCGCGTATGGGGAGCGTCCCACGGGTGGCGGATGTGGGAATGGTCGATGGAAATTCCTAGGAAGTTCCTCCCGGCTAAGTCCGTAGGACTCGCTGACCAACAATGAGAGCGGCCCCCAGGCTTGCTGGAGGGAGTGACGTAGGTTTGAACGCCCTACCCACATATTTTTTAGTTCACCCAAACACCACAAACAGTCATGGATTCTCCTAAGGTAAAACGCTCATTATCCGGAGGTAAACTAGTCCCCCGTTCGAGTCTCCGGGTGGGGACAGCTTTAGGGGAATCAGGAATTAGGATCATGGCGAAAGTTGAAATTAAGAGATTTAGTATTATGGACGTGGAACGTCAGAAGTTTGAATACAGCGGGTGGGTTAAAATCGGTTTCAAATGAGGTTGAGAGGTACGGTATAGATATCGTGGCGCTGCAAGAGGCACGCTGGCCGGGGGAGGGCTCTTTAAGAAAAGGTAAGTACACAATATGGTACGGCGGGGGCGAAAATTATTGTTTAGGCACTGGGTTTCTGATTAGGAATAGGTTGATATCCGCTTTGAGGGACGTTCAATTTTTCGGGGACAGGATATCGGTAGCTGTATTTCAGGGGCGGTGGTTTAAAATTGCGTTAATAAACATACATTCTCCGACCGAAGACAGCGATGAAGAAGTTAAGTCGGAATTTTACGATAAAGAAGAGTGGGTTTTCGATAAATTACCGCGAAATTACATGAAGATAGTTTTAGGAGACGCTAACGCAAAGGTGGGCAGGGAAGAAATATATTATCCGACAATTGGAAAAGGTATATTTGTAAATATCTTTATATTTACAAATATACCTGGACATCACCGGATTCACAAACAAGAAATCAAATCGATCACGTTTTGGTGCAGCATAGGTGGCAAAATAGTGTTATTAATGTTAGGTGGTACCGAGGGGCGGAATGCGTGTCGGATCACGAACTAGTAGTCGCTAAAGTTCGGCAAAGACTTTCAATAAAAAAAAAGGTTAGAAACCGGATCTCATACCGAATATTTTAATCTGGAAAAACTTAAAATTCCGGCGATTAGAAAAATATTTGAAATTGAACTCAAGAATAGATTTGATGTATTAGAACCATCGACAGAGAATAGTGAAGACATTGATCAATTGTGGGAAGGGATTAGGGATAATATTAAAGAGGTCAGTAATTTGTGTCTGGGCAAAAGGGAAAATAATAAGAATAAACCATGGTTCGATGAAGACTGTTTAAACTCGTGTGAGAAAAGAAAAGCCGCTAAACTCAAAGTTTTAAATAATCCTAGCGAAGACAATCATGCCTTCTTTCGAGGCATAAGGAACGAAACGACTAAATTGCTTAAAAATAAAAAAAGAGAATATCTTAAAAACAAAATAATAGAAATAGAAAATAATGGAATCCAAAATAACGTTAGAGATATGTATAAAGGCATAAATTTATCACGTAAACGTCTAGGACCAGTTACGACTGGTATTAGGGATAATAATAATAACATCATAGCGATTCCGGTAGACATAGTTAGTAAGTTCAAAGAGCACTTTGATAGTATTTTGAATCCAGAAAATACCCGTCTATCACCACTTTTGGAATTTCAAAGTGCTGAACCGTTATTAGAAGAACCGAGTATAGGGGACGTCGAAATAGCTATCGGAAAATTAAAATCCTATAAAGCACCGGGACGGATAATATTCCTAGCGAACTAATCAAATCATGTGGGGAAGCTGGGATTTCAAAAATACATCTTTTGATTAAAAAGGTCTGGGAGTATGAGAAAGTACCCGAAGAATGGAAAGAGTCTATACTTATACCGATTCACAAGAAGGGGTCGAGGACAGACACTAATAACTACCGTGGGATCTCACTACTTCCGGTCTGCTATAAAGTATTTACGTCAATACTGACTAGCCGAATAACCGAATACGCCGAGGAAATTATTAATGTTATCAATGTGGAGGTTATCAATGTGGTTTCAGACGGAACCGATCAACCGTAGACCAAATATTCAAATATTTTCAAATATTAGAGAAAAAATTAGAATACAATGGTATTGTTCATTTCATGTATTATATGTCGACTTTAAAAAAGCTTATGATTCAATAGACCGCAATAAACTGTATAACATCCTGACTGAACTAGGAATACCGAAGAAGTGAGTAAACTTTGTAAAACTGTGTATGACCGAAACGTTCAATAAAATAAGAATCGGTCGTTATTTTTCTGAGAAGTTCGAGGTTCACTCTGGTTTGAAACAGGGGGATTCGCCATCCCCTGTTTTATTTAATTTAGCTCTAGAATATGTCATTATGGAGGTGATAAATACCGGAAAGGGTTTGAATCTGGGGGGAAATATATCCGTACTTGGTTACGCTGATGATTTGGTTTTGCTTGGCGACGACGTGGAAACGATAGAACTAAATACAAAAGTATTGATGGAAGCCGGAAAAGAAGTAGGGCTAGAAATAAATACGAAAAAAAACAAAATATATGGTTAGTTGTAGAAACGGTGACAATTTTGGCGATATTGAAGTAGAAGAGGCAATATTTGAAGCCATTGAGAAATTTAGATATTTAGGATCTACTGTAACTAGAAAAAATGAAATCGAAGAGAAAATTCAGGCTAGATTAAAGGCGGGAAATGCTTGTTATTTCTCGGTTGCAAAATTACTTGGGTCACGCCTTTTATCCCGAAGTTTAAAAATTAGGATTTACAAAACTATAATTCTTCCGACGGTTCTTTACGGTTGTGAAACATGGCCGCTTACAGTAAGGGATGAGAAACGCCTTATGGTGTTTGAAAATAAAGTGCTGCGTAGAATATTCGGACAGAAGAAAGATGAGTCAACAGGACTTTAGACGGCTACACAATGCGGAATTGCGTGAGCTTTACCCGGCAAATGTAATCGAGTCTATAGCTGCGCGTCGGCTAAAGTGGGCTTGCAAAATGACGAGTCTTAGTAGTGAAAGAATTCCTAAAAGATTTATAAACGCTTTGCCTTCTGGAAAACGGCCGAGGGGTAGGCCTAGGCGAAGGTGGGAAGATTCGGTGAAAGCAGATCTTGTGAATTTGGGATTGGACGGTGGTAGGTGGATGGAGGTATGTAGGGACCGATTGGTGGTGTCGGCGTCGGGCCTTCGGGTCCGTTAAGCCTTATTGTATATTGTATATATTGTATATTGTAAATAAGTTATTGTTCAGTTAGTTCAAAAACAAATAAACGTCAGAGAAAGTTAAAAGTACACTAGTAAAGAATGAAATAAACCTGTTTTATTAATAAATACATCAACACTAACTCACGAAAATGTTATAACCTTCTGAATAATAATCCTTATCTATTAACACATGTTTTGACTAGGGAAAAAGAAACATTAAATTAAATATCTTCTTACTCCTTTCTTAACTCCCCCTTCCAGTTTACGAACATTCTTCGTAAACTCCTACAGATTTGTTTTATGGTACAGGAGTAAGAAAAGTGTGTCCTAAGCTATAATAAACACAATTAAAACAAAAATGTCACAATAATTAGGAAATAACGAAAGCTGAAAGTAGCCTATGTCTAGCCAAAAACTAACAACTAAACAAACTTATGGAGAAATATATAAATTATTTTTTTCTCTATCTATAATAAGTTCATAATCCATCGATGAGGTCTTACTGGGCTACTATGGCTTCTCTGTTGGCACCTTTAATTATTCGATGTGCACTGTCCTTCATTTCTTGGGTTGTGCCATGATCTCACTAGTCACGACGTTATGCGAATGATGACCACCCTGAATGGTCCTTCGTACCTTACCAACTCTTTGCCCCTATTAGATACTTTTTTTTTGTATACTAAGGTCCCAATTTTAATATCGCACATTACTTCCCAGACCCTCAAATTTTATTTCGCTAGCCTTTTCCTCTTTTCCGTGTCTATTTTCTCCCTAACTTTTCGCCATAACTTAACCAGCTCTATTCTATTATTTATTACGTACCTCATCTATTGTCGTCGCGACAATATCTCTACAACGAACTCGGATTCCGAATAGAACCTCGAAAGGCGCAAACCATATTGTTTTGAGGATCGACTAGTTATACGCCGCGACTGCCTTTGCAATTGGTGCTGGAGCCCAATTTGGTGCACAGCCCTTTTTCTACATGGTATACGGTGATCACTTAGCGTGCAGTGAAGCCGCCCTATACTCCCCCTTTTCTTCAGACGTCCTGGGGTGTTTAAGTGCCATTCCATCTCCAATGCCTTCGCCTCTTCCCTTATGCTGGCATTATCGAATTCCCTACCCCATTACGAAGCAATACTGTCCTGAACACCCTAGAACTGGTACCAGGTCCGTAAAGCATTGCTTCCGACGAACGTTCTCTTACTAGGTATGCCATTGCTACTTTTCTGAAAAGATCAAATATGGTGACTCACTTGTATCCTTTCTAGGTAGAGGTGTCTATCTGCAGGTCAGTTAATGGAACTGAACTTGTGGGTTTCTTTTCTTCTATTGCTTTGGGGGAATGCCGGTCAAATTTGGTCGTTAAACATATCTCACAGGCTCAATGACCTCTTTTTTTCCATGCCCCACCAAAAGTACTTACGCTTTACTAGCGTTTCATTTATTCCAAGGTGATTGGTCATGCCTTAATGATACGCAATTGTAACCTCCAGCTGTCGTTTTACATCTTTGAGCGTCTCTACCATTAGGCTGCACATGACAAATGATCGGTCCACACCAATTTTCTCCGACTTCCACAGCCGTTTGATTTTTTCCCAAACCGTTTTATTCCCATCGTAGATAGATTGGGTTTTCCCAGCCGTCGACGCGTCTTTAAGTGCGCTGCAAATCGTGGTGATTTTAGATTTCCCATACCTATCTTGCCCAACCTTCATCGGTCCCAAGGTCCTGGTATTCCAAATAATTTGCCGTGGCTTATCATTAATGATATCCAGCGACTCTTTCATATCAATCGGTCTTTCTTCTGGGGTCCCCTTTTTCATCATTGCTGTTTTTCTCTATTTCTTCTTCCAGCGCATTCACCATTATTGCTCGAGAAAGCCAATCTGCTACAATGTTCTCTCTTCCGGATTTTTACACAATTTCCATGTTATACTGTTTAAGAAATTCCTTCCACCGCGTGATTCTAGCCAAAGATTCTTTCAATTCACCCATCCACTGAAGGGGCCTATTGTCCGTATGGTCCCTAAACTTTCTGTCTGAAATGATCAATGGCCCACACTAACCCTAACAGCTCCAACACTCGCACGCTATATCTAGTTTCGGTATCCGTTAGACGCCTACTGGCGTACGCAATGGGTCGTTCTCCTCCGTCCGAATCTTGTGATAATACGGCCCCCAGCGCATACTCGCTCGCATCCGTTGTTATGGTAAATTGCAATGAAAAATCGGGGAACACCTTTTGTAGTTTCTCCAAGCCCCTCCTGATATTGTTTTCCATCTCGGGTTTAATAACTAACTTTTTTCCTTTTTTGAGAAGATTATTTAGGAGCACCAGGTACTCAGCCATCTCGGAACAAATCGTCAGTAATAATTTAGGGACCCTATTAACCGTCGAATGCCCTTTACATCAATTGGAATCGCCACCTTCTGTAACGTTAATACCTTACGCGTGTCAGGTTTCACACCTTCTTTTGAGATGGTATGGCCTAAAAACGTAATTTCTCCTGTCCCAATAACGACTTTTCATTGGTCAATTTTATGCCTTTATTAATGTCTCAAACGTTCAAATACCATTCGCAAGTGTTCGTTATGTTCCTCCTCTGTCCTGCTAAAAACTAACAAGTCATCCATGTACACTTGGCAAACTGATTCATCCACCCCTTTAGAAACTCGTTCATAAGCCGTTGAAAGGTAATCAGGGCATTCTTTTGTCCGAACGGAATCCTCGTTAATTCGTAGTGCCCTCTTTCGAAAGTAAATGCCGTCCTCTCTTGGTCCCTCGGGTGCATTTAAATCTGATGATATCCCGCTTTTAGATCCAGGGTACTAAACACCGTGGCCCCATTTAGTCTATCTAGGATGTCTTCGAACCGAGCAATGAGTTATTTTTCGTCGTTCGTGTTCTCATTCAGTTTTCTATAGTCTATCTATAGTTCTATATAATAGTCTATTTGGTGTTTTCCCTCAACAACTCGCAGCTCCTCCGCAGTCCTGTGGCTCACGGTTGTGCTAGATCTCCCGGTATCCTCCACATATATCTTACTCACGCAACTCGAATCAATACCAATCTATCTAGGCCTATCTATCTAGACATATCTATTCAGGCAGACCGCCGTACCCACTCGTCACTCTGTAGTTTACTATTTAGAGGTCGCCTCTCTGCTGGCACCCGCCTCAGGCCTCTGCTCGCTCCTTCTTTCCGGCTGTTACCCTTCGACATTCACTCCTTCGGCCGCTACTTCCTCCCTCGCCTTGTCTGCTCCTTGGCTCTTCTTCTTCATGGGGTAAGTCTCTGAAGCACCCGATGAATCCACATGCGACCGATTTGTTCTCAATAACTTCAGAGCGTTAACTTATATTGGCTCTCTTTCTCTTTGACGGTAGATGTATGGAAACCTTCTGGCGATGTGTCCGGCCGTCCCGCATTCGAAGCATTTCGTACGTGGGCATCGTGCGACTAAATGCCCAGGTTTTCAACATCCGTGGCACTTTTGTTTTAATCTTCTTTGGTCTTGCCTCATCACTTTTGCTGGAACTTTATCTTTTCGACCGTAATTAGGACCTCCTCTCTTCCATGCTACGTTCTCTCTTCCATGTTCTAGGCCTTCTGTAGCTTATCCTCCTCCGACCTGAATATTCTAATTTTATCCGGGCTTCCTCATCCCACGCGCTAGCGTCTATCGTATCTTGAGCGCATTCGATAAATGAGCTCTCTTTAGTTAAGCTTCCCTTTCTCCCCGTCTCTCTTGCCAATTGTACTTTTAAGATGGTTGATAAGAATTCCATCTTTCTACATGTGTTGCGCTCTCAGTTTCTCTTAGCTTCTCTGTGATCTTATTAAATCTGGTTAAAAGTTCTTCTGCATATTGCCCGCTGGTCATTCGCGGGTGCTTCACTTCTTGAAAAATTTGAAAAATGTCCTGACCCATCTACCACCTCCATACGCTTTCTACAACTTCTCCTTTACAACCGACCATGGTGTATCTTCGTCAGCTTGGATTATGTTCTCTTGACCCGGAACACCAAATCCGCTTTAAGCGAGTCAATTTTTCTGCTCTCTTGACCTCAATACATGACATAAGTCGATCTCAACCTTTTAAAAAATGGTTCAACTCACTAATTTCTCCAGTCAATTTCTCTAAATCAGAGATCACCTTCCTCAAATCTTGAGAGTTGTCCGCTCGTACCTTCAACCATGCTATGGTATTTGCATGCGCCTCTGCCGATGTATCTTTAGGAATTTAGGTATCTTGGATACAGCAGATTCTTCTTGTATATCGCACTGTTCAGTTCTCTTGGCCTAAAGGAAAAAAAAAAAAAAAAAAATCCACTTCACCGATCACTCGATTTCCGGGTTTTGGCACCAGTTAGTTCAAAAACAAATAAATGTCAGAAAAAGTTAAAAGTACACTAGTAAAGAATGAAATAAACCTGTTTTATTAATTAATACATCAACATTAACTTACAACAATGTTATAACCTTCTGAATAATGTTTTGATTAGGGAAAAAGAAACATTAAATTAAATATCTTCTTACTCCTGTCTTAAGTTACAATTAGACTGAACGTTACACTGAAAAATGTAGGGTTTGGGAAGAATGACAACAAAATTTCAAAAAATCCAAAAACTTTACTTTGCTTTCCACATAGTTTAAATAAAGACAGAAAAAGATGTTTATAAATAATAATTAAGTGATCCTATTAGCAAATTATACTTTAATAATTTAGACTTATGTACAGTTAACACACACACACACACACACATATATATTTATGTATGCCTTTCTCAAAATATGTGCATATCTGTTTCTGAAGTATTAATCATAACATTTGTTGTAGTACCATTTCCACAAGGGCAAGTCCCATCGAAATAGTTTCCAATTTGATCCGGTCCTTCTTGGCGGTCTGTTCAATTATGGTGGTCGGGTTCGACCCCATGCTAAGGAAGGAGATCATTGTAGTGTCTATACCTGACTCCTCCACCATCAGGTGTATGTCCATAACTGTCGCTTCGACGAATTGCCTCCTCATTATTAAGATGTTCATGCGCTCTGCAGTATATATATTACACCGATCGGGAATGTTAGTGCTAAAAAATAAATGTATTCATAGTTTAATATTTTTTTATAATGGAAAGTTTATCACTGTGGTCGCAGATAAAAGTATAATAAAAGTTAAGAGGTTATCGTATTATATATTGAAGCCAGTGGACTTCTGGTCATCACTGAATACATTTTTAATAGATACTCTTTTTCTCAATGTGAACTATAACCCTTCATGAATCAATAATTAAATAAAAAGAAAAAATCACCTAAATCCAAATTCCTTGTTACCTATTGTGAATTTGGTACCCAATTATCTAAGTGGTAATTTTTTTTGATAGCAGGTTGTTGGAACACATCGATGAAAGAAAATTCTGTTAGATCTACGGCAAAAGGTATAATATAAGAGAAAGACGGCACTTAGTTGGTGTCGGGTGGTCAAAAAGTCTACAAATTCTGTAGTATGTACTATGATGTACATAATAGTATGTACATAGTACATATTAGTATGTACATAGTATGTACTATCATGTACATACTATGTAGTATGATTTACTTGTATTTAACCATTCTTTTGTATCCGACGTTTCGACAGTGATGCTGATGTTTGCCGGTACATTCAGGAAGTAGATTCCTTTTTTTTTTTAGTTATTTAAAAATGAAGATTAGATAATGAGTGAGTTAATATCTTTGTCCTAGAACAAACTTTTGGAAGACTGTGTTATACTTCCCATTGCATTTTTTCGCTCTTTCTAGTTTATATCTATATCCGGAGATAAACAACACAATGTCCATGTTCTCATTTAATTAAATTGAACACTATGAATTTGAATAACATAATCAAATATACTTTGTTAAATATGTTTTTTCGTTAATCATAGAGAAACAGCGTCATTAAAGTTGATTAATAAATGGAAGTATTTTTATTATGGTATATAAATGCCAAGTGAGTCATTTGATTGTTCAAATAACTGTGCGATGCACGCAACACACAACTTGTACTTACCAACTTAGTTAGATTAGAAATAGACGCGTATTGGTAACGATGCGTTACGGCTACCGGTAGTTTTATTTATAATTGTCCAATCATCGCCACAGGAACACAAAATACTGATCAGGAGATTAAATTAGGTTTACTAAACAAAGACGGTTAGTGGTAGTTATAGTGATTTAAAAAAAAATAATAATAAGGCTTTTGATTTTCATTTATATGGGGCTAGATGACATGTTCAGGATAAAAATTCCTGAAGGAATTAATTTAGTTTTTCAATTTTTTTTTTTTTATTGTAAGTAGAATTATATATATATATATATATATATATAGATTAAGGATTGTATTTACTTTTTCTTCTCAATGAATGGAAGCCATTTTACTATTTCAATGGAAGTTATCAATGTAAATTTTGCTTTAATAAATAAATATTGAAAAATAAGTTTGTAGTTCATTCTGCATGATAATGCACTAAAAAGTATGAAATAATTACCTTTTGAATTCTCTGAAAAATTGAAAATGGTCTAAAAAGCGGAAAAATGAAATAAGAGGAAAAAATTATTTTGATTTGAACAAATACACATTAATTGTTTATAAAAATTATTAAATTAAAATATAAAATAGTATGTTCTATACTACACAATCTTTTCGGAGGCGACGCTAAATAGAAATTACATGTTACTGAAACAAGTTCATTAGCAGGCAAATCAATAGATGGGAAGAGAAGCTCCATTTAGAAGATTTTAAGATTTTCATAATGTCTAGAGTTAAAAATTTTAAATTTCGCGCTGCCTCCGAAAACATTGTGTTGTATTGAACATAGTCTTTAATAACATAGTCTTTATTTTAATTTAATAATGTTTATTAACAAGTAGTGTGTATTTGTACAAATAAAAATAAAATGTTTCGTCTTTTTGCATTTTTCAACTTTTTATATCATTTTCAATTTTGATGTGAATTCATAAAAGTCAGAAGTTAATTATTACATACTTTTCAGTGCATTCATTTTTACTGGTTCCTAGGTTTCGAAGTCGGTTTAATTTTTTTTTTTTTTTTATCCTTTTTAGTTGAAAATATAATTTGTAGAAAACCTTATGTTGGTTTAAAGAAAATTGGCCAACGAGATAGAGTTTTTAGAAAGATTTATTTTGATTACAACAAGCACACTTAATTAGAACTAAATTACGAACTACATAAATGATTAAGGCTGACGTCTATTGCTCTCTCTCACGTGTGCAGCTGGGGTATATATAGACAGTAGTGCTGAGTGAGCGTTGATAAGGTTCCTTTGTCGCCTTAACTCCTCCCTTGTGAAGTTCAATATAGTTACATTCTACTGTATAATAAGAATTATTACTTTCACTTACCTATATATGAAATATATAGTAAGGGGAAGTATTGCGATCGTGAAAAGTTTCGACTTCCGGTTTTCAACGGAAATACACGTTTTGGGGTCCCCTGAGTCGAAATAACCAAGTCCCGCGAAATGATCTGTGTGTGTGTGTGTGTGTGAGTGTGTGTGTGTGTGTGTGTGTGTGCGTGTGTGTGTGTGTGTGCAGACTAGCTCAAAAACTATAAACCGTGCGAATCTGAAATTAGGTATTTGGTGTATGTATATGCCTGGTATGTGACAGCAAAAATTTCATTAAAATTGGTCCAAGGGAGGGGGTACTTTATTTAATAACTTTTTACGTTTTTTTCGATTTTCTCAAAAACGGCTCTAACGATTTTGATTAAACTTGGTATTTGATGTATTAATATGCCCGAGATATGACTGTAACATAAATCATCTAAATTGATCAACTGCAGGAGGCACTTTACTTAATAAATTTTGTATCATTTTCACGTGTTTTTTTTATTAACTCAAAAACGGCTCTAACGATTGTGATCAAACTGGGTATTTGATGTATGTAGATGCCAAAGATTTGACAGTCAACATTTCATCAAAATTGGTGAAAAGGAGGGGGGTACTTTATTTAATAAACATTGTCTTACATTCACGTGTTTTTTTTATTTACTCAAAAACGGCTTTAATGATTTTGATCGAATCCCTCATGTTTAATGAAAATTAGGTGTTCTTTAATATCAGGTAAGCTTTATCGTTATTAAAATGTTCTAAAGGGGCTTAAATGGGGAAGGGACCTTTTTTGTTTGCCTGTAAAGTACACTTGTTTTTGTTTATTTGGAATAATTAACTGTCTCTCATTACGCCTAAAAATAAGAAATGGCTAAATATGAAATATGAAAAAAATCAAGTAAACATCTAGAGGAGAAAAAAATAAAAATATTCCGTCAACTCATAAAATACGTTGAGCACACACATGCGGCGCAGTACGCCTTTAATGGCAGACTATTGTTCATAAATAAAGCCGTTATGTTCATTTTCAATTTTTGCGTGTTAAGTTAGGAAATAAGCTTTCAAATTCTCTAATTGAGTCCTTGTTTCTCTGAAGTGTAATGGCGAGAACTTTTTGGGATCAAATCTCATTGTGATGGGTTAAAGGTTGGCAGCCGTCATGGGGTAAAGGTTTGCATTGCAAACCTTTACCCCACCTGCGAACCTTTGCCCCTTTTACTATCATTATTTATTTCAAATCATATTTTCATAGAAATTCGTGTTTCCAAACTGTTTCAGCACTGGTTTTTATTTTAGGTCCAACGTAACTTGTTAGTTGAGAATGTGAGCTTTTCAATTTGTCTATGGTACATATCGATGTTTTTTATGTTCCAGGACCTTTAAGAAAAAAACTGACCAGAAGCCCCTCCTCACTCAAGCTCTCTATGAGCAAGCTTGTAGATTAATAAATGCAGGCTCTTCGATTCGACAGGCTTCCAAAGCAATCGGTAAGCAGCAACTCAAGAAAAAGACTTGGTAAGGCATTGTGTGGAACTGGACAAGAGATTCTTTGGTTTGACTTTGAAATCGTTGAGATATCTCTTGTACTCATATGCGAAAAAAAATAACATCCCATGTCCTTTTCCTTACTCCTCGCAAATGGCGGGAAGGGACTTCACAAGGATGTTCATGAAGCGAAACAGGTTGTCATTAAGAACTCCAAAGAAGACCAGCGTGGCGCGAACTATGTATGGCGTGAACAGCGTGTTCAGCTTACACATTATTTTGAGAATTTGGAGGAAGCTTTAAAAAAGTACGAATTTTTGCCTGAGAGAATCTATAACATGGATGAGACAGGAGTGCAGCCTGTGCCTAATAAATTACTGAGGCATGTTGTTCCGGTAGGTAAGAAAGAAGTAGCCAAATCTGTCTCCGCAGAACAAGGAAAAACAGTAACCGTGGTTTGTGCTATGAGCTGTGTTGGACATTTCATCCCTCTCTATTTTATTTTCGCATGGAAGCAAGAAAACCGCCTATTGATCAAAGGAGGGCCTACAAGGTGCGACATGGCTGTAACGGATAAAGGCTATATGAACACAGACAAATTCTTGAAGTGGTTGGCGCACTTCAAGCGTTTCACGAACCCAGTTCCTGAGAACCCAATCCTCATCATACTTGATAACCACGTTTCAATTATCAAGGTTATCAATTATCTTCAAGGTTATCAATTCAATTATCAAGGCTAGGCATATTAGCCTAGCAGCAGAGAATTTCGCTAAGTCCAACAACATTCATCTCCTTACCTTACCACCCCACAGTAGTCACAAAACTCAACCCTTAGACAGATGTTTCTTCAGGTCGTTTAAGGCATACTACGATGCTGCGGCTGACAGTTGGTTAACTTCCCGCCCAGGTCAAACAATAAGTGAGTTTGAGGTTGCAGAACTCATCAAAATAGCCTTCGAAAAGTCAGCTACAGTAGAAATGGCAGCCCAAGGCTTCTGCAGCACTGGAATCTATCCTTATGATAGAAACAAGTTCACAGATGCAGACTTTCTTCCTGCAGAAGTTAGTGAACAATAAGCCAGATGAGGCAGAACCACAAGACAGCGAGGATGTAGGAAATCGTCGATCCCCCACTTCAAGCATTGGAGCCTCTTGTGGCATTGGAACAAGACTCACCACTGCAAGAGCATCCTGCACAAATACATATGGCAATCCCTCTTGCAGAACCATCAACCTCGGTGTCGGGGTCTCGGGATTCATCTATTGCATCTCCCGAAGACATAATTCCTCTCCCCCGAATTAAAATAAAGAGAAAGAGAACATGACGAGGCTTGAAATCAGTGCTGATCACCTCAACACCTCACAAGGAACACCTCGAAGAACAAGAAAGAGAAAGAGCTGAGAAAGAGAAGAACAAATTAGCAAGGAAAACGAGGAAGGTATTGTTTCCATCGGCCAAACCTAAGCCAAAGCGTGCAAAAGCAAATCCTCCCACACCGATATGCTCCTCGGCTGATAGCGATTCCTCCTACTCACTCCACAACTCGAGCTCAGATTTCGACGATCTCAACGAACTATTTTTGTCCTCGGGGGAAGACCTTGAACCAGCTGAACAAGACGAGAGGAAGCTGCACCAGAATGATTTTGGTGTAGTGAAGGTTCAAAAAACTCGATGAGATTGTACATGGCTAGAATTCTTCACGTTCACATTGATGGCTATGACGTCCTGTTCTATAAACGTGTAGTGACTTAGTTTTATCTTAAATTTTCCGCCACATCTATCCCCATCACAAAATTAAAATTCACTTTCCCGGCAGATCTTATCTATTGATTAGATATTGATCTCCCGGGTAGATAATGATCAGCTGGTGGTAGATCGTGAGTCGGTGCACAGGCCATATGTTGGAGAGCATGATTTTCCAATTCATCAGAGATTTCCTCCCGAATCAACCAAAGAAGGACTTCTGAAGACCTGGAGAATCTACAGCACTGCGAGCGGTGAGTCACACTCCTTTATCTTTAAATACTGGCGAGTGGTGAGCGCAATAACCTCCTAGTGGTTAACAGACCTAGCACAACGAGCTTAATAACCAAGCTGTGCCAAAGAGCTAAGTCGTGCATGAAGTTAAATGTGGCGGAAGATAGAACTGAACTTTTTAATATCGTCTGTATATATCATTATTTTATTTAAGAAGTTTTATTTAATTTATTTTTTATACTTATAGAAGAAATTATATTTTATTTTGTTTGAGATATTTATATTTTTATTTATCCTGACATTATCTCAACAAGTGGTGACCCCTGAATAACGAACATGTCAGATTCTGAAGCACCTCAAAATCCGCCCAAAACTATTAATCAGACGACTAATCCGACTTTAGCTAATCAGGAGCCAACAGAAGTCTCCTCTTTCAGCGGAGCTTACAACAGACTGCCAGCTTTCCACAAGGCAAACCCGAAGCTATGGTTCGCGCACGTCGAAGCAGTTTTTTATACTTCAAAGGTCACAACCCAAATCATGAAGTATCAATCTGTAATGGCGAATTTGGGAATCGATGTCATCGAGCAAGTTGCTGATATCATTGACGATCCTAAGATTACGAATCCTTAAGATCGTCTGAAGGAACGACTTATTGAAACCTATGGAGAATCTGAATCCAGACGTATCCAACGGCTACTTCAGGACTCCGAGTTAGGAAATCAGCGTCCTTCACAACTCCTACGTACTATGCTTCAACAAGCAGGCACAACGTTAAGTAAGGATGTTGTTCGTACCTTATGGCTCCGTAATCTCCCGAATCGGATGCAAGCTATCCTCGCATCGACTGGTCAAGACGATATCGATAAACAAACGAATCGCTCAGAGTCAGCGATTTTCGGAGACAATTGAAGAAGCTTTCATTGAATCTGATGATATTTTCATGTCTTTGTCCGAGCCCGTGAAGAACACATCAGGACGATTTCAAAATACTATAACTTTTGGCAATGATCTCAATTTATTGAAAGATTACCAGCCTAGTCCGGCAAAAAAAGTTACTTAATTTTGATAAAATTATTTAGTTACTTATGAGAGTGATTTTCTGTGCCAACCCAGCTCTGAACCTAAGAGTGGGTAAAGGTTTGCACCAATTTGCCCACTGATGGGTGCAAAGATTCGCAAACAGGTGGAGTGCTAAAACGGGGAATTCGGCCGTAACTCAAACTAGGAAAAATTTGTTCTTTTTAATTGAGGTGGGGTAAGTACCCAACTACAACATAAGCCACTTTCGCTGAAACCAAATCGAAACAGAGGCCTTTGAAAAATTGAAAACTCGAAACTGCCAACCTTTGCCCCCACCTACCCTATATATTTTTCAAATATATTAATTAGTTTTTTTTTAGTCTGTATTATGTTTTTCATATTATATCCCGATTGTTTATTAGTAATCGTCATTTGTTCAATTATGCTGTCATAACGCGTTTTGTTGTTGGCGCCCATGTTTCCTGTAATTCTGGAAATTACAGTCCCTAGGCCATTTATTAGTCCACGTTTGTATCTACTTTTGATTGGTTTTAATAAATTTAATTGATTATGCGCATGTTCTACTGAGTCATACAATATGGGGTAGATATTAGTTGCTAAGTATCTATATAGTTTCTTATCTATCTTATTAATTTCTAATCCTAATAAGTTAAGTTGTAAAAATGATAGTTTTCATAGACTGGATCTATCAGTTTAATGTTATTTACATTATAGTGTAGCTGTTAGTTCCACCACTTTAATCGCAATTATCAGATGAAAGTTCTGAACGAGGATAAGGGGTAATCGTTCTAGACAGATTTGCATCTGAAACATAGTATTGTTTCTTCTTTTTACAAGGTGTTATATTATCAACATGCGTTTTTATTTTCCTTTTACCTTGTTCTAGGACATTAACTTTTCTGAATATGTCCTTTGATTTTATATTTTTTTCTTTATTTTATAATAGACTTGCTTTTCATCATCCAAGTCTGGAGGGTCTTCCCAAGCTTTATTTAATTTAGTAGTTCTTTTTTCCTTTTCAGTCATGATATTTTTGTATGTAAGCTTCTGTGATTCGTTCGCTTAATAAATCTCTTAATGATTGGCCAAATGTTATTTCAATACGTGTCAGTTTTAATTGTTGATTTAATGTGTAATTGCAAGCTAATGCAGCTATTTGCAGAATTCTATCCATTTTATATGAGGGATTTTTTTATTGGAAATAATTTTTAAAAGTTCCGTTAGTGTCAGGTAACAACGATTTAGTAATCCTAAAGAGTTGGAGTATTGAGCGGGGGTACAATGTAATTGGATCTGATGTAAGTCGCATAATTGTTGTACAAAATTGTTACTTTATTTCTGCTCCTTGGTCTATCGCCTTTTTAATTGTTCTAGTGTTTTTAAGATTCCTCTGTGTTTCGTCTTACCTAGGTGATAGTCTGTGATAGCTTGTAATTGGTCGTCTACACTCTATGTCTTCTGCCAGTGTAAAGTATCGTTTAATTCTAACATTCGGGAAATCATTTTCCACTGTGTTGCAGTTTCTTAAAATATTCATCATATGTGTCGTCCATGATTGTCATATTAGGTGAGCATAAGACTCCATACATAGTATTAGGTTTCATTATTTGTAATAATAGCGTTTCTAGGTCGTTTTTGTGATGTAATATTAGCGTATGTCTTTTCTTGTTACCGAACGGTTTTTCAAACTTAATTTTAGAATTTCCTCTTTATATAATTATCTCGTGTTTTTTCACGTTTAGGAATTTGTCCTTTGTGCAAATCCATACTTGTTCATTACTGGAAATTTGCGAATGCTGGGTTTCCATACTTTCTTCATCCTCTTCTCGGTTTCCAAGGTTCCCTGATTCTTCCATTACTCCATCACGCTTAGGTGAACTTCCGTCTTTTGTGTTTTGTAATAATTCTTCTTTTATTCCTTCATATTCCGGAGTGTTTTCGTCTGCGGTTCGTCAATTTCTTTCCCTTTTGTAAAGTTAAGTTCCGTATTTCGGGCTTATGCATCTGCGACATGATTAGTATTGCCCTGAATATGTTTTATATCAAATTCGAGTTCTTGCAGTCGCCATGTCCATTACATGATTCTACAATAGTTATTTTTCATTGAAAACACCCACATTAGGGGTTTATGGTCAGTTTGTAATAAAAATTTGGAGCCGTAAAGATATAGTTTGAAATGTTGAGTTGACCAAACGATAGCCTAAAATTCCTTTTCTGCCTTTGTAATACTCTCGAGGCGAAAGTATATACTCCATCTGCTATTTGTGATAATACTGCTCCGATAGCTTTACGGCTACCATCTGTAGTGAGAATAAATTGTTATTCCAATCCGGGTAGGATAGTACCGGTGTATTTGACATTAATTCAATTAATTGTTCACACGCATTTCGAAATTCCTGAGTGTTATATTCTTTTTATTGATTGCTGAGCTTATCAGTTTTGTTATTCTTGCTTTTATTCTATTACACTGGTCGACAAGGTTTTTTTCACAAGAGATCTGAATAGTGAATCTAGTGGCATTTTCCATCCTGAATTCAGATATGTAGTCAGAATTTTCCCATCAGGCATAGTTTTTCTGTAAAAGCTACTTTTCAAAATATGATTTTAGCGTTTTCTTTGACCTGTCATAGGAACCGTTACCTCATATGTAGCTATTTTACTCAAGCTGTATTATTGAAATTATTTGCAATGTCATGCTGAAGCGCAATAAAACATGACTGTGCAGGTTCATTGTTGTTGTTTAGACATGTTCAGACCTCTTTGGCATTGTGATGTGTCAGTATTGAGCTGACTGTGAGATTGTTGAGTAGTGAAATATTTCCTTCCTTTCTGTTTAGAAGTGTATTGTGTATGTTGTGCATGTTGTATTTCTGTGCTTTATTTTTTCATCATGCCAAGAAATTGTGTAAATCATGCAGATAATTTCTGCTATATTTGTGGTGAGCTGACCTTCAAGTCTCAGAGGCGAAATTTGACCCCACTTGTAAAGAAGTGTTATAAACTTTACTTTGGCTGTCAAGTTGGTGATTTTGAAGTGTTTTGAAGAGCTGGGCCCCAAATACATGCTGTGTTTCGTGTGTTAGACTGCTGAATGGGTGGAAAAATGGTACACATCATATGCCATTTGCAATTCCCATGATTTGGAGGGAACCGAAGGATCATTTAACTGACTGTTATTTTTGTTTGACAAATATTAAAGGAATCACATCTAAAACAAAATATACAGTTAACTATCCGAATTCGCAATCTGCAATGAGACCTGTCTTACACAGTGAAGAGTTCCCCGTACCAGTATATGCAGATACAACCTTAAGTGATAACTCTGGTTCTGACCTGATTGAAACTCCAAATGATTCAGATGAAAATAAAAATGATCTTACATATGAAGCCAGTAGCTGTTCATCAGAACCATACTTTCCCAATCAGCAAGACCTTAGTGACCTGATTCGCGATTTAAATCTGTCTAAACAGCAAGCGGAAGTTTTAGCTTCCAGACTCAAAGGGTGGAATCTACTCCAAAAAGATGTAAGAATTAGTAGATATCGTAGCCGCCATAGTGTTTTCAAAGTATACTTCTCTGAAGAAATTGGTATTGTGTTTTGTAATAATATTTGTTCAGTTATGGAAACTCTTGGGCTTCAAAACCGGCCAGATAAGTGGCGATTGTTCGTGGACTCCTCTAAAGTAAGTTTGAAGGCTGTGCTGCTACATATTGGCAATAAACTTTCATCAATACCGGTAGCGCATGAATAACGCATATGAAAGAGACATATGAAAATATGAAACTAGTTTTAGAGAAAATACAATATGGAAAATATGAATGGAATATCGGTGGTGATTTAAAGGTCATTGCTTTATTGCTTGGTTTGCAACTTGGGTTCACCATATTTTGCTGTTTTTTGTGCGAGTGGGAGAGCAGAGATAAGAAGTCTCACTACGTTAGAAAGTCATGGCCAAAACGTAAATCTCTTATCCCTGGCCAGAAAAATGTGGCATGTGTCTCTTTAGTGAAGCCTGAAAAAATATTTTTACCTCCATTGCATATTAAGTTAGGAGTTATGAAAAATTTCGTCAAAGCTATGGATAAACTCTCTGATGGATTCTTGTACTTGAAATCGAAATTCCCCAAAGTCAGTGATGCTAAATTGAAAGAAGGAGTTTTTATAGGACCACAAATCCGATCATTAATGGCTGATGAACATTTCGAGGGACTGTTAAATCCACTGGAGAAAGCAGCCTGGCAGTCTTTCAAAAGTTTGTGTTGCAATTTTCTTGGAAACCATAAAGCAGAAAACTATCGTGGCATAGTGGCTGATCTTCTGCATTCTTATAAAGCTATGGGATGCAACATGTCTTTAAAAATTCACTTCTTGGACTCTCACTTGGACTTCTTCCCCGAAAACCTTGGAGCTGTCAGCGATGAACACGGTGAGCGTTTTCATCAGCAAATTTCTACAATAGAGAAGAGGTACCAAGGCAAGTGGAGTTCCAATATGCTGGCTGACTACTGTTGGACTAAAATGAGAGACGTTCCAGATGCAAAATATACTCGAAAATCACTATCTACCACTTTCTAGGTAAGTCAGAATCAGTAGTTATAATTTTGAGTTAGATAGCTTTTTACGGATTTTTTGGAATATTATAAAAAATTCAAATGAATATCACACAAAACTCCTGCCCGATGGGGAAAAACTGTAATTATATTTGAATTCAGCACGAAAAATACTTTTAGATTTGTTATTTTAATTCTTGTGAAAGAAAAAAAGTTAAATTTTGTCGACCAGTGTTATTTTTTATTTTAATTATTCTATTAGTTTTTAATAAATCGATAATAACCGGTCATTCCTAAAAATTGACGGGTTGTCATTTTATCATTACATATAGGAAATTTTCGTGTTGCTTCTGTTTAATCTCAATACATTTCCTTTATTTAAATTAAAACCCAACTGAACTTCGCGCCAGAGCAGACGCCTTGCAATTATGTTAGAGTAAGTTAATATACAACACTCAAGGAGGCAGTAAGACAGCTGACTGAGGACCAACGGCCGAACCGCAACGAAGGTAAGATAAGAGGTAAGAAGAAAGGGCTGGTAGCCTGATCGCGCCAATTTCAAATGCTTCACCTCCCATAGTCCCCACTCGCCAAGAAACTCTAACGGCTTTTAATGCCCTCACCGATTTCCAACTTAACAGAGATCTCCAAAGGTTCTGGGATCTCGGGGGTGTTACCGCTATTCCCCCTAGATTCTCTGCTGTAGAACAGCTTTGTGAAGAACTTTTCTAAAATTCAGTATCCCGTGACTCTGGTGGTCGCTACATCACTCCTGTGCCATTGAAATAATTTGATCTGGGGGAATCTTACTACCGAGCTCTTAAACCATTTCACCGACTTGAAGCTCGCCTTTAACGTGAACCTGTCCTCCAGGAAGCCTAAATCGCCTTCATGCAATAATACCTTGACCTTGGCCATAAGTCTTTAGTTTCGCAGTCTGATGACGCCCGCGGCGTAGTTTATTACCTCCCTCACCATCCTGTTATCCGACCTGATGAACCACCGTCAAAAATTAGAGTAGTTTTCAATGCATAATCTCAATCATCCAATGGGAAGTCCCTTAATGACATTTTTTACACCGAGCCCAAAGTGCAGGCGAATATTGTGACCTTGATCATCCGCTCTCGAACCCACCGATTTATTTTCACCGCTGACAATAGGCATATGTATCGCCAAATTTTAGTGCCAAGTTCTTGCATGATCACTTTGGCATAAACACTAAGAGGAGAGGGGAGAGATAACCTAAGAAGTCGTAAATTCTGGCGATTGTGGATATGATCACTTTAATGTGGCGATTGCGGATATGATCACAATATGATCACTTTGGCATAAACACTACGGGGGAGAGATAACCTAAGTGGTCGTAAATTCTGGCGATTATGGATAGTATGGAGCGCTTTGTGGTAACTGTTGGTAGGTCATGGATATGATAGGAGAACATGTCATTGGATGGGTCCCAGTGCATAAAAATAAAACTTAAATGACCAACTAATTAAAAGAATGCTGTTCGGGCCCGAACACACAAAAACATAAAACATATCTTATAACTTTCAA
This sequence comes from Aelia acuminata, assembly GCA_911387785.2. Lineage (NCBI taxonomy): Eukaryota > Metazoa > Arthropoda > Insecta > Hemiptera > Pentatomidae > Aelia > Aelia acuminata. The sequence goes on from OU426978.1 coordinate 225,608,378, forward strand.
AACATGTGATAATTAAATATTAAATAATAGCAAAACAATGATAATAATGATAACAATTCCCAACATCTTCCTTTTTTCTTTTTCTTTTATTAATTTTTTATTATTTTCCCCCCAAAAATTTTCTGTTTCGTGTGTATAACGTTCCCTTTACGTCCACAACGTATTTCCTTCCTGGCTCTGTCCTGATGACTTTACCTGTCACCCATGGTTCGAGCTTGTCTTGTGGCTTCTTCTTTATCCAGACTATTTGCCCGATTGAGAGCTTGGGCAACTCTTTTTGTTCCACGAACATATTGCTTCTAGTAATAAGACTTCTTCTTGTCCCATCGTTGGACTACTCCTTCCTGAAGCTCGGGTCTCAAAAGTTTCGAATTGATGGGCAGACACGTCTTTGTTCTTCAAGCCATTAGCAGTTGTGCTGGACTATAGTCAATACCTTGTAGCGGTGTATTTATCAGTTCAAGCAATGCATTCTGATGTCTTCGCGTACTTTCTCAAGCAAATTTTTAAATATTTTGACTGCAGATTCAGCCTTTCCGTTCGCCTGATGATGATAAGGCGAAAAACGTACTAGCTGAAACTGCCAATCCTTAGCAAAATCCTTGAAATTTTGAGCCGTGAGAGGAGTGCCACTATCTGATACAACTGTTTCAGGCAAACCGTATCTGGCAAACAGTTCTTTGCAGAACGTGATAAGGGTCTCAGATGAGCACCTTTCTGTCTTTTTACTTCAAAGAATGATGAATAATAGTCTGCAACAATTATATAATGGGCTGTCCCTTCTTGAGAAAAATCTACAGCAATTTTTTGCCATGGTCTTATCGGTGTCTTGTCAAGAATCAATGGTTCTCGCTGTTGAGCTGAAGCGAATTTCTTACAAATTGGGCATTGGCTAACGTCTTTTCGGATTCCTGTATTCATGCCCGGCCCCTAGAAAACATTCTTTGCTCTTCTTATACATGCCTCTGCACCTTGGTGGGTGCTGTGTAAACGCTTTGTGAGATCTTTTCTCATTGACTGAGGTACGACTATGCGCTCTCCTTTCATGACGATGCCATCTTCAATTCCTAACTCATCTCGAAACGGCCAAAAAGCTGGTAGTTGTTCTGGGAGTTTTTTAACACTCTTTGGCCATCCTCTTTTTATAACCTTCATTAAATTCACCAAAACATCATCTAAAACAGTTTGACTTTTTAATTGTAAAATCCTTTCTTCCTAGGGTATTTATGCGAATGGCATTTTTCAAAACTCTTTAAATTGTCCGTCGAAAAAATTAAGATATCTTTCCTGGTGTTCATTAATAATAACTGGGGCTCGAGATAGGAAATCGGCTACAGGAATAGATTTCTCTAGTTTGTATGAAATTTGAAATATATACTTCTGTTGGCGAAGGAGCACGATTTGTAATCTTTGTGGTGCATTTAAAATTGGTTTTTTAAAAATTTTCTCGAGAGGCTTATGATCGGTCTCCGCGACAATATCATTCTTACCAAAAAGATATTGCTCAAAACTTTCAAATGCATAAACTACAGCCAAACATTCCTTTTCTATTTGTGCATACGAAATTTCTGCTTGACTTAAAGTTCTAGAAATAAATGCAACTGGCTTACCATCTTGTAATAAAGTCGCTCCCAGACCATTCTGACTCGCATCACACTGAATAGTAGCTGACTTATGAAGGTTGAAGTATTTGAGAATTGGAGCTGAAGTGGCCAACTCTATTAATGCTTTGAATGCATTGGTGTGTATTTCGTCCCATGTCCATTCTACATTTTCCTTCAACAAGGCCCAAAGGTTAGCTGATACATCTGATAATCTTGGAAGGAATTTTCCTAGGTAAGTAATAAATCCTAATAATCGACGTAGTTCTTCTTTATTTTGTGGAAGTTTCATATCCTTCAACGCGCTAATTTTCTCAGGGTCAGTCTTCATTCCATCAGCACTGAGAACATGGCCCATATACTTCACTTCTCGCAGTCCGATTTTGCATTTATTAAAATTAAATTTAATGTTTCTGCTCTCTGCCCGCTGAAGCAGCGCTCGTAAATTTTGGTTATGGTCCTATAAGGCTTCTTCGTCTGTATCTCCAACCAAAGATCACTATATCATCCGCTATAACGATTATTCCACTTAGACCTTCCAGCTCTTCATGAATATATCAGATGTATCCTTTGAAATTCTTCAAGAGCGGATTTTACCCCGAAGGGCAGTCTTAGCCATCGATATCTTCCAAAGGGGGACCAGAAAGTCGTGTATTTCCTGGCCTCTTCAGTTTATATAAGATGCCAGAAACCATCTTTGAGCTCAAGAGTGCTAAAAATCCTGGCGTTTGTCAGTTGGGGAGCAATTTCCTCAACTGTCCATGCCTGATAATGGGATCTCTTTATTACCTTGTTCAACTGATGTGGGTCAATGCATATGCGTAAATTGCTTGGTTTCTTGACTACAACCATCGCTCTCACCCATTCAGTTGGCTCTGTTACTTTTTGTATAACATTCAAGCGCTTCAATCGCTCGAACTCATGTTTTATTTTTTATTTTAAAGCTAATGGATACCTGCTGGTGGAACAGTTTTATCCAGCTTGAAATTATATGAGCCTTGAAAACATCCTAGTCCTTCGCCAACAGTAGGGTATGAAGCAATAATTAAATTTGGGTCTTGGGAAGCTTTTATTTCGAAGACGTGAGCTCCTACTAGAGGGTTATGAGACGTATAAATGACCTCAAAACTCATTTCCTGCTTTAGTTTCCTCCGTTCAATCGATAGCTGAATTTTCCCTGAGGATGGCTGGGATGCTCCCCCATAAAATGTAAGTCTAGTTAGACTTTTAGTGAGCCTTGGTTTCTTTCCGCCGAATAAACACTTCAAAGTTTCATAGCCGATAATGTTGCTCCACTGTCTAATTGGCATTTCAATAACTTCAACTTATCTTGAACACAAACTGGTAAGTTTACATAAAGGCGGTTTCTGGGCTTCTGGTCGTCAATTTCATAAATATCATGTTTTACTTCAATCGACGCACATAGGGGTTTGAATTTGGAATTTTTTGGTAAATAATGACTGGAAGTTCAAGTAGAGGTCCTGCTGGATCATGTAAGATGATTTTTATCTCTTCCAGACCCTTAATCCGGCGGCTATTCTAATTCAAATCTGACCTTATCCTTTAACTCGTCTGTGCTCATAAGTATTGGTCTACGAAATATATTAATTTTCTTTGTTCTTACTGAATTATCAGCATTATCATATGCCAGGTTTGTACTTGTTAATCAGATAGTTATAATTTTTTTGTATTCAATACTAGTATCAATAACTTTTTGTTTTTTGGTAGGTATATTTTAAAGCTAAAAATTAAATTTGAAGGTTAACAAGTTATACTTCTGGGCAACGAAATATTTTTTATGATAATGTATAATTATCGTAGATTATGTTTATTAAAAAAAATTCTGCGAATAGCTCTGATTGGGAGACTTTCTATAATTTTTTATTACTAAAATGTCAATTTCATTAAATAATAAAAAAAATTCAATTTTGTTATATTTTAATTTATTTGTATTTAAGGATCTTCTGGAAGAATAACTGTAACCTGAATGGAATTATTTGACATATTTTTAAAGTCAAAACATTATATTTAAAAAAAAAAAAAGGACTTTTTGGTTCCTTTATTCCTTTTGGTTCCTATTCTTTTCTAATTGGGAAATATTGTAATAACCTAGAGCATGTGAAAGAGCTAAAACAATTTATCCATTTTGAGGCATGATTTCCAAGTGAGATATAATGCTTCTTCAAGGAAAAGAAATGTTTTTGAAACAGCAACAAGAAATGGCTAAGTGTGACGATATCAATCAAAAGCTGTCAATCAGATATCAATCTGGAGTACGCCCTGAAAAATCATTTGTTACTTTAAAATTTACAACGAATAGGTACGGAGAAACTTTATCCAATGGTATGCTATGTCACCATCTGTTCACAAAATTTTAAGGGATGGTTTTGAAGTGATAAAAAGCCCTCTACTTTATATTGGTCTTTTATCCGAGGAAGCAGCAGAAACCCGAAATGACCATTTCCGGGTTTACAGAGATAAGAAAATTCAAGATAAGAAAATAAGACAGGAAAATTCTGGATGTAATTAATAGATTAATATTGACATAAGATCCATTTATCACAGGTATGAGAAGTTCAAGAAAAAAGGTATCAGGTTTTGTAAGGAAACTTTAGAAATGTTGTCTCCCCCAACCAACTTAACCGATAGTGGTGATTTCGAAAGTTCATTAAGTGACGAGGAAAGTGAATAATGAATAATTAAATTTAATATGCATTTTTAAGAAAGGTTGGGGCGATCCTTCCTGGGATATAAGTTGTGTTTCGAAGAGGTATTAAACAATTCTTAATGAATTAGGAAAACACATTTTTTTTCTTTATCACCATAACTTTTTATATTCACCTATTTTACACTATTTTCATTTTTTAAAAATAATAGTAATAGATAAATGATCATAAATCTTTAATTAGTTACAAGCATATTTCATGGGTGCAATGCATAAAGATAAAATAATATGAACATAAATTGTAAACCCACGGATGCCTATTTCACAGTCGGTGGAGTTATGTAAAAATTTATTTTATGAAAATTTTCTCCTTAGATTATTTTTTTAGCAAACATTTTTACTGTCTATTACAAATATAGAAGCCATTTTGAGGACTTTTGAATTAATAAAATGGAAGGAAATAGGTTTCACCAGCTTTTCGGGTCAAATACCCCTGTGTGCGACGATTCACTGCCAGCATCAGCGCCTACTTTTCTTAATTTTTCATTTTTTTCCATGCATACCTTGGAAAAATGATTATTTATTTTGCAAACATTACAAATTTTACCATATGCTGGACAATTCCGAGCAGCTCTTGCATGTTTTTCTCCGCAATACTTGCATATCATGAATGGGTTTAAATCAACTTTAAAGTTTAACCCGCTTGTGCTCTCCTGCAATCTGCAAGATATCTTTCTCATCCTGATGTTCATTACTAATAACTGGGGCACGAGATAGGAAATCGGCTACAGGAATAGATTTCCCTGGTTTGTATAAAATTTGGAATGCATACTTTTGTAGGCGAAGGAGCATGCGTTATAATCAATACTCAATACAATACACAATACTTGCATATCTTGAAGGGCTTTACATCAACTTTAAAGTTTAACCCGCTTTTGCTCTCCTGCGATGTCTCATATGCTCCATCATTCATAATTTTCCCTGCCAAACATTCAGCATGTTCGTCCGTTACATAGATCTTCTCAGCCTTATCTAAAGTTAAGTCTTTTTTTTCTGAAAGTTTTTTTCCAAGATGTACATTTGATATGCCAGCAACTAGTCGGTTACAAATTAACTGTTTCTCCAATTCTTACTTAGTGAGGTTCGCCAAAGCTTCAAAATTACAGTTACTGGCTATCTCAGGAAGCCTGTTATTGAAATCTTTACAGGTCCCTTCGTGACACTGCCTAGCACTGTTGAACGTGTACCTTTCAAATGTAACGTTTTTAGCCTGCTGAAAATATTTATCTAACCTAGAAATAACTTCCACAGTGGGTGATGGATCGCCACAAATTTTATAGATTAATCTTAATGCCTTAAATTGACTTTTTGCATTTCGTATTTATTTGATAGAATAATATAACACAAAATTCATAACTCACAAAAACATAAATCATATCTTATAACCTTCAATACATATGACAATTAAATATTAATTAATAGCAAAACAATGATAATAATTCCCAACAGTAGCATAGGTAAGAGAAATATGAAAACCTCGTTTTACAATGGAGAGGAGATTAAGTTCGTAAAGGAATATTCTTACTTGGGTATCATGTTTTCTAAATTTGCCAAATTCAATCAGGCCACCAAAGCAGAAGTTTCAAAAAGCCATATAGCATTATGCAGAAGTAAAAGTAATTCCTGACAAACTAAAATTCAACTCTTGGATTCCATAATATCTGAAACACTTTGTACGGGTGTGAGATTTGGTGTCTTCCCAATTCAGACATTCTCGAAATGGTACAATTAAAATTTTTGAAAAAGGTATTTCAGCTTCCAAAAACTACTCCAAGTTCTTACCTCACAACTGAAACAGGCTGTGGACCCTTGCATTTAAAAGTATTTAAACAAACGCTAAACCAGTGGCACAAAGTAGTCATAATGTCAAAAAGCAAACTACCGCTCCAATGTTACAAAAGATTGAGAGAGTTTGAAAAAAATAATCCTATACCCTATAACTGGGCTAATCAAGTCAAAAATACCCTTTTCTCGATAGGGGCCAAGGAAATATGGGAGGCTCAAGATACAAACGTCCTTCTGAAAGAGATGAAAAATTTGGTACTAACGATGGATAACCACCTTTTAAGCAAAGATATTGATAAAGCAATACAATCCTCATTTAGCGATATATATATAAAAACTAGCATTCCCCGTCGCGGCTTTGCCCGCGAGCCTTTAAAATAAATTTTGTGATCATTATCTTGCTATTGATTTACCTAATATAATATGTTAACAAAATCAATTTTAAAAACGAAGTGAGCGAAGGGGGAGAGGGATAGGAGCTTCCGGTAGGTGGAATGTTGGAGGGGGAAGCTGCCGGCTAGGTAGAAGAGAGGGAGACGCCCAATGGAGAGAGTTCACTAAAACCGCCGAAACAAAAAATTTTTCATTTTTCGGCATTAAAACATGGTTTTAGACGCCCCGTAGGGGCTTTCGAGTTAAACTCGTCGTATCAAGATCTTTAAAATGAGTCCAAATAAAATATTTTTTATCGAAGTGCAAAAATAGGTGTCAGTTAGAGTTAAACGATAATTTCACCATTTAAACCCCTTAGAGCTTACATGTTTGAAATTCCTTTCTTAGTGGTTACCTACATCGCGTTTAAAATCTAAATTCCGAACTTGAAGTTTCTACCATTAGTAGTTTTTGCTCTGCGTTGATTCTGTCAGTCAGGACAAAGCCTTATATATAGAGAGATATATCAACGCTTGCCTTAGGTGAAGATTGTGTAAAATATCGATGCCAACTAAATAAAATAAGACTAATCTCAAAAGTACGATTAGTTGGTTCCCAATTTCAGGGACTCATAATGAACTCAATCCAATATAATTTTGATTCGAAATCCTCATGTCATCTTTGCAACAAGAATAAACCAGACACTTTTCAACACTTTTTCATATCATGTCCCATTTTAAATCCGATCAGAAACCAATTTCTGATAGAAATAGAACTGATATTTATGTACTGTATTATACATACAAATGTTTTTGTGTTTTGTGTAAAAATCAAACTTCTTGCTACAAGGTGTTGTAAAACCTTTAAAGAAATAAAGAATATTATAATTATTTTTATTTTATTATTTCATCTCGGTATTCACCGGTAATGGCACATTACCCGGACCTAGGTCAAGGGTAAGGCATGGAAAATTTATTCTTTAATGTTTATGAATTTTCTTACAATGCTCAGGGACTCAGAATGAACTCAATCCAATATAATTTTGATCCGAAATCCTCATGTCACCTTTGCAACAAGAATAAACCAGACAATTTTCAACACTTTTTCATATCATGTCCCATTTTAAATCCGATCAGAAACCAATTTCTGATGGAAATAGAACTGATATTTATGTACTGTATTATACATACAAATGTTTTTGTGTTTTGTGTAAAAATCAAACTTCTTGCTACAAGGTGTTGTAAAACCTTTAAAGAAATAAAGAATATTATAATTATTTTTATTTTATTATTTCATCTCGGTATTCACCGGTAATGGCACATTACCCGGACCTAGGTCAAGGGTAAGGCATGGAAAATTTATTCATTAATGTTTATGAATTTTCTTACAATGCTCAGGGACTCATAATGAACTCAATCCAATATAATTTTGATCCGAAATCCTCATGTCACCTTTGCAACAAGAATAAACCAGACAATTTTCAACACTTTTTCATATCATGTCCCATTTTAAATCCGATCAGAAACCAATTTCTGATAGAAATAGAACTGATATTTATGTACTGTATTATACATACAAATGTTTTTGTGTTTTGTGTAAAAATCAAACTTCTTGCTACAAGGTGTTGTAAAACCTTTAAAGAAATAAAGAATATTATAATTATTTTTATTTTATTATTTCATCTCGGTATTCACCGGTAATGGCACATTACCCGGACCTAGGTCAAGGGTAAGGCATGGAAAATTTATTCTTTAATGTTTATGAATTTTCTTACAATGCTCAGGGACTCAGAATGAACTCAATCCAATATAATTTTGATCCGAAATCCTCATGTCACCTTTGCAACAAGAATAAACCAGACAATTTTCAACACTTTTTCATATCATGTCCCATTTTAAATCCGATCAGAAACCAATTTCTGATGGAAATAGAACTGATATTTATGTACTCTATTATACATACAAATGTTTTTGTATTTTGTGTAAAAAACAAACTTCTTGCTACAAGGTGTTGTAAAACCTTTAAAGAAATAAAGAATATTATAATTATTTTTATTTTATTATTTCATCTCGGTATTCACCGGTAATGGCACATTACCCGGACCTAGGTCAAGGGTAAGGCATGAGAAATTTATTCTTTAATGTTTATGAATTTTCTTACAATGTTCGCAGTTCAGAGCAACACTGCCTTCTGCATCTGTTCCAGACTTTTAGGGGGAAGGTCTAGTGCGGTCATGGTATGACAGTCGTCTCCGGGATCAATCCGTTAGTAGAAATTATCAGTGGCAAAACCGTCACTCTGTCAAGTTTGTATAATTGTCTCAATTCTGTTCCAGACTTTTAGGGAGAAGGTCTAGTGCGGTCATGGTATGACAGTCGTCTCCGGGATCAATCCGTTAGTAGAAATTATCAGTGGCAAAACCGTCACTCTGTCAAGTTTGTATAATTGCCTCAATTCTTCACTTAGGTCCTGATATTTTCTTATTTTTTCGGCTACCACCTTGTGTAGATTATCATCTGACGGTACCCCTATTTCTATAATTTGTGCTAGTTTTTCATCTTTCAGTATTAATAAGATATCAGGCTTATTGTGCGGTACGGTGTGGTCCGTTATGATGGCCTGATCCCAGTACAGCTTGATGTGTTTTCCATTAGTAAATGGCTGTGGTCTATATTTAAAGTAAGGCTTTGTGATTTCTATGACTTTTTAGCAAGTTCTTGGTGAACTATTTTTGCCATGCTGTCATGCCTCTGTAAATATTCTCTTCCAGCCAGAACTTGACTTCGTGATGTGACGTGTTGAATCGACTCACTTGCTGTTCTACACAGCCGAAACGTCTCATTAACAACTTCTCCACATATACGGTGCCTGTAGGGTTTGGTTGCGATAATTTGGTCTTGGATGGCTATAACAAAACCTTCGGTTTCAGGGAATAATCTACCCTGACATTAGGGATGGTAAACCATTCGTTTTTGGATGCCTAATCATATCAACTTCCGCTGCCGATACACTATGGCAAAATCTTCCATGAAGCTCTTTAGATTTCCATGTACCTATTAGGGATTCATTACTTCCGGTGGCTGACCAGTACTTATTTAAATTAATACTTAATTTAAGCACACCCTTCCGATCTAAACCTACAGGTAGCTTTTTGTAGGTGCTGAAACACTTCAAACTACAGTGATCGTAAGCATAGCCTCTTTTTAAAATCTAGAACTTCAAGATCCCGAAAATTTTATTCTCTCTTTCTTGGAGCTTCGTTGCCTAGATCCCCAGACAAGAAGAGATTTTGAAAAGAAATACTCCCATTTGGATTTCCCTCTTATGAAAAGCTCAAGGATTTTATCAGATCGGAACTTGGGTTAGAGGTTTTTGTAGTTGACTTTTGAAGAATTCGATCAAAAGGGCACCAAGATAGTAAAAAAATATCCATTTCCTGAGCTTAAACGGTGTTTACATTTTTCTGAAGGAGGCAAAAAGAAACAAGCGATAAACGAAGATATAGTAAGGGGCCTAAAAGGGAAATTAAAGGAAAGAAAGATGCTTCTCCCGTATTTAAATTTTCGCACTCATTATATCATTCCAATATCTTCAAAGTTGCAACTGCTCGGGCGCTCGTTAACCATTCTTAAATTAAATGGTAGTCTATTCAACAATGATTCACACAACTCAAACGCACTATAGGCCGTTACTTTGAGCGATTTAATGGGCAAATTTTGGACTAGGGAAAAAATATATTATCTTTCTTATTTGCTTTTCAAGTGTAGTCAAGCATTCAGACCCATCATACGAGGTATAGTGAAGGCAGTTTTTAGGAATAGCTGGAAGAATAATATGCATCTTTCAATGATTTAGTTTAGTTTAGTTATGTTGTCCTACAACATACATCTATACAAGTATAGATTGTATCATATTAAATCACGTATATCTTGTGTGTACAATAAAACAATAAAGTATACATAGAGGTGAATCATTTATAACTAGTTCTCTTGATCTCAACACAAGGCCTTCGATAAATATATCTTACAAAAATATCTTTAAGAAGTCTTGCTTAAATCGAGTTGTAAACTGCAAACTGTGTAATTAATGTTATACAAACCATATAATGATAAGCTGTTCATCACTTCTCTGCTCATAAGCAAGCGGTAACGGGAGTTTTTCTATTTCTTGAACCTTTGAAAAGTGTCATACTTGATAAATAACATCATATCTTATAGAATTAAAAGTATGAAAATCGCTATTATTGCGTAAATGTGGCTTTTGGTGAATTATTGTAGATTTGACTAGTTGATAAACAAGAATTGAACTATTCCGTTAAAATGCAGAAATAACGTAATTGTGTTCTTATTTTATGACCTCCGGAATGCAATTTCCGACCTGGAAAAGTTCGGCGGAGAGATGTGGGAGCTGGATCATTTCATCAAAGGAGGTGGCAGGCTTATGGCACAGATAGCAGCCAAGGTCGCGGATAATTTACTGGACGCTGGAGACTCAAGTGCGTTTCTGTGGGGTGTATCCGACGAGGGGACCGACCCTGGAAAATTGTGAAAGCAAGATTAAAGAAAGCATTTGGCGGGGGGCGCTGGACGCCCCCCGAAGAAGAGGATGTTTCTTGAGACGAGGAAGGCACACCAATCGGCCTGGCAGTATGCAGGAGCACTCTTAGCCCGATATAACAACTTAACTTAAGATGGGCGAGACCTTGAAGGCTGTAGAAGTGTAGGCAAGAATGGGATGGCGTAGGGTAACCTACGGTCGAGCCAGAATGAGACCGGCTTCGTGAAGAAGGGAGGAAACGGAGGGCAAAGGACGAGAAAATATTCCGACCGGAGACAAGGAAAGGAAAGGAGAAGCTGAAGGAAGGAAGAAAGTATGTTCCATGGCTGCGGCAAAACAGGTCACCATGTAGCACAGTGCCCCCGCCTTCACGGAACTGAAGGGCACATTGCTTGGCAGTGCCTTACATGAATAGAAGAAGCAGGGAGTTCAGCAGAGGCGAACCTATGGAGGTGAATGTTCAAAGGGTGAGGAGGACGAGTCAGACTTCATCCGAGCCATCAGAATCTTCCGCAATCTCTGCAATAGAAGACGATAGGAGTGAGCCGGGAGAGTCGAGAATCGGAGGAAGCAGGAGGAGCAGAGCTTACAAAGTACCGGCAGAAGGGAGAAGTCGCGTACACCAATGAGGAAAGTGAGAGCGGAGAGGCAACTAAGCGCTAGTTAATAACGTTGTGTGCGGTCGTGGCGGGTTGCCTATTTTACGGATCGCGAGTGGAGTCAAGTGTCTCATGGATACGCGGAGTTCGAATACCATAGTGCCGCAGCATGCTGGAGGAGCTGTACAAAGGAGAGAGGATACCCAAATTACAGGTATGCCTATCAACAATCTCTTGAAGAAGGGCCAGAAAGTATTGATTATCCCGACGATGGAAATGCATAGCGAACTCTTTAGCGTTAGCAAAGAGTTTTCAATAACGACGGACGCGAGCGCTTATGTGGTATTATACCCAGGAAGGGGTTGCAGGGGATAGACTGATTGCATACGCGACTAGGCGCCTCAATGATGCGGAGACGCGGTATAGGCATCGTATGGGCCATAGACCATTTAGACCCTACGTCTTTGGACAAAAGTTTAAAGTCCATATACAGTTTAAAGTCACCGTCTTTTGTTGTGGGTAGGGAAGCTCAAGGATATCTCAGCGAGAATCACGCGGTGGAAAGAACAACTCAGCCAGTATAATAAGTCGTAGCTGGTTAGCTATCAAGATCCATTCAAATCAACGCGATTGTAGAGGACAGAGGTGAGAAAGCGGGAGGATTGAGGCAGTTTATAAGGGAATGGACGCCAGAAGGTGAAGGGGGAACAAGCAGCGCCGGGTTCAGGAAGTCAGTAGAGGCGGTTTCAGCAGCTAACATCCGGGCGCAACTACCATTGTTTAATAAGAGAGACACCGAAGTTTTTTTTTAAATTAGAAACTGTTTTTGAATTATACTGGGTAAAAAGCAGCCAAAAAAAGTTTCTCCATTTGATTGTGAAGCAATGCGAGAGGTTATTGATGTAAAAACTCCCCCGGTAAATAATGCTTACGTCTTAAAAGCAAGGTTAACTGAGAGTTATGGGGAATCCGATACCGAAAGATTTCGAAAACTTTTGGGGGAACATGAGCTCGGTGAAATTTTTTGACATTGAGACGCGTTTTTTGAAAGATCTCCAGCAATTAGGTGGTAATATGGTCACGATGGACCTTATCAAAGAGATTTGGTAGCGGGGCCTCCCTAGTAGGAAGCAAGTTGCTCTAGCGGCAAACCAGCATCAGGCAAGTAGCTGAACGAATAGCAGAATTAGGCGAGACCCAGCTTGGAAAAATTGCAGCGGTAAAGATTTCACGATCATCTGATTTCGAGAACCGATTGCTTTCTTCCATGGAGAAGTTGACAGAGAGAGTAGCTGCATTGGAAGCTCGCAAGTCAGAATCGAGTGCATTTACACGTAGTCGGTCGAAAAGCCAGGGAAAAGGCTAATAAATGCATAGCACCATGTGGAACATGGTATGCACTGGCACCCATACACCAGGTGGCGTAGTGGGTAGAAGCTGACAGAAACTAGAACTAGCAGCAGCTGAGGCGGAACCTGCTGCTACAACTTTTAGCCGCCGTATGTTTGTTTTTGACTATCAGTCCTGGATACGCTAATTGGTAGAAACTGGTGGAGTACTATCGGTCTATCCAATAATAAGGTTCACTAAAGACGAAGCCCAGCGAATTCCTCTTATACGCCGCCAATGGGACTCCGATTCCTACTTACGGCGAGCGCCTTATCGAAGTAGATCTTGGCATAGAGCGAAAAATAAAATGACGGTTTATTTTGGCTGAAGTGAAACAGGCAATCATCGGTGCAGACTTGCTTTTCTGCCACCAGCTTATAGTAGATTTGGCAGGATGCCAATTAATAGATAAAAGAACTGGATCTTCGACCAAAAGTAGACTTACACATCTATCCGAACCCACAATATGTTCGGTCCCAGAAGCCAAGTGGTATATAGAGCTACTAAAAAAGTATTCAAACATAACCAACCCCAGTGTGTTCGTAAAAGAACCAGTCCATTCCCTCTTGCATCTAACTGAGACACGTGGAACTCCTGTAACGACTAAGGCACGTCTACTGAACTCGGAGAGGTATGCTACGGCTAAACGGGAATTCGAACAATTGCTGGAGGAAGGCATCATTCGCCCGTCAAGTAGGCAATGGGCAAGTCCTCTACGTATTGTTCCAAAGCATGACTCAGGATTAGGGATCTGCGGCGATTATAGACAATTGAATGGGAAGACCTGCATCTCCTGCCGAAGGTCTAACGTGCAGTGGCACACAATATCACCTCCGGGAATTTTTCTAACATCAAGTCGGTTTTAGCCAATTAGACATAATTGGACCTCTACCACCCTCAGAAGGCAATTAAATTAAGCAAGTTGTAATATATAAGGCAAGTTGTAATATATAATATAATATATAAGGCACTGCATTTATATGAGCAATATTCCATTTGTTTTAAATTACGCAGCCTTCTTTTTATGCTAATCAGATTAACACAGATTCCAGTGTACATGTGATTGAAAGGATAATAAAGTTACTATTATGTTCTTTAAACGTTTGTTAAGATGTATGTTCTTTAACTTCAAAGACTTAACCAATTAAGTGTTTTAACTAAGTGATGTAAGTTACAACACTATAATTATGTTTTTCGAATATTCGAATGTACGTGCCAATTATATGAATGGATTACCTTAATTAATATGTATTTCGTTGGTTGTATTATAAAATTCAGAGATACAATTAACTTGTAAAATGTTAAGTACTACCAATAAGTAACAAAAAGGTCATTGAAAGATGAATAAGTAAAAAAAAGGTCATTGAAAGGTAATTTATCGGCTGTAGATTAGGTTTTAAATGAGCTCGATATAGGTAACAATCAATACATGTTACTAAAAAATCTAACCCGAACATTAACCTTAAAATTTTCTTAAACATATGTAACATTAGGTAGACACCATTTCTATGAATATTAGAACTATGGCAGAAGTTGAAGATTAAATGCAGTCAATTAGTTTTGTAAATAAATTATTTCTTACCTTTATCCTCTGTTCTCTCCGCTCAGTTATGTTATTATATGTTTCCTTTCCTTCATCAGCTTCTTTCCCGTTATACCTATTCCTGATGTAACTACTCAAACTTTGTAAGTAAGCTATCCTTACTTTTCGTAACCTTCTTATCAATCGGACCAATCTGCGTATCCTTAAACAGCGACTGAGTCCTCTTCCTATGGAGTAACAAAACCTCCTTAATCTCTTGGCAAGTTTACACATGTTCAAAAATATTTTTTTCTTATACTCAATAAAAGCAAATATACTGAGTAACAATATTTATTGTTATAGTTAATAGTTATTACGAAGAAAAGTTTAAAAAAAATTTAATTGCTTACATAAATAAAGATGAAATTCTGTTTGTTTGTGTTACTGTGCTTGTAACAAATAAAAGAAAAGTTTTAGTCTTGTTTATTAATTGAGCTCTTCTTATTTAAATATGTATAAACCTAATCTAGAAAGTAATGTAAAACGGTAAACGGAATTTAACAGGTTATGGGCCCAGGTAAAGTCTATTTAAATTAAATTTATTTGGAAAACTGGAAGTGCTAAAGGTTAAATGAAAATAAATTGATACCGATAAAAAAAAAAAAAAAAAAGTATGGTAGACGACGAAAGGCAAGGCAAAATAAGGAAAGGTACCACATTCCACTTTTTGATGGTAAGAACTATGATAACTGGAGATTTCGGCTTGAGGTCCTACTGGATGAATCTGGACCTACTTCTAAATCACGTTACTGATGACGTAGAATACCCGTACAGGTTTCTTAAATGTTGTTTCAGGCTTCCATGGTCTGAATCCATTGTCTGCATTTGTTCTTCAGGGTTTGACCATGTCACAGGTTTTTCAACAGCCAAGCTTTCACCCATCTTGCTGTGGGCTTCTTCAGGGCCAATGCAGGAAGAAATGCAGACAAGTGGAATACCATCAACCCGTTGATGGCGAAACAGCCCAAGCTAAATCAACTCGTGAGCAGCCAATGATCGCCTTAGACAAAGAGATAAGCTCTGTATACGTCTTATTGTAGGTGCAATTGCAGACAGTTACTTGGAATATTGCCGAGAAAAGATACAGCTTATGAAGTCTGGAAAACTTTAGGAAATGCGTTCCCCCACAAAGGGATTGCTAACCAACTCCGTTCGAGGAAGATATTACTGTCAATGCGCCATAACCCTAATACCTTTTCTAAACATTTATAAGAAAATTCGTAACTTTAAATCAGCTGGTGGTGAAACAGATGAAGTCATCATCATTTCAAATACCTCTCTGTGCGTCGGAAATGAATTAAGAATAAAATAGTTAAGAAATAAATTATGAATAACATAGTCCAGGAGATGTTTTTTACTGTCATAATAATAGTAATACTATTAACCCGTGAGGGGTTAATGCCGTCTGAATATGAAACCCGATGCCGTATGAAACCGTAAGACCGGCAGCAATAGGTACTTTGAATTTGAACTCTGAATTGGGCTTGGAGGCTCCCATTGAGCATTCCGCACGAGGAAGAGGACCACCCCACCAAAGGAATGTGAAGCCTCGGATGAAGTTAAGTAATACATTTTCTAAACATTTATAAGAAAATTCGTAACTTAAAATCAGCTGGTGGTGAAACAGATGAAGTCGGTGTTATTTGTCATTTCTTGCTGACATTACTTTCAGAGTACAGAATGGTAGTCACAGCAATAAAAACCTTGTCTGCTAATGGTAAACAGCTAACCCTATCATTTGTAAAAAATAGACTGCTTGGTGAAGAATCAAAGAGGAAACTTTAAGGGAAGATCAAGCCAACGAAGAATGACTCAACCACAGCATTTCAAGCTAATCAGCAAGGTAACCATTGGAAAAATAACAAAGGGAAGACACATTGTCTAAACCAGCGGAGTAGTAGAAACGACGGATTGTGCAATTGTGAACTAGGTCACGCCGCCTGGCAGGAGGAGGGGGGTGTAGAACTAGGGTGAGGAGGGGGCGGTTGGTTGCACAATCCGGCAACGTCGCTTGGAATGTGTGAGATGTGGCAACATCGCTTTGTTTACATGTGTGTACTATATGTGACCTTGAGGGTCATTGACCGACCTTGTGATGGCGAGGGAGGGTGATTGGTTTAGCGGTAAGGCTATATGTGACCTTGAGGGTCATTGACCGACTGTGAGGGCGAGGGGGGGTTAGCGGCCTTTGTTTACTTTATGCCTGTAACGTCATCCTCTGAGTAGGAGTTTTGTTTGTTTACATTTAACGGGTTGACCCAGTGCACAACCCGGCCAGGTGTGTTTGATTTAATGCATAGGTGCATGACTCAGCTGTTTCATTCAAGTTCATTCATAATTGTCGTTACAAAGCAATGATGTTGGAGGAATAACGGTGGCTCCACTCTTATATAGCCTGCTTGCAGTGGCGGGGGAGAGATGCGCATTCAGCACTGATTACGATGCCTTGAGCGGGTCGACGGGTCTGTTATCTGTTTAAAAGGATGCCGCCCAGATAACAGCCGCGCTGATTATAAACAAGACGACAAAGAACCATTCATTCGCTTATCGATGGTCAGTCAGCGTTTTGTAAGCCCAGTCGGCGCGAGCTCTGCACTATGATAATCGATGAGTTAAGACGACAAAGAACCATTCATTCGCTTATCGATGGTCAGTCAGCGTTTTTTAAGCCGCCCAGACATAAAGTAGTATTTTATCAGTGTCAGCAGATGAATCGCTATCTATTTGAAAGGATGCAGCGCCGACTATTTTATTTATGTCCAGTCAGCGGATGTATCGCACTACGTGTACGCCGCCAAAACCTGAAAGAGCGGTTTCTCTGGAAATCGCTGCAGATGCATTTCCTACTGCAGGTGGAGACAAGGCGACAAAGAACTATTTATTCATAGCGCTCAGTCAGCACTACTGCGCATATATGCCCCCAGCTTCACACGTGACGAGAGCCATTGATTGCTCGACACCTAAATTGAGGATATAAGAAGCAAAAGTGAGAGGTTATTGCCCCAACTACCACTCACCACATACATAAACCTTCGTCATAGTCCTAGTACTGATAAACCAGTCTATTATGGGACGACTAACAAGTAAGAATATGAGGTATGAGGCCGACCGACTGTCCACATTCGTCGGTTGGAATTCACCAGTGAGTGCATTAAAACTAGCAGCAGCCGGATTTTATTATTTGAATAACTCAGATCGGACAAGGTGTCTTTTTTGTGAAGTAATATTACATGAATGTAATATTTCATGAATTACTTGAATGGTTGGAACATGACGATCCTCTTGTAGATCACAAGAAATGGTCTAAATATTGTCCTCTTATTGGAACAACTAGAGAAGCTACCAATGATGATAGATGACGTATGTGATAAAAAAGAAAAGGAAAACTGTTGGGGATGTTGCTGATGTCCGCAAGAGACTTAGAAATTTTCTGCAACAGATAAACGACTTAAAAAAAACAGATATCGATGTATGAAATAAAGAGAGACAAAATAACTCAACTAATAAAACTGTACTAACTAAAAAATAGCAAAACTTCATCTTTCTCCCCTCCTCTATATTCAACCTTTTAGTCTCAACGTTGAAGCCTTGGAAGATGGTTGTGCCGCGTCGATTGGAACTGGTGACCGACTACTCCATCACCACTAGCAAAGTACTGCGAGTCGGTCTTTGCGATTTTGTGCCCACTCTCGCGGTCATCGACAAGAAAACTACAGTTTATATAAATACGGAAGAATGGAGATTCATCGCCGATCAGATTCCTAGGATGTTATCTCTTTTAAAAAGCAGGCCCAAGAAAGTGGAGGTTGAAGACCGAGTAAGGTGTAAAAATGTGTATTGTACACTTTCCAAGAGGGGAAGGAACAGAGTTATGAAAATAGAACAGGTTGTTATTTGTTTTGCAATGTTTAATCAGAGTTCGCCAACCCTTCAGCTCGATTCACCTTCGACATGTTTTAGCAGAAATGAAACGGCAAAGCTTTGTAAAGACGTTAAGAACATCAACAACTCATTGGAATTGATAACCAAAATGGCTGAACTATATAAAAAACATGAAGAAGGTCAGCTGACTGAACCTGTGGAACCAACATCAATGGACTATAATATTTATAATGAGACTCTTTATAATTTATTAAATGTACTCAAGAAAAGACCCTTATGAGTTGTAATTTATGCAATAAATAATATTCCTGTATATACTTTTTATTTCTTGAACCCTTCCCTAGGTAAAAATGAGACTAAAGGTAAATAAATAAAAAAAAGTTTAATTTACACAGTTCATTTGAAATAATACATGGGATAAATTACAGATATAATAGTACAATTAATAATTAATATATTCATTGAGGTAAGAAAGTCTTCGCTTCTTTTTTTTTTTATGGTATCTGAGAGGGTTGACTAATGATGTGCTGTCGAATACCAGTCCACAGTATACACATTCAACTCTATCCTTGACTGCTCGAATAAATCCAGCATATGAGAGTAGATGATGAGATTAAATGTTTGTCTTCTTATCTCTTCTTTTTTTAAATTTACAGCTTCAGATTTTTTTCTGACCCATGTGGCCAAACGATGGGATTGAGTGGAGTGATTTCGTTTAGGTTTTAAATAAGGAATATATGCAGCCAAACGTGTGCAGAGGTTCAGTACATTTTGCGGATTAAACCGGTTCCCACTTCGTATTCCACTATATTATCATGAAGAATGAGGCAGTATGCCTTCGTATTAGGCGGAAAGTTCTCACTCGCCCCTAGTTGAACGCGAATATCAATAGTCGTACTTTTTATTGCTTCAGATTGTTTAGAACAATCTATAACGACTATAGGTGCGAGGGTCTCAAAATCGGATCGTGATAGCAGAGGTTGAGAGTGTCTATTACCATAATAGCTCGTTTGAAACTCATTATACATTTCGTAGAGAAGGGCGACTTTTCCTTGTGCAAAATCTAAATTCAAATCATCATAAGGATAATGTTCACTAATCAGATAGACTTTCAAGTTTTTCAATTTACAACTATCATACTGACTGTTATCTTTGGTTGCGTTTCTCGTTCGATCAGTCTGGAATGCGATAATAACATACCGCGGCTTTTCTAAATTTGTCGATGTTTTGACAGTCCAATTTTCTTGCTGCGAAGTAGGTAAATTTGGGTATTCGTAAAGATCCCATGATCTGAACGGTATAGTAATTATCTTGTTTTTCTCTACCATTTTCAACAACCTCAGTCGTTCTTGATCGGAAACACGAACATGTGGCATCCTCCCGACCACTTTATCTAATTTTATTTGTACGTCATCGCTACCCTTTATGCAGTTCAAGTCCGTACTCGATCTGATCAAAACGAGTTCTTGCTTAAGATTAATTAAAATTTTGCGATAGTCCTCACATATCCCTAAGAGAATATCCAGTGGCAGGCATAAGCTAAAAAATCCGTCTTTATCGATTGAAAGAATTTTATCGATGCCAGGTATTATCCACCCCGAATTTCCAAGACCTTTTACTTGATTAGGTGAAAACGAAACATAACCTATAAGCGTTGCAGTTATTCCAGGGTTTCTGACTCTATCAACTTCAATGCCATTTAATTCGTATCTGATCTCATCAAACAAAAACGCAAACGCGTTATTAGTCAATTTTGAAGTAGTTCCTGGAGTACCATCATTTTTTAAAATTCGTCCTTCAATGTAAATAAAACTTAAAAAGGAAATGTATAAACATCTTGTTGGTGGATCAGAATTCTGATTTCATCAGACTTGTTAAAAGTGTTGCATGCATGCGGCTGATGTGAATGATATTGAAATTGTGTAAGGGAGTCATCAAATTTCACGTCTGATGTTATGTTTAGTATATTATTCATGTTTTTATTTTTAACCGAAAACCAGACTGTTTTAAAAAGTTTGCGTTTGCAAGTGTTAACCGCCTTGATGGTTTAGGTTTACTAAATCTTAATGGGGTCTGACATCTCCTTTTATAACCAGCTAGATTCCGGTCAAGACTATCTCTGGTAAAATCAATCCCCATTTTTCTTTAAATGTAATCTTATAGTAATTGTTTCTCCTCTAAGATCAATAAGCTCGCCGTTCTAATCTACTAAACGAACAGTAATATTGTCAGCAGTCCTCACGTTAGTAGGATAGTAAATGACTGGATTCGGGGTTTCGATGATTTTATATCCTGGTTTTACTGCAGGAAAGAATTGATGTATACTATGATCCGGATCTCCATTCATGAAAGACCCCGAAGCGATGTTACTATGAATCGAAATAGTATTTACACTAAGAATTTTCACAATGTCGTTTGATTCAGTATACTGATGCTCTGGGTTAATGACTTGTTCGGGGCTAGTAAAACCCAATAGCGGGCCTATGGAATGTGGTTTGCCTTGACAGTTGAACAAAACCTGCTTAGACGATCTAATTTCAGCTTTAGGGTACTTGGATTTCCTCTGAGTACAAATGCAGCACCCGGATCACGGTGAGCGATTTCATCGCTTAGAAAAGATTGTATGTCATCGATATCATACGATCCTTCAGGTATTTGAATGGCCAGATCACCGAAATAAAACATATCGTTAACACCCTTTCTTATGTTTGGAATAGTATTATATGTGTCAAAAGATAAACCCGATTGTACAATCCGTCCCTAATTCTAGAGGAGGTAGGAAGTTTGCATGAAGAACGCTAGAATTGCCTGTAAACGTAACTGTGTAGCTCATGATTATTAATGATCAAAATTTATGAGAAACATCGGCTAAATACTTTAAGCAAAGGTGTCCACAAACCGGAGTATTCCAATTTTGATAACGACGGCGGTTACATAATACTTGACAACCTTTAAAATAATCTAACAATTGAGGAGGAGGTTTTAAATTTCCAAAAGAATCAAAGTATTTCACTACATTATCTTTTTACATCTTATTACATAACAGAACCAATGAGAACCAGCTTCTGAACTTGTATTTAAATTTACAATAGCTGACTCGAGGTTTTTTGGTTATTTGGAAGATTATCAATCATAAATACACTGAAAAATTAAAGAAAACCTCCCTGTTTTGGCAGCGGAAGAACTCTTGGCGGTGAAGGTTTCGCCTTACCACGTAAATGCATTTTAGCCTTTTTATATGCCGCTTTTGATGCATTGAGAATAGATGATACATCATCTACTTTTGACGATTTAACCAAATCTTTAAAACTAATCTTCTTCTTTTTCTTCCTCAGCCCCGAACCAATTTTCCTTTTTGCTTTCATGGCATTCGTAACTAACCAAGCCGCGGCTTTTTCTCCCCATGACGAATCTGGAGCTTTAACCCGCTTCCAAGCATTATCAGCAAGAATCTTGTCCGCTTGTTTACGACTCTCTTTATCCTTATTTATGCTATAAGCTATATCGTGTTCTTTACAAGCTCATTCAAACTCATTTATTCTGCTATCACCTCTAGCTAAGCGTTTTTCTAGTTTCGTACCGCGACCGCAATATTGATATCCTGGAAGGTGCAATTCAATCGGCAACCTATTGATAAGACTGTTCAGCAAGCCCCTGCCACTGCGAGCCTTGTGACTCATACTGTACTCAGAAAATGAAACAATTGGGTATATATAGCCATCTTGATGTTGTTTGCATTCAGAATGAAATTAGTTAAACAAGTGCAATGTTTCCCTACTACCAACTTTTCCCCAGTTAAAGGACAATCGGAGGAGAGACATAGTTCATTATTACCAAACACTATCCGAGCCTCGATATGTGGCCCGAGCGGATATGGAAAGACCAATATTATGATTGGATTGCTATTAAACCCTAACGGCTTAAAATTTAAAAATGTGTATCTGTTTGGAAAAACTTTACATCAACCTAAATACCAGTATTTAAAAAGCGTCATAAATCTTGTTCCTGAAATAAAATTATATGAATTTGAAGATGCAAAGGAATTGCCTCAAAAAGTCGAATCAAATTAGGTCTGCATATTTGATGATGTCACCATGGAAGATCAGGATACAATTAAACGATACTTTATTTATGGCCGTCATATGAACCTCGATTGCTTTTATTTAACACCAAGTTTGTAATTTTAATTTTTTAATAGTTTTTCCTCAAGATGAATTAAATTTAAAACATATTTATGATGAACACGTAAGCATGCCAGATTTAAGTTTTACTCTTTCTAAAGACATGTGCTCGTTATGCTGGAAAGAACCGTTTGGCTATCTCGTTATTGATAAAAGTAGGGGTATGAACGATGGACGTTTTAGAAAAGGAATCGACACATACATTGTAGATATATAAAGAGCGATCTCGGCAGTAATTATCATTAACAATCATGGACCTGAAAGTCACTCGTGGAATAATAAAAACAAGTGAGATTTTGAAAAACAAATTTCGAGCATTGAAGCGTAACCTCCAGGATATTGAAACGGGTCGTCAAGAATTTTTTACACCCGTGCTTCAACCTTTAGAAGACATTAAACAATCAGAAAAATCCAAACCGGAACTGACTTCCAGAGAAGGTGTTAATGAGCGGGACGAATCGCCAGATAAAAACGAGTCTGCTAGTATTTACCGAAAATCAACTTTATTGTCGAAAACAACGCCTCACGACAAAAGAGCTAGACCGTTATCTAGTTTTTCCTTTCCCGTATTATCATCTGAAGAATGCGAGGACGAGTATGTGACTGACGAACCACTATCAGAGCTGGTCAAAGAATACGCTAAAACTCCACAAGGAGAAGCCGAATTGAAGGAACATCTCGCCGAATTTGGAAACCTGCAAAGGGAATACTTGGATAAGATTTTAAAAAAAGACGATGAGGCATATGACGATCGTTATGGAATTAGAGTCATGCCTTTAGGGGGATTAGCTATTGGAGATTCGACAAACGTTCGGCTGTTACCAAACAGCGACGATATTTCTATAAACGACATAGAGTATGAAGGAACTCCGGGATTGTTGCAGCTACTCTACTTGAAAAATCCACAAGATTATAACGAGACCAACTTGGAAAATTATAAGAACATTTTAATCTCGACCAATGCACACAGGAGAGGCTATAGCGAAGAACAAGGGGTATTTAGAAACAGATCTGAGAAATATAGAAATGTAATATCCAAGTTATTTCTACCAGAAACCTTAAAACTCTATCCCCCTTCCTCAGCTCCGAGAATGAAGCTCCGTTCTCACAAAAGGGGCAATGGTCTTATGAGATCCGATAAACTTCTGTAAGAGTATTGGAACGATCCAAATGAGCTAGTAAATCGTCTAAAGCTGTTAATGGCTTCCGCTCATGCTGGTCATGAAGGACACCAAAACGAAATAGAATCAATAATTGAAGAGCTACGAGAAGAAAATATTATATATTAAAGACTATATATAGCCAGGTTTAGTATAAACACGACAATAAACAAGTTCGGATCTCACATGTCATTAAAGCACTCCACATTTAAAAAACGCTATTTTCCGTTTAGCATATTGAAGTCTTTAAAGGACATCGATGCACGCAATTTACGAATAATCAATGTTGCCAACCCACTCACAGCTCATGACGCTGCTAATAAAGAGTATTGTGATACGCTAGCGGCTACTTACTCTGATTTAAACAATTGGCCTGGTAATTGGATTGATGGAAAAAGAAAAAGACTTGTCAACTTTGCACCACCTATAAATAAACAGGATGTTGTTACCAAAGAATTTTTGAACAGCGTTGCTTTAACCTTGGTTGAAGGTATATATGACTCTCTTGATAAGAGAATAACAAACGGAGCTGAACCTGAGAAGGAATCTGATGTGGTCTTGGTTACCTAAAAAAATTACTTGAGAAGAAGTAGATGGATTCATCAATAATTAAAAGAACTGTTGTAAATGAATTACATAAGCCAGCTCGCAAGCAATATCCTAGGAGAAAGACAGTTTTGAAAGGAATAAATGACTTGTGGCAAATAGATTTAGTGGAGATGATACCTTATTAGATGATACCTAGGAGAAAGACAGTTTTGAAAGGAATAAATGACTTGTGGCAAATAGATTTAGTGGAGATGATACCTTATTCTCGAGAAAATAAAGGGTACAAATATTTATTAACAGTTATAGACTGCTTTGCTAAATATGCATGGGCCACACCAATAAAGAAGAAATCTGCTGAAGATGTAACTAAGGCGATGGAGAGTGTGTTTCTTTCGAGTAGACAAATTCCAAAAAATATTCAAAGTGATCAGGGAAAGGAGTTTTACAATTCCAAGTTTAAATCTCTAATGAAAAATATTGTATTAATCATTATTCCACCTTTTCTAATATGAAAGCTTCCATGGTAGAAAGGTTTAATAAAACATTAAAAGGAAAAATGTGGAAAGCCTTTAGTATGCAAGGAAATTACAATTTTTTAGATATCCTACCTCAGATTTTACAAGAGTATAACTCATCATTTCATACAATTGGTATGAAACCAATTGATGCTTGTAATAAAAAATCGGAAAAATACTTGCTAAACAATGTGTATTCTACAGTTCGGACTAAAGTGAGGAAGTGAGGATGATTTTGTGAGGATATCTAAACAAAAAACAGCATTTTCTAAAGGATATTTATCAAATTGGTCAAGTGAAATTTTTAAGATAGTCAATGATATATCTGTTAAAGAATTAAGTTGTTATTAATAGTTTTGACTTCTAGTTCATTTATTAATTAACCATATGTTTTTATAAAACCATATGTTTTCATTAATACAGTTGTTACAATGGAGGTCAGTTAAGTGTTGACAGTGGTAGAAGAAGCATCTATTGTAGTGAGCTGCGAGGGATTATAGCAGGCAAAGATCCTTTGCCTGCACAGCTAAGTTCTAATATTAAGTTTTATAAAGAAAGAATTTTTCCTTTATCTTTTTATTTATTTCTATAGAAGTTAATTAACTATTTTTATTTATCTAAATTTATCTTCTTTCCTTTTCATTTTTATTTCAAACCTCATATATTTATACATATATATATATATCCCCCCTTTTTCAAATTGATATATTACTTATTATTTTTCGTAACAAAATTAATTATTTAACAAATTATCGCGAAAATGAATAAGCCTCCGGACATTAGATCCCCTATTCCAAAAAGGCCGAAAAGAAGCTGGAGAAATATAGATGATACTAATACTAATGTTCCGCAGGAACATAAAAATAATAATAGATTTTTAATTGTAGAAAGAGATGAAGAAGGGGACCTGAAAAAGGTTTCACCTTTCTTGATCTATAAATCAATAAATAACCATTGTGGGGAACCCAAAAACCTTAAAAAGTTACGAGATGGGACAATTTTAGTAGAGACTAATTCAAGGGAACAGTCTGAAAAACTTCTGAAGTTAAATAATTTAGGATCTATCGTAAAAATTAAGGTAAAAACGCATGAAAAGTTAAATATTAGTAAAGGTGTTATATTTTGCCCGGATTTAGATGGAGTTCAGGAAAGTGAAATTTTAGATGAATTAAAAGATTGCCTGGTGAAAGAAATAAAAAGAATAGTGAGCAAAAAAAATGGTATAGAAAGGAAAACACACCTTTATATCCTAACCTTTTCCACACCGACTCTACCGGACTCAATTCGGGTAGGTTTTCAAAAATTAAATGTAAAAATGTACATTCCCAACCCAATCAGATGCAGAACATGTTTAAAATTCGGGCACTTCGCTGACAAATGTTCAAAATCACCCATATGTGCCTTTTGCGCGAAATTAGAACATAAAGGAACCCCCTGTGAATCTATAATACCGACCTGTGCCAATTGTGGTGAACATCACAATAGTCTGGATCTAACGTGTCCCAAATATATTGAAGAAAAAGAAATAAAAACAATCCAGTTTAAAAATAAAGTCTCTTATAACGAGGCTAAAAAGAAATATAAGGAAGGCCTTCCCATCAATGGAAACAAAACTTATTCAGAAACCGTTAGGATTAACAGAAAAGTAGGTAAAGACGTAGGTTGCCAGACCGACGAATTTAATAAAATTGATATTGCTGATCAATCAAATGAAGCCAGCACTTCTAAAGATGGTACAATACAGACTGATAAGGCTGCCGTCCCCACTCCCATCCCATCCCCTCCTCTCCCCCCCTCCCAGCCCATGCCTACGCCCACTCCCCACCAGACCCATTCCCCGGCCAGCAGTCGCGCTCGGAGCGTCTCACCTGGCCAAGCCCCGGCTTCAGCTGGGAGCTCCTCTCAGTCCCTGAGTGGGACTGAAAACCCTCAAATTTTCCAAACTCCGCCGCTACCTCGACGGAACTCGAATAGAAGGAAAAAAAAATACTAAAAATTCTTCTAAAAGTAGCGACGAAATGGAAATAACTTAAAATAAATAACATTAAACATTAGTAATGAACATAATCAGCTGGAACTGCAACGGTTTACGAACTCAATACGAAGAAATGCAATTGCTTTTAGAAGATTACAAGCCAGCTATATTATGCTTACAAGAAACTAAATTAAACCATAAAATTAATTTAAATATAAAAAACTATAATACATACAGAAGAGACAAAACAACAGGAGTTGGAGAAAGAGCCCACGGTGGTGTAGCTATATTAGTAAGAAAAGATATATATTCCGAAGTCCTCAATATGCAAACCTCCTTACAGGCAATAGTTATTAAAGTAAAACTGTCCTTCGATTTAACGATATGTAACATATATTTACCACCGACCGAAATGATCAACGAGGCAGCTATGATACAAATCATTACCAGTCTACCTGCCCCTTATATCGTTGTGGGAGACATGAACGCATCCCATCACACCTGGAGCTCCTCACAACCTAATACAAGGGGAAACATCATTAGAAGAATTATCGATAATACAGATTCACTTTTACTGAACACAGGAGAAGCCACATACATCTGCCCGAGAACAGGATCCACTTCAACCCTCGACTTAACACTCATTTCACCAAACATGTACACACATCTAACCTTGAGCGTGTGTCATAATCAATACGGAAGCGATCATCTACCAACTCTACTTCGCTTTAATTCAGATATTCCCAGAAAAAAAAGGCATTCAAGGTGGATACTAGAAAAAGCTAATTGGGAAGAATTTGCTGAAAAAATCAATATTTATTCAAACACACCTTGCTTAGAAAATATAGAAAGAACCGTTGAACATTTCACTCACCATATTAAGCAAGCAGCTCAACAAACAATTCCGAAAACCAAAGGTAACTCCAAAATACGCCACACCCCTTGGCTCGATGAAGAATGTCGAAAATCCATTAGCAAAAAAAATAAAGCCCTCAAAGTTTTCCAGAAAAACCCCACCCCAGAAAACCTGATCAATTACAAAAAACAGAAATCAATAGTCAGATATTTAGTAAAGAACAAAAGAAAGAAATCTTGGATTTCATATGTAGAATCCATCAACATAAACACTCCAATAAAAAAAGTCTGGCAAAAAATCCACAGTATCGCAGGTAATTATAATGTAGAAACGCCGATGCTAAAAATTCAAAATGAAATAGAAACAGACCCGAAAACAATAGTAGAAATATTTGTCCAAAATTTCGCGACCGTATCAAACACAAATAATAAACCGAATACAGACGATAATTTGCAAGAAATAGACTTCACTCCCTCACATATAGAATGTAATTTACTCCAAGAAAATTACAACCACCCCTTCACCATATGGGAATTGCAAGCCGCTATTAATGAACTTAAATGTTCCTCCCCCGGAAATGACCAAATTCATAATGCCATGATAAAGCATTTCCCCCACGAATTAAATAAACAACTGGTGGCGATATACAATAAAATCTGGGAAACCTCACAATATCCTGATAATTGGCGGGAATCAATAGTAATTCCAGTACTTAAACCGGGAAAAAATAAGCTGGACCCAAGCAGCTATCGGCCGATATCTCTAACCAGCTGTTTGTCAAAATTGTTAGAGAGAATGGTAAATAAGCGCCTAATGTGGGTCTTAGAACAGTATAACCTATTGTCTCCTTTTCAATGCGGATTCCGAAAAAGCAGATCAACTATAGACCACCTAGTAACAATAGAAGCCGAAATACTCAATACCTTTATTGAACAAAAAGAAGCAATAGGAATTTTCTTTGACATGGAAAAGGCTTATGACACCATAGACAGGAACATAATCTTAAAAACATTACATGAATGGGGCTTCAGAGGAGCAATGCCTAAGTTTATAGAAGCTTTCTTATTGAAAAGATATATCAGAGTGAGATTAGGCGAAACGATATCTACCAAGAAGGAATTAGTTAGCGGTATACCACAGGGAAGCGTGTTGAGTTGTACGTTGTTTGCCATTGCAATAAACTCTATAACAAAAGTCATACCTACAACAATAAAACCTTTCCTCTACGTCGATGACTTAGCGATCCTTTTAAGGTTTACAAATTATGACTGGATGAACCGAACGATACAATTAGCGCTGAACAAATTACAAGCTTGGTGTGAAAGCAGAAACCTCCGATTTTCTACTGAAAAGACCAAGGGGATACTATTTTCAAGAAAAAGAACTCCAAGCCCAATTCCTCAGCTTAATATGCATGGAACCATCCTTAATTTTTGCGAAAACATTAAATTCCTAGGTCTAGTGCTAGATAACAGGCTAACGTGGAAAGGACATATAAAGCACCTGCGAGAACAATGTTTTAAACGATTATCCTTAATGAAAATACTGGCAAAAACCTCCTGGGGTGCTGATCGGAAAACGATGCTAATGGTATACACGAATCTTATACGATCAAAGCTGGACTATGGCAGTGTGGTTTACTCGTCTGCAAAACAAACCCTTCTTTTACTGTTAGATTCAATACACCACTCTGGGATCAGGCTTGCTACCGGCGCATTTAGAACGAGCCCAATCGAAAGCCTCTGTGCTGAAGCAGCGATGCCACCGCTCGTCTTCCGTAGACAAGACCTGATGAATAATTATATCACAAAAATCTCTATAAAACCTACAAACCCAGCTTACGCATATATATTTAATCCCCTTCACATTAGAAACTATGAAATTAACCGCTCCAGGCCTGCTCCACTAGGAATCAGACAAAAAGAAATCGTGGATGAAATTAATAACTTACACATAGAGCTAACCGATCCCCCATTCGCTGTTCCTCCCTGGAAACAACAACCTCAGTTTAAAATAGACTTATCTTATAAAAAAATGTATAAAACTTCCAAGCCACAAATTTCATAGAATTGAACAAAAATATCATGACCATGAAGTGCTATACACAGATGGATCAAAGAAGGACGAAAACACCGGATTCGCAGTAATTCACAACGGCGAAGCAAAAAAGTACAAAATGCCCTCGTATTGTACGATATTTACAGCAGAACTGCAAGCCATCTCCACTGCACTCTATCTTTCTATAAATAGTCAAAAACCGAATATATTAATATGCTCAGATTCAATATCAGCTCTCCAAAGTATAAATAACTTTAATAAAACCGGACCGACATTAAACAGAATTCACAAATACCTAGATACACTGAACAACCTCGGTAAAAACGTCACATTCCTCTGGACCCCAGGACACTCCGGGATACCAGGCAATGAAGCCGCAGATAGAGCAGCTAAAGAGGCAGCCGATAGTACAGCTCCCGCTCTACAAATATACGAGCCAAGCGATTTGAAGGCCCACCTCAAGAATAGAGTCCGCAAAAGTTGGGAATCAATGTGGGAAGAAGTCCCAAGTTCCAATAAGCTAAAAAATATCAAAAGAAATATAAGACCCTGGATAAGTGCATTAAGAGATAACAGAAGGGAAGAAGTGGTCTTGACAAGACTGCGGATCGGCCACACCAACCTGACCCATGTTCACTTGATCTCGAAGGAAAGCTCACCACAATGCGAGACCTGCCAGCAACCGCTAACAGTACAACATTTAATTGAGGAATGCAGAGCGCTGCAAAGTAATTTCCAAAGGAACAAAGTGCCCCGCCGTAGAGAATTAGCACTCAATAACTCAAAGGAAATGATAGACGGAGTTATCAAAATATTAAAAGAAACAGAGTTCTTCCATAAAATTTAATAAGAAAGAATAACATGTAGAAAATTTTTTTTTTTTTTTTTTTTTTTTGTTATAAAATTTGGAGGGCGTAATGACCGTGAAGTTGATCGCCCAGATAAACCACTAACCTAACCTAACCTACAATGGAGGTTACCTGTGTGCTTGAATAAAATTGTTTATTTCAAATAATGTTAAATTATTATTTAGTATAAGAATACTTCAGTGGCGACGAGTTTCAAAAATCCACTTGCCATCAAAAGGAGTGATAAAACTTGAGAAGGAGAAAGACATTATTGTGAATCAAGTAAGACAAATATTTTCTTCTATTGAGAGAGGCTTGAAGACAAAAGCTGAGGTAGAGCTGAAGCTGACCCGTTTGGAAGCCCTCAGTGAACAGTTGAGCAACATACTGACAGACCTGCAGCGTGCATCAGATAACTTTGATGACCTGAGAGGCACCATCGAAGATGAAGTGGACATAGCACTCGCTACCCTGCTCACTATGAAGATGGACTTCGAGAAGGCAGAGCAGCCGACACCTCCGGTAGGGGCTCCCAATTCTCAACAAGGTGGCGTGAGTACACATTTTATCCCCTTGCAAGGTAATGAAAACATTACTAATTTTATAAAGAGATTAGAAACTCATATGGTTCTGAGGGGCATTACTGATGATTCTGTAAAAACCTACACGCACATGAGTGGGCTACCACCAGACGTACACCAAAAGGTGTATGATTTATGCTCTCCAGACAACCCACTTAAAAAATCATATGAGTTAGTAAACACATTTTCAACACATTTCGATCCTAAGCCTAGTACATGGTCAATGCAACATAAATTCCTCTCACGTACGCAAGAGTCTAATGAGAGTGTGAATGATTTTGCCTTGGAGTTATAAGGTCTTTCAGCTGATTGCAAGTTTAATTGTGAGTGTGGTAAAACAGTAGCAGATTTGTTTCTTTCTGTTCAGTTTGTCCGAGGTCTGAGAGAAGATTATATTAAGACAAAACTATTGCAGGAAAGGGATACACATTCTTTCAAGGAAATTGTAAATAACGCCCAGTTATTAGAATTATCTTTAACTGATTCTAAGGTCTTGACTCAACCTAAATTAGAATTAAATACTTATAAATTAATAAAATCAGAGGTTAAAAGTAAATCAGCTGTTCCATTAAACAGTAGGAACTGTTATAGATGTGGTAGCAGTTCACACTTAGCTAATCAGTGTCAGTTTAAAAACACAGAATGCAGATGCTGTAAGAAAACAGGGCATTTAGCAAGGGTTTGTAGGTCAAGGGGGAAAGTTCAAAAGCAAGTTGAAGAGTGCCATTCTGATAGTGAATCTTATTCTGAGATAAATAAAATTCTATGCAGTTCAAACGACAAAATAGAATTGAATCTTAAAATAGAAAATACTGATATTACAATGGAATTAGACACAGGCGCTGCTTTATCGGCTCTTTCATATAAGCAGTTTAAAAGAATGGGGCTTAAAAATAGAATACTTAAAACTGATACAAAAATGAAAACTTATACTGGGGAAGTAATTAAGCCAAAAGGTGTTGTTTACGTTAACTGCAGTTACAAAAATCAAATGTTTCGTGGAAGAGAGATGAGTGATGGTCAACTGTTCTTCAATTACGATAGGTTAAATGATGGTCAGGATTTTCGGTTACAATGATATTTATTATGGTAAGCCAACGTTTCGATCCAACTTGTGGATCTTCATCAGGGCTACTGAGTCCAGGTGGATACTCAAGTAGTATCCACCTGGACTCAGTAGCCCTGATGAAGATCCACAAGTTGGATCGAAACGTTGGCTTACCATAATAAATATCATTGTAACTGAAAATCCTGACCATCATTTAACCTATCGTAATTGAAGAACAGTTGACCATCACTCATCTCTACTAGTGTATATATATTGGGAACATAAAAACGAAGATATGAGTCTATCATCATTACCATCACACCACTTCAACATCACCCATCTGGACTCACCATGACAATGATACAAGATCAACTCACCATGACCATCCTGCACAACGATCAACATCAACAACTACATGTACAGAGGTAAATTGCTTTACGTATTTGAAATCAAAATACCCCCTTCATATATCCTACTTGAACCACTTTTCCCACCTCCACAAAAACCTCGCTAACAAAGAACAATCGCTAATTTTTCTATTAAAATGCCGTAAATCATCTATTATACCAAAATTTATTTGTAACCTGTCGAAAAATCTTAAATTAAATTACAAACTAGACAAAAAAGTCAAAACTATAGAGTCTAAATTCAAAAAATCTATGCTAAATATATTTATTAAAGATAACCTTCTTTCAACCGGTGACATAAAACAAAAATTAATCAATTAAATAATTCGCTTTCTACACATTTCTCCGTTGAAGACATCGCGCTATTAAAATCTGCAACCCATAAAATATATACTCATGCCAAATCAACCAAGAAAACCTCCCTCAGAAAAAAGTTCAACCAACTTCTCAGTTATTCTAACGCCGTTAAAATTTATCCTACCGGCAATAAAGAGTGGGTCCATAATATATCCTCCACACATATTCCTTCCAACGTCTCCAGAATTCTTAGTCTAGGACCCCATTTCACCACCCCTACATCTAATTCCAAACACCTTATCCCCTCACTCATCACAGACATTGAACACATACTCCGAGACAACATCTTAACCCGTGACGACGACATCAGAGAGATGTCGCGTACTAGGATTTGCAACATCATTAATGAGTATCCACCTGGACTCAGTAGCCCTGATGAAGATCCACAAATTGGATCGAAACGTTGGCTTACCATAATAAATATCATTGTAACTGAAAATCCTGACCATCATTTAACCTATCGTTTCGTGGAAGGTATATTTTTAATTGATGATGAGGTAGATCCAATTTTCGGTCGTGAATGTTTAAGGGAAATTAAACTGGATTGGGCTGAAATTAAGGCGTTAAATTTAAATTTGTTGAACAATAATTTAGAGGATTTGCTATATGAATATGAGGATGTTTTTAAAGCTGAAGTTGGATTAATACCAAACGTGAAGGGGCATTTCAAACTAAAACCGGGTTCTAAACCTATTTATTGCAAACCAAGGGTGGTTCCTTTTGCCCTCAGAGATAAAGTAGGCAAAGAAATAGATAGATTAGAAGCTCGAGGATCTATCACCCGCGTTGATCACTCACCGTGGGGAACACCGGTCGTTCCCGTCCTGAAACCATCAGGGGAAGTCCGACTTTGTGCCGATTACAAAGTCACGCTTAACAAATGCATTGAAGATGAGCATTATCCGATACCCCGGATCGAGGACATATTTGCACAAATGAATGGGGGAAAACTATTCACAACCCTGGACATACGGGAGGCTTACCTTAACTTAGAAATGGATGAAGAAAGTTCTATGATGCAAACTCTAAGCACTCCGAAGGGTCTTTACAAAGTCAATAGACTCATGTTTGGTGTGAAAAATGCTCCGTTAATTTGGCAAAAACAAATGGATAACATGCTTCATGGAATTAAAGGGATCCAATGCTTTTACGATGATATAATCAAGGGGGAAATTACGAGGAAGCTTTTCAAAGATTAAAAGAAGTTTTGGAAGTAATTAGGCAGAACGGCTTGCGCCTTAACAAAGAAAAGTGTAAATTCTTTCAAAAAAGTATTAATTACTTGGGTCATACAATTGATGAGCATGGACTCTACTGTTGACCGTTGAACAGTGCGGATCTATTTCACCTGCCCTCTGAAGACAACAGTTTCAGCTATCAGGCCAGATCTATATCATTTTATTATTATTATTATTATTATTTTTTATCTAGTCATTTTCACTCTATTTGTTAAATATTAGGAATTCAAATTCATTAAATAACCGATTAACTCATACTAATTATGGGAGAAAGTAGCCAGGGGGCTGGGCCTCCTGATAATTTAACAAATAACACAATACGGTCAGAAAAAACTCTATACAAATATTTAAATTACTTTAAAGGACCATATGTTGTCATCGTTGAGAAATTGGTAGACGAAAATATTCCATGCTTTCACGATATGAAAATTGGTAAAACTTTAGGCCTAAATAAATCTCACGTTTTTTCCGTAAACAAAAAAAATAGACAACAAATCGAAATAAATTTCAAAAACTACGAATATGCCAACAGGTTCTTAGATAACCAGTTTCTGGAAGCTAATAAATTAAAAGCATTTATTCCAAATTTTTATGTTTTAAAATACGGTATAATTAGAGACGTACACCCATCAGAAGAAATAATTAATGAAATTCATTCTACCGAAAAAATAGTCAAAGTCCGGCGATTCAATAGGAAAATCCAAAACTCTGAGGGAAATATTACGTTGATACCCACTGGCACGGTTCAAATTGTTTTTCATGGCCAAAAACTTCCTGATAATATAAGCCTCAACTTAGCCCCTAGGAAAGTATATCCATATATTTTTAAGCCTCTTTTTTGTGAAAAATGTTTAAGATATGGACATACAAAAGAAAAATGTAGAGGAAAAGAGAGGTGCATGAAATGTGGGTCAAATGATCACACAGCGATAACTTGTACGAATTCCATTAAATGCGTACATTGCAAAAACGCTCACCTCCCAACAGACCGTGAATGCCCAGAAGCACTTCGGCAAAGAAACATAAAAGAGGCTATGGCTGCTAAACCTATTAGTTATAAGGAAGCAAATAATTTATTTCCAGTCCCTACATTTAATAAATTTTCCGCCTTAGACTTTCCTCAAATAACGAATGAAAACGATTTTTCTGACCGTAACCCCTATCAGTACAGAACAGACATTTTAAGGAACCCAGGGAAAAAACAATTATTTAAATTTAATTCAGATAATTTAAAACGCCAGAGACTTAGTGATAGTCCAGTAAAGACTCTAAGTACGAGTTATGTAGATACTTTGCGCAAAACATCAACAACTACTCCCCTTATCACAAACAATCCTCATAGAGTCAGTGAGGACAGTAAATACGTTAATATGTTAAACACATTATTAAACAAAATTAAAACAATAAACAATGAGCAGGAAACAGTAAATATAATTGGGCAAACTTTTTACAACTTTGTACAAGAAAATAATTCCATTATAAAAACTATTTCAGAATTAAAAAAAAATGAAAACATGTCTGTTGACTGATTACTAATATATATTTACAATAAAAAATTAAAATCTAATCACAAATATTTATGAATAGCAGCACTTATATTATCTTTAATATATATACGTATATATATATAAATAATAAAGATTTATTTATTCACCGCCTTTGCATGATACGCATGTTTTTCATTTCTCTTTTATTTTATTTTTATTTCTCTTTTATTACTAATTTATCCCGCCGTATTAATCACTCGCAATCATTCACTAAACAATGTAGTTGGAACTCAATGTTGTTTTTATTTGAGTTTATTAATGTCTTATTAATTTTTTCTTTTATTATCAAATTAATAACATTATTTCTTATTATTTTTATATTACCTAAGACTATAAAAAAACGCTCATGGACCTATATCAAAAATGTAAATTATGTAGTTGTTGCTCTTTCATCTTTTCAACTATTTCTCTTTAGTCATTTCTCAATGGTATACCATACAGCACTGACAATCCAAAAAATCCAAAATTCAATCTATATCTCGTCCCCCATGTATTTTTTTTTATTTAATTTCCTTATTCCTTATTATACTCCTCTTTAAAATTTCTATCCCTGTAACTGTAAATAAAATCAACGCTTCAACTAAATAGAAAATTATGACCTTCTATTCAATTCAATCACTTACAATGGTAAACAATAGAATCAGAAAGATCAATACAAACTTAAAAATACTTCAACATAATTGTCGAAGCATAAATAATAAATTTTCCGAAATTTTAAATTTTCTTAATGTAAATAAATTTCATATAGCGTTACTCCAGGAAACATGGTTCGATAATAAAAGGGTTTATAATGCACAAAACTATAATATTATAAAAAGGAATAGGCGGGACAGATACGGAGGAGTGGGAATCTTTCTCCATTTTTCCATAATTCCTTAATTTATGAAACCATAGAGCTACCTAATTTGGGGACTATAGAAGCAATAGGAGTAAAAATTTTGAACACAGCACCATCCATTATAGTAGTCTCTGTATATATTCCTCCAGATAACAGAAGACGACCATCACCTCGAAATCTTGAAAATCTTTTCTCTTTACATACTAAATACCCAAATTGCAGTTTGCTTTTGGGGGGAGATTTTAACACTCACTCCTCATTTTTTGGCTCTTCAGAATATGACACACCCAGAGGAGATGAACTTGTGCTAGCTTTACAGAACAGTCCATTATTGTTACTAAATGAAACAGGTATAATAACAAGATTAGGAACTTCTCTATCAAGACCCTCTATAATTGATCTTACCTTCGTTACTGCTGATCTCTACCATATCATTACCTGGTCTGTCACCCCAGAAACCCTAGGTAGCGACCATTTACAAATAATAATAGAATTGAACAATTGCAGGATTCATTCTCTACACAATTTTAAACCATCGCGCAATTTCAAAAGATTAAATGGAAAACTTTACTCGGAATCCCTCATAGAATTGAAAAATCCAAATCTCACGTACAATATATCCGATCTGACCAATATCATTAACCTAGCAGGAGAAACAGCCATTCCACGGAAGAGATCAGTATACCACCCTAAATTCGTTCCTAAGTGTTGGTGGAATGAGGAAATTCGTATGTCGTATCGGGAAAAGAAAAACGCAATAAAAGAATATTTAAAAAATAGGACGATAGAAAATTACAAATTTATGAGAGCTAAAATAAATAAAACTAAATCCCTAATCATAAAAGCAAAAAAAGAAACATGGAAAAATTACATAGAAACCATCAACCCTAAACAAACCGGTACCATGTGGAACAAAATTAAAACTTTACGTGGGAAACGGACCAACTTTCAAAACATGGTTTTAGCAAGTCGAACATCTGCTATTGCCTTCCTTGAGAAATTGTCAAATATTTTTGCGCCTAGACAACCACTGATCCACGGCTCTAAAACACAGGCTACCGACCCATTGAACTCACCATTTCAATTAACGGAACTTGAAGCAGCACTGAAAGGAAAAACTGGAACCGCCCCTGGTATGGATGAAATTAATTACGATATGATTAAACTCCAACCGGATACCATGAAGCAGAAATTACTCGTAGCTTATAATGAACTATGGGAGGAAGCGAGAATACCCCCTGATTGGCGAAATATTCTCATTTTCCCTATACTAAAACCTGGTAAAGATCCTTCGGAGATAACATCATACCGCCCCATTGCGCTAATCTCATGTTTAGCTAAAGTCTTCAATAAAATCGTTAAAACGAGGTTGGAGTGGTTCGTTGAAACAAAAAATATTCTGAGCCCTTTTTGCTTCGGTTTTAGAAAAAATAGGTCCACTACAGATGCTATTTGGCTTTTAACCAATGACATTTACAGAGCATACAAAGAAAAAAAGATCCTTTGTGCGTTAACAATGGATATAGATAAAGCGTATGATAATGTTAAAATACAAACCTTGTTGTCTAAATTAAAAGCTCTCAATGTTCCGAATAAAATTATTCACTGGATAATAAATTACTTGTCATATCAGACTTACTTCTTGGATAGCTGGGAAGGTCGAGTAGCTTTCGATACGTTTAACGGGCTGCCCCAAGGAGATATTCTGAGTCCAATCCTTTTTAATCTTTACACGGAACATATTACAAATAGCTCAATAGAC
Organism: Aelia acuminata; assembly: GCA_911387785.2. Lineage (NCBI taxonomy): Eukaryota > Metazoa > Arthropoda > Insecta > Hemiptera > Pentatomidae > Aelia > Aelia acuminata. The sequence continues at coordinate 225,646,790 of OU426978.1, forward strand.
AAGTGTAAAATTATCCAATTTGCAGATGATTTTTTAGTGTACACTGTAGTGAACTCTGCGGAAGAAGGTAAAGTCGCTCTATGTTCGGCATTGGACGCGCTATCTCAATCTTTCTCTTCAATAAATTTAAAACTTAACCCGGAAAAGTGTAGCATTACTCCTTTCACAAGAAAAAGAAACGTTAATTTAAAAGATTTTGAAATCATTAACGATAGGCACAAAGTTAAAAGCAACGAAATTTTAAAATTCTTAGGTGTAACACTAGATAGAAAACTAAACTTCAAAATTCATATAAAAAATAATCGTAATAAATCGTTACAAAACATGAACATTTTAAAATCTTTAGCTGGGGTCTCTTGGGGCTCTCACCCATATAACATGCTTACTCTCTATAAAACAATAGTCCGATCAGTATTAGATTACTCCTGTGTCATCTACAACCAAACAAAGTCTCCACTCATCAATACGCTAAATACAGTTCAAAATTCTGCCATTAGATTAAGTCTAGGGGCTTTTAAAACGTCACCCATCAATGCAATACAGGCCTCAGCCGGAGAGATGCCTTTACACTTGAGGAGAACCTGGTTGACCAAAAAATATATCCTCAAAGTATGCTCTGACGATAAACACCCTGTTGGCAAAGAAATTAGAACTGGTAATGTTTTCTGCCCCCAACTAGCTGAAATCATCAACGAGCTACAACCCCTTCTCAAACCTCTACACACTTCCGATGCTCCTCTAGAATACACTATCCCCATTCCAAAATCGTTAGAAAAAATCCACAGTAACTCTCATCTATCTGGCAAAGTTGAAAAGAAAAGTTTCTACCCTCAAACCTGTTTAAAACAACAAGCACTAAGCACAATAACAGAAAGATACCCAGAACACATACAAGGGTATACTGACGCATCAAAAACTAAAAACCGAACCTCCATAGCTTTATTTGATCCCCAAAAGAACCAGAAATTCTCATTATCAGTGCCAGCCAAATTCAGCATATTCAGTGCTGAAGTTTTTGCCATTCTAAATGCCATAACATACGCTGAAAAAACATACTTTTTGAACAAAATAGTTATTTTAACAGATTCAGCAGCTGTGTGCAAACACCTAGAATTTTTCCATCTAAACAGATCACAAACATACATTTCCTTTAAAATTATTTCTATATTACATAATGCCAATAACCAATACTACTTCCAATGGGTTCCGGGTCATGTGGGCCTATCGGGAAATGAGCAGGCAGACAAAGCAGCTAATCGAAATCAGTCTCACCGAGATAACGCCAAGATCCCATTATTGGACATTACGAGAGTAGTGAGAGGAACAATATTGAAAGACTGGCAGCAATTTCACGAGTGGCAATGTTCCTCGAAAGGTAAGGACCACTACGACGTGCACCAGAAGGTAACTCTGCTTCCATGGTTCTCGACTCTTAAACGCCATGTCAACCGTCCAAATTTAGTTAAGCTGACGAGATTAAGAATAAATCATGGCAGAACGAATAAATTCTTAAAGTTAATGGGTCTAGTTAAAAGCGGTGATTGCCCAACATGCCTATGCCCTGAAGATCCGAGACACATTGTGTTCCAATGTAAAAGGTTTGAGAAACAGAGGAGAATTAGCCTGGGATCGCGGATCATAGATGATGGTGAGGAAATGCTGCGATCATTAAATAAAGACACAGCCCATAAATTGTGTAGTTTCCTTAACGAAATAAACTTCCCGTTATAAAGATGTGTGGTCATTAAGTCAGCACTCCTTTCTACTTTTTTCATCATAATTATTCAGTAATACTTTTGTTATAGGCTATTTTAATTAGTTTTCTAAAGTCTATAGGAACAGTTTGGCGAAATAGGATTTGAGAACAAATCTTGAGGCCAAAAAAAATAAAAAAATAAAAAAAAATAAAAAAAAACATAGGTGAACTCCGAACATTTTTAGGATTCGTTAATTATTACAATAGATTTATTCCGCATCTTGCTACACTTTTGACTCCTCTTTATAAATTATTGAAACAAAATACAAAATTTCTATGGAACAAGGATTGTGAAAATGCGTTTCAGCAAGTAAAGTCTGAAATCATGAGTGAAAAGGTCCTCTGCCATTACGATCCATCGTTACCAATCATTCTAGCCACAGATGCATCACCTGTCGGTCTTGGGGCTGTCCTTTCACATCGATTAAGAGATGGAAGTGAGAGACCAATTGCCTTCGCATCTCGTACACTAACAAAAAGTGAACAGCGCTATAGCCAAATCGATGAAGAGGCAACTGCAATATTTTGGGGTCTTAAGAAATTTATGCACTATTGTTACGGTCATAAATTCATAATCGTCACAGATCATAAACCTCTAATCTCAATTTATAACCCTTAAAAAACACTCCCAACTCTCTCTGCACAACGAATGTTCCACTACGCACAATTTTTATCAGGTTTTGATTATATAATTGAATATAGGGGTACGAAAGAACATGTTAATGCTGATTATTTTTCCCGTTTCCCCCTTGCATTGGCCAAAACAGACAATAACCTTGACCAAACTGCAAAATTTCAGCTGAACCAAATTTCAGTGCTGCCTGTATGCAAAAAAGTTATCTCGGAAGAAACAAAAAAGGATGCTGAACTTAGTAATATTCTAAAAAACCTTTTCAGTGGAGAAAGCGTTGAAAAGTTTGGTTTTCATGACATCGAGCTATCTCTTCAAGATGGATGTTTGCTCAAGGGTCCAAGGGTCCTCATACCGAAAGCATTGCAGAAGAGAGTTCTACAAGAATTACACACTGGGCACTTAGGTATGTCGAAGATGAAGGGTTTGGTACGTTCGTATTGCTATTGGAAAAACATTGACAAGGACATTGAAGATTTGGTGAAGAAATGTATGAATTATTGCATGAATCGAAACAATCCAGCCAAAGTTCCTCTTCACCCCTGGGAGGAAGCGACAGGCCCTTGGCAAAGAATTCATATAGATTTTGCAGAACCAGAGTCAGGGAAATACTCGTACTTCTTAATAGTTGTTGATTCATTTTCTAAATGGGTCGAGGTTTTCCCTAGCAAGACAACTACGGCCAGTTGGTGTATATCTAAACTGAGGGGATTATTTTCAACTTTTGGTCTCCCATACGTAATAGTAAGTAATAATGGACGGCAATTCCTTTCTCGGGAGTTCAAAGATTTTCTAAAAAATCATTGCATTACTCATAAGATGACAGCACCGTATCATCCTGCGACAAATGGCCAAGTAGAACGGTTTGTACAAACAATAAAGAAATCTCTTCTGGCTGTGGCAGAAGAAGCCGGAAATGAACTTTCAAAAGTTTCCCAACTTTTAACCCAACTACGGAAAGCTCCAAACTCAACGGGGAGGTGCTCATATGAGTTAATGTTTGGCAGAAATATTCGTACTACAATTGACCTAATGAATGAAGGGTCTCAGGAGAAAGTAGAAAAGAAATAAATAGAAGGTGTTCGCTCGCTGAAGATAGGAGACAGAGTTCAGGCGCGATCATTCTCGATGAAGAAGAGGAAGTGGGAATTCGGCAATATCATTCAGCGGGACGGTGTTCTACACTACTCGGTTAAAATGGACAACGGACAGATATGGAGAAGACATATAGATCAGCTCCTACCATCAAAATTTAGTGGGGAGGACTGATATATCTGTTAAAGAATTAAGTTGTTATTAATAGTTTTGACTTCTAGTTTATTTATTAATTAACCATATGTTTTTATAAAACAATGTTTTCATTAATACAGTTGTTACAATGGAGGTTACCTGTGTGCCTGAATAAAATTGTTTATGTCAAATAATGTTAAATTATTATTTAGTATAAGAATACTTCAGTCAAGATTCAGAAGACATATCCTTACACTTATTTACTGGAAGATCTGAAAGGACAACCGATAAGTGGAGCATTTTATGAAGAAGAGCTACAAAAAGTTAAATATCCAGATGTACACCTTGTAGAAAAAGTTTTAAAAAGAAAAGGAAATATATTGAATTTAAAATGGCTGGGATTAGATGAACGCAGCTGGATTGACAAGAAGGATATTGCATAATGTATTAAAAGAAAAAAAACACTTACTGTTATAATATAAATTTATTAATTCTTTTTACAAAAACTGTATATTTTATACATTTATTGTAACTCTACATTTAAAATATATTTATTTCTCACAAATTGTTTTTTTTTTTCTTAACCTAAAATATAATATGTTCATAAAATAAACAGTACCAATATATTACTGCACATTTAAATTAATTATGTTGCGTCGATGCATAATGGCCGTAAGGAAGAGTATTGACTTTGTTTTCCAACGTATGACGTTTATCATCATACGGACATAGTGACTTTTTATTTATTAAAACCGTTTGCACTTGATGTTTTTTTGATTGTATAATATGAAACTGGTTGTACATTGTCTTATCATTTCTTAGAGAATCTAGATAATTTTGAAACGTGAATCCTCGAACAGAACATTTCTTTATTCCTTTGGACCGTTTAATTAATAAACCTTTTTTAGTTATGAAATAATACATTTTTGGCCTTAAGCCAACGTATTCGACAATCGGGTCACCGGCTGTTTCATCATGAGCATTCCGACCACTTTTTTGTTTTTATCAGAATAACAAGGGTGGTCTTTCGGGAAATTGCTAGTATCAAAATAATATCTTAAACTATTATTACTTATATCGTTGTAAATATCTGGTGTTTTAATATGATACAGCAGAGGTCAATATTTTGTGGACCGTAAGTTGTTAAAAACACATCATAGTGTAATTTGTACATTAAAACCTTTGAAAGTTCCAATATGCTAAAGCCAACATATAGCGGTTTATCGAATACAATTTTTTCCTTCTCTAACTGGACGGAAACTACATTATCGGTAAAAATGATTCTTTCTTTGAAATTGGGTTTCTTCACTAGTCTGTTTAATGTTTTTTTCATTAGTAACAATTTTAAGGTCTATACGCTTTCTTACATTTTCCATGAATTTTCCGAAACACGAGTTATTCATTAGTTTAAAGAAATCAGATTCAAAAGGATTGGTAGTCATTGCTCTATGTTTAGTGTTTAGATCAATATATGGTATAAACCATTTTTTTTGCTTAAATCTTAAAATACTATGAATTTTTGTCAGTTTAATCCCTAGATTTAGAGCTTGTTTCAAATTGATATAATGAACGATATAACGAGTTTTCGGTGTAAGCGTAGTCATTAACTTTTCAGTTGTTTTTTTATCGACAGGAGATTTTGATTTTTCAGGCAATAAGGGAAATTGAGAGTGCAAATCATGTAATGTTTCAGGATAATCAATATCAACGTCCAGAATGTACCCTACTTCCGAGTCGTCAGGAACGTTTAGCACATCTAAATCTTGATCGTACCACTCGAAGCCCCCGTACGGAAGGAAACTGTTCATTGCGTAGACATACAAGTTGTTCACGTCTGCATAAATTAAATAGCTCATGGGTTGATTTGGATCATAATCATCTATTAAACAATTATTGGCTTTAGCATATCGTTTGACAACTTGTGTAATACCGCCGCAGATGCCTTTTTCGAAAAACAGAACCATATCAAAATCTTTTATAATATCCAATTCAATATCTGTCGTTTTCAACATTGCTTCATAACTCAGCCCTGGAAGAGACATGAAATATGCTGGATCTAAACAGTAGATATCCATACAGAGTTTACGAAATTTTTCAAATACCTCACATAATAAAATTACGTCCGTTTTTATATATATTTCAGTATATTCTTTTATGTTCTTGATATTAAAAATTTTCCAAATCGTTTGAGCATGTTCGTAATCAGACTGAGAAATATTTTCTAACGTCAGGTTATTGTAAAATTTGTCTAATGTGGGTAACTGGGTTTCTTCTAACCGCGACAATGAATCTATGTAAGAATATGGATAGATTCCTTTTTTCGTTAGCAATTCAACTTTGGATTCGTCAGGGATTAACTGATACAAATGAGGGAAAGTGATTCTCAGAACCCGTTTTCATGTTTTGGACTAGGGTTTCAAGGCTGGCAGCTAAAAATTTATAACTATCTATGAATTTTATTTTAGTTTTACAATCTTTGAATGTTTTTGTAAAACTGATGTACTTTTCCGAATTACTCGGAATAACAGTAACATCGCCTTCATGATTAGCTAAAAAAGGTACAATAAAATGCGAATCGTAACCCTGTAAATTGTGCATAATTACTGGTATAAAATCAGGTGTTTTTGCTTGTAAGTTGCAGTTTGAATGAGCTGCACCAATAAATTTAGATGTTACATGATCATGATACCGTACTTTCTGGTCTTTATTTAATGTCTTTAGACAGATAACGCACTTATTCCTTGTTTCATAATACAACATTTCATGCTCAGTCATTTGAGCGATGGGTTCGATTTTGCAATATATTTCATCAACCTTCTTTGTCAATTTATGAAGAGCCTACATAAACAAAAACATGCAGTTAGCACCAGTATAGACTGAAGGTTGAAGATGTAATAGAGGAATATCTGCTTTAACCATAAGTGATGCACAAAAGATTTTATGATTTTGCACGGATTTCGTCCAAGAAATTGACGGATTTTCACAAGGACCCTCGATCTTTTCTAAATAACATTCAAAATTAGCATATGCTACAATTTTGATTCTCTGTGTACACTGAAACTTTTTAAATTTTATTTTATCATCGCGTGGGAAATCTGTACTAACCGGTTTATGCGCACTGCAAAATAATAAATGTTCGTTTAATCGTTCTTCCGCGTTTTTTCCGTTTTTTGTTTTGTATCTCCAGGAAATAGATGTTAAACACCTGTGACAAATTTCTTAGCAGATTTGTTACAGAATATTTGACTGCCAACAAGCCTGCTTAAATTGGTTATGTAACAATAATGGGAGTCTCTTTCATTTTGAAGAAATAAAAGGTCAAATCTTTCTTTAAAGGTTTCTTTTTTGCTTATTCTCAAAGGAAATACCTTGTTTTTTTCATCTCAGCCATACACATTGATTAAAACATTGTTTACATCCTCGAATATTTTAATGTCTTTAAAGGAAGTGGGATATGAAATACAATCAAAATTGTAATTATTTTCTAAATATTCATAGGACTTAGGATCGATCAAACCAATAATTTTACTTATTATTGCGAATCGAAAACAATCGTTGTTTAAGTTTTTTACGTTAATTACAGCATGTTTGTTTGCTATCGCTTTCGGTAAGTCCATAAATTGTTTTCCATCAAGAGGTTTATATTTAGTTAGATGCAAACAAAGATAATTACACGATACAAATGTCCAGCCAGAACCTTTAGTTTCAAAGGAATCTAATTCCGAAACTATGTTTTCATATGAGTTATTAATATATTTGTACAAATCAGTTGATGAATCTATAATTTGTTGACGGGCCTTAAAATTCATATCTGCCTTTTCCTTATAATTTGGACCCATTTTTTTGTAGGAACAATCTAACTGCAAATTAACTTTGAATATGTTCCATAGTTCTAAGTAAAATTTTAACATATTAATATTTTTTTCTCTTTTTGACTCCAGAAAGTCTTTCGGAAATGCATTGAAATCACGATTTTCAATATAAAAATCTATCACTTCATTACCAAATGCTGATTTTTTAATACCTGGTTCAATTGTAGCTAAAATTTCAAGTTGTTCCTTACTATAGAATTTATTTTTCTTAGGTGAGCTAATTCCTATTTCTGCAATATTAGACCCAAATGAAGATGGTATTAGCGAATGTATTCTTTTTTTAAATGGTAAATGTGATTGCTTCGAAGATGAAACAGCAGGTGTTGGGAACTTTTCCATTGATAATTGGCTACCTGTATCAGCAAATGCTTGAGGGGAACTGACACGTTTTTCTTTACATGCGAATTTTTTATGACGTTCGCAGCTAAATTTTGATTCAAATTCACGATTGCAATCTAAGCATGTATAAAATTTCCATTTACATCTGTGTGCGCTTGAATATAATATTAACAACCCACATTTTGAACATAATATAACATCAATACCTTTTCCTTCGGCCATCATTCAGTTCAATTACATAAACCTAATTTTGTAAGCTTATTTCTCCTTTCCTTCATATACCATGCTCAATGATCCTAAAATCAAGCATATCATTTCAGTTAAATATTACACTTTTTAATTATTGCTATTTTAAAAGAAATAAAAAACTCACCATCATATTGTTCGATGTCTTTTCCAGAAAAGCATTCTTGGTATCTTTTTGGTAAAAATGTCCGATATTTTTCTCCGTTTACCCCCTCTATGATGGCTTGTAACGCTTCTCCATACTCCGTTGATTCGAGAGCTCTAAAATCTTATAAGTTTCTCCTTTCTCGAGCTCACCAATTGTCTTATAGATTGTGGACCTGTTCAATTTTTCAATTAAAGATATCTGTATTATTTACAAAAATTAACAATTTTTTGTTATCTTTATGCAAGTATTAGCTCAAAAATAGTTAAAATGCCCCACCTTTAGGAGAACTGCACAATACTCCAGGTTGGATTGGAAAAGTCGAGCTCCTTATATCCTCAATGTAGGTGTAGGGCAATCAATGGCTCTTGTCACGTGTGAAGCTGGGGGTATATATGCGCAGTAGTGCTGACTGAGCGCTATGAATAAATAGTTCTTTGTCGCCTTGTCTCCACCTGCAGTAGGAAATGCATCTGCAGCGATTTCCAGAGAAACCGCTCTTTCATGTCTGGGTGGCGTAAACGTAGTGCGATACATCCGCTGACTGGACCTAAATAAAATAGTCGGCGCGGCAACCTTTCAAATAGATAGCGATTCATCTGCTGACATTGATAAAATACTACTTCATGTCTGGGCGGCTTACAAAACGCTGACTGACCATCGATAAGCGAATGAATGGTTCTTTGTCGTCTTAACTCCTCGATTATCATAGTGCAGAGCTCGTGCCGACTGGGCTTACAAAACGCTGACTGACCATCGATAAGCGAATGAATGGTTCTTTGTCGTCTTGTTTATAATCAGCGCAGCTGATATCTGGGCGGCATCCTTTTAAACAGATAACAACCCGTCGACCCGCTCATGGCATCGTAATCAGTGCTGAATGCGCATCTCTCCCCCACTGCGCTCTGCCACTGCAAGCGGGCCGTAAAAGAGTGGAGCCACCGTTATTCCTCCGACATCATTGCTTCGTAACTACGATTATGAATGAACTTGCATGAAACAGCTGAGTCATGCACCTATGCATTAAACCACACACACTTGGCCGGGTTGTGCATTGGGTCAACCCGTTAAATGTAAACAAACAAAACTCTCACTCAGAGGATGACATCACAGGCATAATGTAAAGAAAGGCCGCTAACCCCCCACCCTCGCCCTCACAAGGTCGGTCAATGACGCTCAAGGTCACATATAGCCTTACCGCTAAACCAACCACCCCCCCTCGCCCTCACAAGGTCGGTCAATGACCCTCAAGGTCACATATAGCCTTACTACTGCAAGCTGTATCGAATGTAAACAAAGCGATGTTGCCACATCTCACACATTCCATGCGACGTTGCCGGATTGTGCAACCAACCGCCCCCCCTCACCCTAGTTCTACACCCACCTCGCCATGCCAGACGGCCTGACCTAGTTCACAATTGCACAATCCGTCGTTTCTACTACTCAGCGGCATCCAACAGGCCAGGGTCTTCAGCTCCAATAAAAAAGGTATCCATTAGAAACAGTACTATTGATAATACTGGAAATTCTGGTTTCAGGTGTCATAACTATGACTATGAGGGTATGGTCATTTTAGGAAGATTGTCTCAGTCCTCGGAAATCTCAACAGAACTCTAGTAATTTTTGTTTTTCAGCAATTGTTAATTCATTGTGTGCTAATCGAGAAGAAGCAGAGGGAGAAGTAATTTGGTGGCTCTATTCTGGAGCGTCAGATCATTTGTCTTATCAATATGATTTATTGCAGGAAAGTGTGGAAATAAATCCAGTAAAAATACAGGTGCCTTAATCTGGTCAGTCACTTACATCTACAAAAAGAGAAACAATGAAACTCTTTCCACCTTTGGATAGGAAATAGAGGGGACGGGGAGACTGGAAATGATTGGATTCACAATTGTTTTTGAGTCAAGGGGTCAAGGTAAAGTTGCAGTTTCCTATCGAGTGTGTAAATTATATAAGTTAATATTTCAGACTAGCAAGGAAAAGGCATTCTTCACAGCTGAAAGAGATTGTGGCATGAAAGGTACGGTCACATAAACCAATGCGGGCTACAAAAACTTCAATCCATGGTGGATGGAATGAAGGGAATCAACGCCAAGGAACTTTATGAACCGTGTGTGGAAGGAAAACTAACCAAACTCCCACACAATCAGACAAGGAAGGGTGCAACAAGAACATTGGAACTAATTCATAGTGACTTAATAGGACCAATATCTCCAGAGTCACACGATAGAAAAAGGTGTGGCATAACATCTATTGATGATTATACTCATTTTACAGCATTTTATCCCCTAGAAAGGAAGAGTGATCCTTTCAAGTATTTAAAGATATTTGAAGCGATGGCTTCAGCATACTTCAAAACCAAAATAAGTCGGTTCAGTTGTGATAGAGAAGGCGAATATATTTCCCATGAAATGAAAACATACTTCGAGGAGCAAGGAATACAATGTGACCACACTATCAGTTATACTCCTGAACAAAACGGGGTAGCTGAGAGGATGAATCGAATTTTGCTTTTGAGCTCAGAGCTTCCAAAGAAATTATGGGTTGAAGCAGTTAAAACAGCTGTATACTTGATCAACAGAAGTCCAACTGCAGCTCTTCTAGACTGCGTTCCAGAAACACCATGGTATGGACAAAAACCGATGAATACAACAAAAATATCACTAATAGATTACTATTCTAAAGCTTTAGGATTTACAATCAACACGTGCCGAGGGACCGAGCGTTCAATTCACCCTACTCGGCCAACAACTCGAAAAGGACTTATCGTCCAGCCTTAAAACGTGGGCCCCGGTCCGTTCCGGAGGTCTTACCGGCCTCTTCAAAATTTATAAAATGAGACTTTTTTGGCTGAAACGGTTGATTTCGTAAAAAACCAAAGTAAGACGAGATCACATTAAAGAATATACCCAGATTGGCTGAAGTTATGCAATTTTAATATGGACAGGTGTTAATTGTTTGATCAGGTTTTTGCATTTTGCGGTTGGCTCCCATGTAATGAGTTGAATATGCGTCTTTGACTAAATTTATTTAGCAGCCAGTTTAGACAGTTCTGCGGGAGATGTTTTATGATTGCATAATGGATCTCGTCCGGGCCGGGCAATAATCCTTTGAGATATCTGGGGGTAGTTTTGAGTTCCCACATAGATAATGGACGGTTGTATGCGTTGTTAGAACTTTCGGATTGATTGTGTGTAACATTATCTTCGTTGGTGGGTGTAGATGAGTTTATAGTTCTGACGAATTGTTTCCAGCTATCAGATTTGCTATTATTTATAATTCATCTGCATAGTGCTCTTTGTTTCTTATATTCGATTAGATTTGCTAAAGTACTTGTTCGCTACAGCTCAATTAAATTAAATGTACTATAAGTGCTGCCATCTCTGGAGGGCTCTTATAAGTTGAGGACCCTGAACCCTACAGGAAAATGTAATTTGAAAGTATTAAGTGTAACATGTAAGTAGTGTTTGTTCATTTTCAAGTTTGCAAAGCAACTTTATAGTTATACACTTATTTTCTAGATGTTGGCTTTGTTTTATTTCTTATTTCAATTTTATGATTACCATCTATTATAAAATTAACTCAGTATGAGATAAAAACAACTCAGTGTTGATATTTCAGTTGTTAACTGCCAGCATTTCTCTTTTTGATTTATAAATCAACATTAACATGTATATCAGCTTGCACAATTTAATCAAAAGTTAGCAATGGTTCTGAAAATTTAGATTGAAAGTTAGTAAGTCCTAAATTAAATATTTTACAGCATTTTATTAAAATTTTGTTTAATTTCATAACCACGGCATAGTCACGGTCCTGAAGAAAATGCGGAACTGGAAAGTTATGGCCCAGATAAGTTGCAAAATTATTGGCTGAAAAACTTTAGTTGTGCCCACATCCATTGGTTGTCTTTTTCCAGATTCTCCTAGAAAATAATACTGAAATACCGGAAGATTTTCGTACTGGTGGTACTATCTTAATACTAAAAGGGGCAAAAGATAATTTGGAGCCTAAAGATTCCAGACCAATAGTATGCCTTAATGGAACATACAAATTGCTTACATCAGTTATTCACAATAAGATGAAGGCACACATTGACGAGTATAAGTTGACAGCTGATGAGCAGTTGCAAAGAATTACATATCATTGACAGCTTTATAGCTTCGCAAGTCAAAAGTAAGAAGCTATGGAAAGTTTCTTTGTGTGCGACTGCCAAAAAAATAAACCGATGAAAAATTCAAATTAAGACAGGAATCCACCAAGGCGATTCTCTGAGCCCGTTATGGTTTTCCGTTGTTATGGATCAATCCATTAAGCACTTTGTTGAACTCATCAGGTAGAGGATATAATATCGATGCAGAAAAAAATCGTCTCTCATTCCTTCTACATGGACGATATTACCTCTTTGGGGGTAATAGGACGTCACTGGAAAGGTTTCAATGATTAAAACAAGTGCTCACCCTTGAAATTACATTTATTTTGCAAAAAAATATTATCCAATTATCTGGCATGCCAAAAACTACAATAAATTAAATAAATACTGAATACTCAGAATACACTACTCATGCAAAAATATATACATAATTAATAATGCGTGCACTACTCAACTTGTTTAAATAAATAAATAAATCTATGAATAAATAATAAAACTATAAACGATCAACAATAAATAAACTCTAAAGAAACTGTAACAATCTAAAAATACATGCTTTAACCTAATAACTTAAAACTAATAATAAATAACTTAAACTAGGTACTACCATTATCACAGTCTATCATTCTCATAATTAACATCTTTCGTATGGCCATACTTTCTTAATTACTAGAATATCACAGTTCTTTTTCATTAGTTTCAAAATGCACATGCAACTGAGCCGTTGCCTAAAAACCTTCTCCCCTGGTTACACCAAAGAGGTACTGTAAGGCGCAGTTATTATAATTAATTAGTACGGACTGCTACAGACGACATCAAGGTATATGAAAATTATCTGCAAAGCCTTCTAGAAATAGTGCGGATCTTCAGTGAAGACATTCAGATGGGTTTGGATAAATGTGCTGTACTCCATTTTAAAAAAGGAAAGCCAGAAAATACATCTAATATGGAGCTCTCTAATAAAGCAGTAATTAACAGTGTTAGGGCCACTGCGTGGTTGTCCAAGGGACGCCCCTACACAATGCCTGGATAATAACTGATTCTAATTACCACCTTCTGAGGGGGGTGTTTATTGTGCCTTTGAATTGTGCCTGATAGATGATGATAGATAGATGAAGTCTGGAAGGTAAAATAAATGGGTGAAAAGGAGGATTAAAGGAATATACATGCAACGATACTAAAAGCTTCTAAGGTAAATAAAAATATAATTGGTGACTAGAAAATAAATATAAACATGCTAATTAATAGAGAAAGAAAAGAAAATAAGCTGAATAATATAAACTAAAAGCTGGCCATGCATTGGAAATAAACTAAAGCTATATACAATTAAATAAATAGTAAAGAAAAGAAAATATAAACTTCTAGCTATACAAGCAAATAAAAGAGAAAAGAAATTATACTTTACAGAGAGATAAGGTGGTTATAAAATAACTAACTAATGGAGGTTAAATACAGAAAATAACTGGTGGAATTGGTAGTGTCCTGAATAACAAATAACAGAGTAGAAGATTTTAATGAAGAACTGATGATAAATGGTGAGAAAATGATGATAATTAAGCGGTGAAAATTGGTGAAAGATATGGTGAACATGAGATGATAACTATCCAGCTGGAGACAGTGAAGTAATCTCCCCCTTATCACTCCAAGGAGGTCCAGTGAAGTTTTCTTTGTTCTTCACGAAGTTGGTTTAAGTTGATAAAAGATAAAAATACAATATAAAATTCTACATTTGGGAAGAAGAAAGGTAATAGGATTTGTGAGTGTAGGAATTTAATATATTGAATGCTAGGCCTTAATATCCCGCCCACCTAAATTCCGGACTCACTTGGTGGCGAAGTCAAGTGGCTTTCTCTTCCTGATCAATCGCTGTTGATTCCTGCAATAATGGCTGTAAGGACAAAAGTTGTCCAACATGTCTCTTAAATGTGCCTCCTTTCGTTTCTAAAGTTACGACACGTACGATACCATCCAAACCAGGGTGAACCTTAGTGACTTTTGCATGAGGCCATAAACATGGAGCTGATGAAGCATCTTTTAATAGCACAATGTCACCAACCTTAAAGTTTTCAGATGGCTTGAACCATTTATTCCTCATCATTATGGTACTTAGATATTGGTCTCTCCAATGTTTCCAAAATGTCTGAGTCCTCTCACGAATGAGCTGCCAGCGAGAGAGACGATTACTAGGTACCTCTTGTAGATTTGGTTCTGGCAAGGCATTCAACGGACCACCAATGAGGAAGTGTCCTGGAGTGAGCGGTTGGCAATCTTCTGGGTCAGCAGATGTAGGGTAGAGAGGACGATTGTTTAGCATAGCTTCTACCTTGGTAAATGCGTTGGAGAGTTCAGAGACAGTGAAATAATGATTACCAAAATACTTGTAAAGAAGGGTCTTAGCTGACTTTATGCCAGCTTCGAAAATTCCTCCAAAGTGAGGTGTACGAGGAGGATTAAAGTCCCAATTCACACCTAATTGGGTGGCATGGCAAGTGAGATCCTCTTTAGTCTTCTTGGAGTTCAACCAATCAGAGAGCTCTTGGTAGTAATTGGCAGTACCGATAAAATTCGTGCCACAGTCAGACAACATTCTGTATGGACGACCTCGTCTTGCAACAAATCTATCGAAACAATCAATAAAAGTCTCAGTGACAGCTCCAGATGAATTGCTTTAGTCGAAAGACAGATAAATAAACATAAGTATACTTTGATGGTTGGAGACTTTCTTCTTGACGTTTCTCTCGCTAGAAACGGTCCTGCAAAATCTACTGCTGTAAGATGAAATGCATTTTTCTCAGAAAATCTAGATGAAGGTAGATTGCCCATCAAAGGATGTGTAGTTGACTTGGAATACCTTCTACAAGTCAGACATAACCTCTTGATCTTGCGGCATAATCTGCGCAATGAAATTATCCAAAATTTTCTCTGAATTATGGCCTGAAGCGCAGCACAGCCTATGTGCAACGATGTGTGGCGGTAATGTTTCACTAGAAGGACAGTAAAATGTGCCTTACTCGGTAGAAGTATCGGATGTTTTTGGTCATACGAAAGATTAGAATTGTCCAATCTGCCGCCCACCCTCAAAACTCCTAGCTGATCCAGATGAATTCCAAGGCGGAGAAGCTGACTAGACATTTGAACTGGCTGTTTATATGCTTCTGGGAAATAGGTCCTTTGAATGACTACTACGATTTTCATCAGTGATGCATCTAACTCAGATGCTGTTATTCCAGCGCAAGTCATTAAATGATGTTGACGTCTACAAACCTTGATAAAGCGAAGGACATAAGCAAAAGATCTGATAAGCCTGCTATAATTTGAGAAACGTCTTGTCCATGCTATCAATTCAGGCTCGTTTGAGGTGGACACTAATGAAGCTAAATTAGATTTAATTTCTCTAGAATACTCGCAGCCTTGATTCTCTGTCTGTGGTGAACTAAGTGGCCATTGGTTATAAGGCCGCGATATCCATTTAGGCCCCGCCCACCATAATGGATGGTTGACAAGTTCTGTTGGGTCTAATCCTCTTGATCCACAATCCGCAGGGTTGTCTTGTGAAGAGACATGTTTCCACCAAGAAACTTCCGTGTTTTCTAAAATGTTAACCACCCGATGAGCAACATAGGTTTTCAGATTATGAGGTGGTGATGATAACCATGCCAGAACCACCGTTGAATCGGTAAAAAGATGAATTACATACTCCTTCAAGGTTATTAATAAAGGTTTGATGGATGAGATTAGATTTGTCAAAAGAACAGCTCCGCATAATTCAAGGCGTGGCACAGTAATAGGTTTAACTGGGGCAAGCCTAGTCTTGGCCTTGAGTAAACTAGTGCTTTTAATCGAGCAGAGGTAAAGAGCAGCACAATATCCACGTTCTGAGGCATCACAGAAACCAAGAATATAACACTTTTCATGTCTTGTGTCACCAAGATACCTGTATATTGCTAATTTCTGTAATGAAGGAAGATCTGTGACATACGTCAGCCATTTACTTCTGATATGTTCTGGTACGGCATCATCCCAACCAAACTTCAGCTTCCAGAGCTCTTGCAGAATCAGTTTAGCGGAAAATACCACTGGCGCTAAGAATCCGAGTGGGTCGTACAGCCGTGCTACAGTAGATAATATGGTACGCTTGGTTTGTATTGCACTCATGGTGGGCATGCTAACGGTGAATGAAAAACAATCTGTTAATGGTGACCATTGGAGTCCTAAGATTTTAATGTGCGATTCAGCATCTGAAGTTCCATCAATACTGAAATGTAATTGGCTGGTAGTATCCTCATCTGCCACTACTTCTGGAACATTACTGGCCCACTTTGATAGATGAAAGCAACCCATTCCTAGTAATACGTTTAACTGATTTTTCAATGCAATTGTGCTAGGGATGTCATAAGAGCCAGTGACAATGTCATCTACATACATGTCATTCAGAAGTGCTGTTGATGCTTCAGGATATTCTTCACCCTCATCCTTCACTAGTTGATGAATGACTCTAATGGCTTGGAATGGAGAAGGTTTCAATCCATATGTGACAGTGTTGAGTTGATAAGTATTCACTATTTCGTCAGGGCTGAATCTCCAAAGTATTTGCTGATAAACTCGGTCAGAAGGGTGAACTAATACCTGACGAAACATTTTGACTACATCAGTAATAACTACAACCTCATGTCGTCTGAACCTAACAATTATATCAACTATGTCATTTTGCAATTGTGGCCCAGTAAATAATTTGTCATTCAACGAGACATTTGAAGAGGTTTTTGCAGATGCGTCAAAGACCACTCGAATTTTATTTGAGTCTGCCTTTGATACAGCATGGTGAGGGATTATGTAGCTAGGTGATGCTGAGGCTAACTGCATATGACCCAACTTAAGATACTCAGCCATGAATTCGCAATATTGATTACGTAATTTCTCATCCTTTGATAACTTATTTTCTAGGGAATAAAGCCTTATCAGAGCTTGTCCTCTTGAAGAGCCTAACTCTGGTTCAGATGACTTGAAAGGAAGGAAGACCACATAACGTCCAGATGGAATTCGGTACGTTGTCTTCTGAAAAAACTCTTCACATTTCGTATCATCCTTTGAAAGTGGAATAGGCCTACTGACTTCTTCCATCTCCCAAAACCTTTGAACCATGTTATCTATTGACCTGTTGGATAAAAGACAAATCGAAGTATTAGTAGGTTCTGTTAGTGGTCCCATAACTACCTTTCCAAAGACAGTATCCAGAAATGGAGGATTGGAGCGATTGGTGTTACGTATTACTTGCATAAAAAGATCCGCACCAAGAAGAAAATCTATTTCAGCTGATGTGCCAAATTCTGGATCTGCAAGATCATAGTTAAGATACTTCTGCATCTCTGATGTAGGTATATGTTCCAAAGGTAAAGGAGTTGTGATTGTTGGAATAACAAAGGCCTTGGTGATGAGCTGATGGCTAGAGTTTCTAGGCCGCAGGATACAATGAACTACGCCTTCCGGAGTTGGTACATTAGTGTAACTCAAGCCAGTGACATGACAATCAGTTCTTTGAGGCTTCAGTCCTAGGCGGTTGGCATATTTGGTGGTCATGAACGAATTCTGGCTTCCTGAGTCTAGGACTAACGAATTTCTTGCAATGAGCCTTTATGATCCATTATAGTTGCCAACGCAGTACCTAGAAGTATTCTTGCTTTAGATGAATCAACACTTGCTAAATTTACAGTAGGTGGTTGAGACTTGTTCGATTCAGGTGGAGTAGATGTGTTACCTTCAGTAGGGTCTGGTAAGTGGAGCATAGAATGATGCCTTCCTTTACATAATCTGCAAGTGAACCTTGATGTGCATTGCTTAGTCTTATGTTTAGGGCATAAGCAATTTCTGCATCCAGGCCAGGTTCTCAACATGTCTAATCTCTTAAGCGGGGAAGCAGCACAGAATGTTGGGCATTCTACAATAACATGTGCTTCATTACAAATAAAACACTGGAAACCCTGCGTTAATTGTCTAGAGGAGTGATGAGGTATATTTGTGGTATGCAGAGATGTTAATTTATTGATATTTGCAGATTGGTAACGCTTAGGTCTTGGTGGGATTTGTGAGCGTTCTGAATGGCTGGTCTGATATGTGGTATCCAGTGATGAACGTGTGAGCTGTTGAAGTCTACTCTCAATAAAGCTTCTAAGGTGCAGATAAGATGGATGCACTTTATCAGAGTTTTCCCTTTCAAAATCTTGGCGCAAGGATTGATCTAAATAACGAAAAACTATTTCAAACAGGAAATAATCCTCTATATCCTTTATATTTGAATTGTGCCTGATAGATGATGATAGATAGATGAAGTCTGGAAGGTAAAATAAATGGGTGAAAAGGAGGATTAAAGGAATATACATGCAACGATACTAAAAGCTTCTAAGGTAAATAAAAATATAATTGGTGACTAGAAAATAAATATAAACATGCTAATTAATAGAGAAAGAAAAGAAAATAAGCTGAATAATATAAACTAAAAGCTGGCCATGCATTGGAAATAAACTAAAGCTATATACAATTAAATAAATAGTAAAGAAAAGAAAATATAAACTTCTAGCAATACAAGCAAATAAAAGAGAAAAGAAATTATACTTTACAGAGAGATAAGGTGGTTATAAAATAACTAACTAATGGAGGTTAAATACAGAAAATAACTGGTGGAATTGGTAGTGTCCTGAATAACAAATAACAGAGTAGAAGATTTTAATGAAGAAGTGATGATAAATGGTGAGAAAATGATGATAATTAAGCGGTGAAAATTGGTGAAAGATATGGTGAACATGAGATGATAACTATCCAGCTAGACGTGCGCGCCGCCGCGCCATCTAGCAATATAAGCAAATAAAAGAGAAAAGAAATTATACTTTACAGAGAGATAAGGTGGTTATAAAATAACTAACCACTGGAGGTTAAATATGTGGTATCCAGTGATGAACGTGTGAGCTGTTGAAGTCTACTCTCAATAAAGCTTCTAAGGTGCAGATAAGATGGATGCACTTTATCAGAGTTTTCCCTTTCAAAATCTTGGCGCAAGGATTGATCTAAATAACGAAAAACTATTTCAAACAGGAAATAATCCTCTATATCCTTTATATTTAATGTTCTAAAGCTATCACCAGCTACTAAAACTGTTGATGTCAATGTTTCTAAAGATTCGGCAGAAGGACGTAAAATAGGCTTAGCATTTAGAAACTTGTGAATGTATGCGGAAGAGAGATTTCTTTGGTTATCATATTTTTGTAGCAATCTATCCCATGCTAAATCATAATTGGATTCTGTGCGTGGTATGGCTTTTATGCAATCAAGAGCTTATAATTTTAGAACACCAATTAAATAGGTAAATTTATCAATTTTTGGTATTTGTTCCATACTATGAACAGATGCTATGAAGGCATCTTTAAAGAAAGGCCAGTCTAAAATATTACCTGAAAAAATTGGTAACTTAGCATCAGGAAGGTTTATTGGGCGACCTACATGCACTACAGTTTGATTAGCAGAGGTGTCAGAAATTGACAAGCGAGCCACTCCTTCCTTCTCTTTAAGCTTCCCTTGTAAAGTGACATGATAACCAGATGCCTCATTCTTGAACCTTTTCACTTCAGAAAAAAGGGTAGCATCACTTGTTGATGGAAAAACATCAGAATTATTTGTGATACATAATTCTTCCATTTCAAAATAAATTGATTCAAATTTTTGGTACCTATGTATCATTTAAATTACTAAACATTCCTATAAACATATCTACTGCTACATCAGATTTGAGCGCAGCACGGCCTTGGTCTCTAATAGATTTAATATCTTCACCAAATGATAATAGGCGTTTGCGCAAAGCAGTTATTTTCAAGCGAAGAGTTGATTCTGCCTGGCTGGCTGCATCTGTACCTCCTGGCATCGTCAAAATAAACAATTCAAAAACAGAATAAATAAAGAAAAAATAAATACCCAAAGAAGAAGATAATCTAGACCCGGAGGACCAATGTTGGGGCCACTGCGTGGTTGTCCAAGGGACGCCCCTACACAATACCTGGATAATAACTGATTCTACTCGTAATTACCACCTTCTGAGGGGGGTGTTTATTGTGCCTTTGAATTGTGCCTGATAGATGATGATAGATAGATGAAGTCTGGAAGGTAAAATAAATGGGTGAAAAGGAGGATTAAAGGAATATACATGCAACGATACTAAAAGCTTCTAAGGTAAATAAAAATATAATTGGTGACTAGAAAATAAATATAAACATGCTAATTAATAGAGAAAGAAAAGAAAATAAGCTGAATAATATAAACTAAAAGCTGGCCATGCATTGGAAATAAACTAAAGCTATATACAATTAAATAAATAGTAAAGAAAAGAAAATATAAACTTCTAGCAATACAAGCAAATAAAAGAGAAAAGAAATTATACTTTACAGAGAGATAAGGTGGTTATAAAATAACTAACTAATGGAGGTTAAATACAGAAAATAACTGGTGGAATTGGTAGTGTCCTGAATAACAAATAACAGAGTAGAAGATTTTAATGAAGAAGTGATGATAAATGGTGAGAAAATGATGATAATTAAGCGGTGAAAATTGGTGAAAGATATGGTGAACATGAGATGATAACTATCCAGCTAGACGTGCGCGCCGCCGCGCCATCTAGCAATATAAGCAAATAAAAGAGAAAAGAAATTATACTTTACAGAGAGATAAGGTGGTTATAAAATAACTAACCACTGGAGGTTAAATATGTGGTATCCAGTGATGAACGTGTGAGCTGTTGAAGTCTACTCTCAATAAAGCTTCTAAGGTGCAGATAAGATGGATGCACTTTATCAGAGTTTTCCCTTTCAAAATCTTGGCGCAAGGATTGATCTAAATAACGAAAAACTATTTCAAACAGGAAATAATCCTCTATATCCTTTATATTTAATGTTCTAAAGCTATCACCAGCTACTAAAACTGTTGATGTCAATGTTTCTAAAGATTCGGCAGAAGGACGTAAAATAGGCTTAGCATTTAGAAACTTGTGAATGTATGCGGAAGAGAGATTTCTTTGGTTATCATATTTTTGTAGCAATCTATCCCATGCTAAATCATAATTGGATTCTGTGCGTGGTATGGCTTTTATGCAATCAAGAGCTTATAATTTTAGAACACCAATTAAATAGGTAAATTTATCAATTTTTGGTATTTGTTCCATACTATGAACAGATGCTATGAAGGCATCTTTAAAGAAAGGCCAGTCTAAAATATTACCTGAAAAAATTGGTAACTTAGCATCAGGAAGGTTTATTGGGCGACCTACATGCACTACAGTTTGATTAGCAGAGGTGTCAGAAATTGACAAGCGAGCCACTCCTTCCTTCTCTTTAAGCTTCCCTTGTAAAGTGACATGATAACCAGATGCCTCATTCTTGAACCTTTTCACTTCAGAAAAAAGGGTAGCATCACTTGTTGATGGAAAAACATCAGAATTATTTGTGATACATAATTCTTCCATTTCAAAATAAATTGATTCAAATTTTTGGTACCTATGTATCATTTAAATTACTAAACATTCCTATAAACATATCTACTGCTACATCAGATTTGAGCGCAGCACGGCCTTGGTCTCTAATAGATTTAATATCTTCACCAAATGATAATAGGCGTTTGCGCAAAGCAGTTATTTTCAAGCGAAGAGTTGATTCTGCCTGGCTGGCTGCATCTGTACCTCCTGGCATCGTCAAAATAAACAATTCAAAAACAGAATAAATAAAGAAAAAATAAATACCCAAAGAAGAAGATAATCTAGACCCGGAGGACCAATGTTGGGGCCACTGCGTGGTTGTCCAAGGGACGCCCCTACACAATACCTGGATAATAACTGATTCTACTCGTAATTACCACCTTCTGAGGGGGGTGTTTATTGTGCCTTTGAATTGTGCCTGATAGATGATGATAGATAGATGAAGTCTGGAAGGTAAAATAAATGGGTGAAAAGGAGGATTAAAGGAATATACATGCAACGATACTAAAAGCTTCTAAGGTAAATAAAAATATAATTGGTGACTAGAAAATAAATATAAACATGCTAATTAATAGAGAAAGAAAAGAAAATAAGCTGAATAATATAAACTAAAAGCTGGCCATGCATTGGAAATAAACTAAAGCTATATACAATTAAATAAATAGTAAAGAAAAGAAAATATAAACTTCTAGCAATACAAGCAAATAAAAGAGAAAAGAAATTATACTTTACAGAGCGATAAGGTGGTTATAAAATAACTAACTAATGGAGGTTAAATACAGAAAATAACTGGTGGAATTAGTAGTGTCCTGAATAACAAATAACAGAGTAGAAGATTTTAATGAAGAACTGATGATAAATGGTGAGAAAATGATGATAATTAAGCGGTGAAAATTGGTGAAAGACATGGTGAACATGAGATGATAACTATCCAGCTAAAGGTGCGCGCCGCCGCCGCCGGATGATTTTAACTGCGCCGAGCCGCCGCCGATGAAGGTGGCGCGCCGCATGTAAAACACTAGCAGAGCAGGCTGTTTTTGTGCTTGGCGTTGGTATTATTGGCAACAGAGTTTTTGCAGCCTATTTGCAGACCTTCATAAAGCTACGAGAAAAATATATCAGCGCATATGAAACGTTGTTAGGACATATCAAGTCATTCCTCAACCGCCGCATCGTACCAGCAAGAATTGTTTGCAACAAGTTGTTTCTATTTTTCTGCGGTATAATTACCCTAATCGGATTATTACCTGTCCTTGTTATTGTTTAAAGGACTGATAAAGAATTCCATTATTTCTTGTATCTTCATTCATTTCCCCCCTCAAAATATAGTAAAACTTTGATTTTATTTATTATTAATTTTTTAACGACTGTTACCACTTATTATGCTTTCTACTTAAACAATCTTTCTATTTCATCAGTGCTGTTGTATTCCATCTCAGTGATCCAGTATGTTTCAGATGAATCCTACAATACTCCACCATTTAATCACTTCCCTTCTTTCTCCCACTTCCCTTTCCCCGCACATCGAATACCTGTTTGCTGAAATATCCACCTCCCCACATCCGTACATTTTGGTTTTATCTACCTGCCTCCGAAAGTTACCTTTGATTAATAATGAAGGAAATTTGTTGACCGTAGAAGATTATGAGATGGAAATGGTTGGGGGTGCGGTCAAATGAAAAACACTATATGTGAAATAACATATATATTGTGCCGACGTTTCGACCCGATATTCAGGTCTTCTTCAGGGCTAAATATAAAACAAGATAGCAACCAATAAATATGAAGAAAAGAAAAATAACAAATAAATAAAATAATGAGTAATATATGAATCTATATACATATATATGCATGAAAATGAGTAAATAATTGCATAATAGAATAATATAATTTTTTTTTTTTTTTTTTTTTTTTTTTTTTTTTTTTTTTTTTTAAATATAATTTTTGTGTGTGGAATTAGATATTTAACAAAAGAATATGAATAAATCAATAACAATATTAATGGGAATAACAATATTAAATGAATAACAGAATAATAACAATATTAAATGGGATACGGAATAGATGTAACGAGGAAGCGGAAGGAATATGTGCGAAGTGAAAATAGGAAAAGATGGGTAAAAGTCTAAACGATGTATGTAGCATATAATAGAAAAGGAGGTAGTAATAAAAATAGAAAAAGAGATGGGTAGAAGTCCAAAATATATTAAACAAGAAATAAAACGTACCTGTCGAGTGAACTGTCGGTGGTCGACTGCCAACTGAAAAAGGAGGGGGTTATGTTTGTTTACCAAACCATCCGGTGTAACTGCCGAGTGCTTTAACGTATTTTAAATTCTAGCGAAATTTATTTTTAATATTAAAGAGTAATGATTAAATAGCGATTGAATGAAATTGTAGAATATTAGTATATAATTTAATTAATCAAGGAGAAAAAAATATATATATTAATTATTATTAATATAATTAATTAAGAAAAAAAATTATGGATTTTTTAAAATTTGAAAAATTTGGGAATAGGTTGAAGATAATTTTTGTTTGTCTGTTTTTAAATTTACGGGATTTTTTTCAAGGTTAATGTAGAAACTTTCCATAATAAGTCGTTTGTCGTGATTGGGAACAGTGGCAAGTATGGATGTTTTTTCAAAATCAAATGTGTGGTTAAGGGATAAGGAGTGTTCTGAGAGTTTTGATGCATTGTAGTTATGAGAGGAAACAGAATATTTGTGTTGTGTGATTCGGTCTTTGAGGAGATTTTTGGTTTCTCCAATGTAACAGGAATTACAATTTGGTGCAGAGCAAGGAATGTGATAAACAATTTGAGAGCGGTGTGAAGGAGGGATGGGGTCTTTGAGAGGAGTGTAGAGTTTTGAAAGTGTGTTGTGTGATTTGAAGGCTAGGCATAAATTAGGGTTAGTGGAACGTAAATGTTTTTGGATGTTGTCGGAGAGGTTGGGGATAAAAGGTAATGATCTGTAAATAGAGGTGGCAGTGGATTGAGGAGTCACGGTGGAGTTTGTTTGAATAGAAAGGGGACGATTAAAGTGGTTTTTGATGAATTTATTGATGATGTAGGAAGGATAGTTATTGGAAGAAAGGATTTGTTTGATACGTTGGATATTGGTTTTATGAAACTGGGGATCAGATAGGGAAAGACTTCTGTGAATAAGATTTTTTGCAACATTTATTTTTTGGTGGTATGGATGTTGGGAGTGAAAGTTTAAGAGTCGGCCTGAGTATGTTGGTTTAGTGTACCAGTCAGTGGAAATACTGTTGTTAAAGTTTCTTATTAAAAGGAGGTCTAGGAAAGGTAGGGAATTGTTGGTTTCACGTTCTACGGTAAATTGGAGGCGCGGGTGGTAGGAATTAAATGCGGATAGGATATCTGGAATTTTGTTTGGATTAAGGACAAGGAGGAGGTCGTCAACGTATTTACGGATAAAAATTATGTCTGTTGGGAATAAGGGGATGATGGAGTTTAGTAGGTCATTCAGTACAATGTTTGCTAGGTCAGGAGCTAGTGGGTTGCCCATAGCAAGTCCTGATATCTGTTTGAAAAATTTTTCGTGGAAGGTTAGGTAGCCGGAGTCACAACAAAGTTGTAGGGATTCAAGATACGTTGAGCGGTTCAGGGAAGTGTGCGGTTCGTTATTTTTCTTTTCTTCATATTTATTGGTTGCTATCTTGTTTTATATTTAGCCCTGAAGAAGACCTGAATATCGGGTCGAAACGTCGGCACAATATATATGTTATTTCACATATAGTGTTTTTCATTTGACCGCACCCCCAACCATTTCCATCTCATTACCTTTGATTAAACATTCGAAGCCATCCATTACAACACGATCCCTTCATATTCCAACATTGTTCTCTCCGGAGACCTCAACACCAATCTCTAGATACCTTCTCCTAACCAAGCCTATCTTTCAAAGATATTCAATTCCCTTAATTTATTTATAGTCCCTTACGACCCGACTCTTTAACCCCAGCACTCCATCACTTGGCTTGTCTTTTATGATCTCGATTCCCTAAAATACTCCTCGCCTTATCACAGCATCCGGTTCCTTTACATTCTTCCCACGACCTCATACAATTATCATACAATACTTCCCATCCTGCTGTATTCCCCCACTCCCAATCCTTTCGAAACCTTGATTCCCTATCACCTGCAATCCTAGCGCCTGATCTTGAGATGATCCAATGGGACCCCATATACATCTCAAATGCCATTGACTCCATGGTGGAAACCCTTACCACTTAACTTCATACCATCCTAGACCGTCACGCTCTTCTCAAGTTCAAGAGCAGTTCAGTTAAGCATCCTCGAGCACCCTGGCTAACACTTACGCTAAGGAATTTTATGAAACTAAGAGACGCAGCTAGAAGAAGATTTTAGGGCACCTGACTTTCTGAAGATTACCATCAAGCTTCTCCGAAATAGCACTCAATCCTTAATATACCTCGCCAAATCCAACTACTTCCAGCAATCCTTATCCATTACCCCCGACTCCAAAGCAAAATAGGTAATTCTCAGCAAACTGTCCATAGGTAAACCCACTCAAAACCAATCAATTCCATTTTCAGCCGATGCACTCAATTTGTCTCTAGCATCTCCAATCTAAAGGTGTTCCTCTTTGTCCACCACGTTTTTTTCTATCTGTATGAATGAACTTCTATCCTCCACCCATCGCTGTCAATACCATCTGTATGACGATGTCGCCCAGCTTTATCTCACCTTTGCCCCGCTGATTCCTCCGACGATATCCTAAAATTATAGGAAGATATCGACAGAATATGTGCTTGGTCAAACCTCAACGAATTCACTCTGAACGCGAAGCAGACGAAAGCCACCTTGATTGGATCTCCCTTTCTCCTCAAATCAACTCCTGTCGCTCCAAATCTAGTCCTAAACAACTCATTTATTTCATTCCACAATTCTGTCAAAAACCTTGGCGTTACCTTCGATCAATCCCCCTCTTGGGGATCTCTCCCGTCGCACTATCTCTACCCGGAAACAGTTCAACCATCCTCTCTCATCTCTCCCCTCTTTGACTACGACTGTATGGTTTACAGCGGACTGTCTGAGGCACTCGAAGCCAAACTTAAACGCCTAATGAAATATTCAATACGTTTTGTCTTTAGGATCCCAAGAGATACGCGTATAACCCAGAACTATGCCGTGATGAAGTGGCTCTACTAGTCCTACCGCTGTCGTTATCTACTGGCTCCCTTCTTATACTATACCATCAGAACTCAACGACTCTCCTATATCTTACAGAGCCTACAATTTAAATCCTCCATCCAATCCCGCCAAACCAGATCCCGTCGAACTTATACACGAACAAATCCTTCATAATGCAAGCAACATCCCTCTGGAACTCTATTCCCTCCGTTATCCGACACGCTCCATTAACTTCCACTTTCAAATCACTCCTCTTCGAGATCCTATTCAACTTTCAATTCAACTGATCACTGAAGGAACACGATGGATCTTCAGAAGTACGAGGGGGGTACAGAAAGTTCTAAGCCTGGTATACATATATATAAAAATATATTTTCAACTTACATATTTCTATTTTTCAATATAGTCCCCCACAACAGCAACGAACTTATTCCACCGCTTCCCTAACATCTGTAACCCGGCCAAAATTTTTTTTTTCGAAACCTTCCAAAATGACATTAGGAGCTGAGATCACCTAATCGTCTGACGAAAACACTCTTCCACACAAATGTTTTTTCATATTAGGGAAGAGGTAGAAGTCGAAGGGGGCCAGATCTGGCGAGTAGGGTGGGTGCGGGAGTAGCTTGTCCGTCTCCGTGGTAACTCTTGATTTGTGGAGGGGAGTGTTGTCCTGCAGCAGCAGCACACCTTTGGTGATCTTTCCTCAGCGTTTCTCTTTGATGGCCTCTCGCAGTTTCACGAGAAGGTCTGCATAGTTTTTTTTTGTTTTTTTTTTCGGTTGGCGCATTAGGCCTAATGAGACCTTTGGCCGCGCAGTGTGGTCTTCTTACAGACATTTGTTTTGCTTGCGGGAGTATAGATAGCCTGGAGGGGGTAGCCCACACCTCACGTTGCTGCAAGCCATGGTCACCATGGTACAGCGGCAGACTGCCCATAGCTCCATAACCAATCCAATTGGGGCCAATTTGGCAGTGTCCTTCCCACCGATGGCGTCAGCTCTCTCGGGTTCAAGGACAGTGACAAACTGGTCTAGGTCCAAGGATTATGGTAGCTCAGAGTCAGCAGGCCCCGAGGACCTATATTTCTTTCCCTGAAGCATACCGTCCCTGAGCCAAACCTCCGGGCGGTTACTGACATCCTGGAAAACTACACCACGATTCTCGATGAGATACAGGGGGAAGGTTCATCACTCCTACGCCCGGTCGGTGTGAGTCGCCTCCAGTAGGCTGACGGGCCTCACATACCGGGGGGAGGGGGTAGACTTGGACTGCGTGGCGTTCATTGGTGGGCGGTCACCCGAATGGAGCGGTCACCCATCCAAGTACTGACCACGATGGGCGTTGCTTAACTTTGATTATCTATTGCAAGCGCCCTTGTCCACTCGGCCATCCCGGCCCCTAAGGTCTGCATAGTATTGCCCTATTATTGTCATGCCATGCTGCAGAAAATCGACCAGCAAAACCTCTTCCGAGACTAACGTCGCCCAGATCGGTCATCATCTTCGAGGTTTCCTCGGCCAGCTTTGAAGAGTGCGGTCCACCTTTTGATAGTGGCATACGATGGGGCAGAGTCCCACAAAGTTGCAAATATGTCTCCAAATATTTCCTTCGGCCCCATCCTATTTTTTACAAAATATGTTATCACTGCACAGTGCTCAAAATTAGACATTTTTAAATCGACCAGTAACTCACAACAGTCGGAAAGAAACTGACCTGAATTGAAAGGTGGAATTAGAGAGATAAGAACTTGTTATAAGTAAACAATGACCTTTAACCCCATTCAGCCTATCTGTTTTCATTTCAAAAACTAGTTATCTAAGTCACAAGACTGAAAAGTATGTTTTTTACAAGTAAAACTTCTTTAATGTACGGCCTTAACATTAACAATCTAATTCAACAAATAAAATAATAAACGAGTACAACCAGGTGCGTCCGCAGGATTTCCTCTTCTGGCTGATAAAATTTTCGAAAGGGTCCAGGTATTCTGACCTTATAAGGCTCAATTAATTGTCAAAATAAAACTTACTGATATTTAAATCTTATAATTCGTGTTTATGTAATGCTTTATAAATATATTAAATGAATACGAATTTATTTATTGGTTGTTTTTGTTTCTCAAAATTTGTAGAGGGGCAGCTGCCTTCGCCTGCGTACGCCCATGATACAAAAATCTCGCGAGCATCGGCGCGCCGACATGCGCCGCCGCCGCCGCCGGTTAAAAATCATCGGCGGCCCGCCGCCGAAGATTTTTCTCTGGCGCGCATGTCTATATCCAGCTGGAGACAGTGAAGTAACCTCTCCCTTATCACTCCAAGGAGGTCCAGTGAAGTTTTCTTTGTTCTTCACGAAGTTGGTTTAAGTTGATAAAAGATAAAAATACAATATAAAATTCTACATTTGGGAAGAAGAAAGGTAATAGGATTTGTGAGTGTAGGAATTTAATATATTGAATGCTAGGCCTTAATAAACAGCTTGGATAGAAACGATTCCTACAAATATCTAGGTAGTCATCAGCTATTGGAATTTAAAAAGGATATCAAAGAATACGAGATTTGAGGATAACTTTAAAAATGACCATGACAATGTTAGATGTTGGATAGAGCACTAAGGGTCGTATTTATGAACGTTCCTAAGGAAGCAGTTAAGGTTACCTTAACTAGTTCCTATATTAAGGTAACCTTTATGCTTGAGTGTTCCTTTAGATAATTCTCATTTTATGAACCTTTCTCAACACTTACTTTCCTTAACTAAGTATGCCTTTATTAAGGTGCAAACTTAAGGTAACCTTAACTTAACAACCAATCAAAGAAGATTGATAAGAGTACTCAGGCGCTTAGTGTAACCTGCCTAACCTGGCATCAGTGTTAACTTCACTCTTGTTTACTGTGTTGTTTAGAGTGTTTTAAGTAGTTTATGTGTCAATTACAGCTATAGAACTATAAGAACATGATAATTGGAGTAGAAATCACTCAAAGTTGAGTAGTGTGCAAACATTTTTAGCGTAAAAGAACAAACTAATGTCTAATGTATACAATGTTTCATCTAACCGATTACAAACCAACTTAAAGGATGCTTCAGGATCACAATCCAAATATCTTTACTGTATGATGAAGATGCAAATGAGAGTGAAAAAGTGTGGTAAAACAATGTTAACTTGTGTTAGTTTCAAACTTTATTTCTCTTGAGGTTAGCTTGGGGGATGAGAGACTGCAATATTCTTCTAATTAAGATGTTTGTGATAAAATATTGTATATTTATTAAATATTTCTTAATATTCTTCAATATATTCTTGGATGGGTAGTTCCAACCTTCTTCATGAGAAGGAGGTGTAAATGTTAGATATGTGTAAATTAGTAACCAACTTATTTTAAAAAAGATATGTATTGGAAATGTGAAATATTAAAGCTTCAGTTTCCTTAACAATAAGGTGAAATTTATTTCCAACTACTTCATATTCTTATATCATTTGTAACGAGTTTTTTTTCGCTTCGATTACGTCCGTCTGGAGTCGCGAAGAGATCATTTGAGCCCTTTTGCGCAAGGCGGCTGTTTGCGCGGGTAGTTTAAATTTAAAATAGTTATAGTGTCGCTACCTGTGGTACCCACCATATTGGCCATTCCCGTAAGAACTGTGGTACCGAGTGGATGTACCGTACCGTACCGTACCTTCTTTTCTTTCAGTTAATTTTTGATGTTTGGCGAAGAAGTGCCCATTATTTTATTATTTTTTTATTTTGAGGATCTCAGCGGTAAGCCTCCTGAGTTAAATTATTATTGTATTATTTTAATTTTAATTTAAAACTAATTATTTCAAAATGATTTTTAGTTGGTGTCTGAAATATGTCTCGACTATGATTTTAAGTTGGTGTATGAAATATGTTATTACATTGGTGTTTGAACTATGATATTAAGTAGCATCTCAACTATTAAATTACATTGGAGTCTGAAATATTTATATTACATTGGTATCTGGATATTTTGGTGTTTTACTGTAAGAACCTCTGGACCAAAACCAATAAACCATGTCACACAAAATAATGGCGCCCGAAAAGGGACTAAGGAAAACTCCAAGATAAGTGTCGTCTTGAAGATTTATTAATTAATAACTTTATTAATATAAAATTAATATTAAGCAAATTTATCTAATACATAGTACGAGAGAGTACAAGTTATATTGTTTGAGCACTTTGTTTAAATTGAGAGTATTAGTTTATACTTACGTTTGAGCTAAATCAATAACAATAACAAGAACGAAGTTAAAGCTATGTTTAACTTATGATGCTTTTGTTATTCACTGATTTCCCTTTCAATATCGTAAGAATATTATTTTCAACGAAATAACATTTTCGAAGAAAGACAATTACTTAAATTTTCTTTAAAGATTTTATTGTATATTACGTAAGCCTTTTAACAAATATTTTTACATGGTTTTAATTTTTTTTTCCAATTACTTTTATCCTTTTAACAAAATATATTTTTTTTTCTTCATTGATTGAATGCTCAAAATATATTGTTCTAAGGAAAAATAATGTTTTCACAAACAGTATTGTAATTTAAATGTAGATTATTTTATTTGAATTGAATTTCAAAAGATAATTTCAAAACTTTCAAATTTAAATTTCATTTACCTTTATTAATTTACTTTAATTTGATAATTTGGATTCTATTATCTTTTAATAAGAATTGTTATTATAATAAGGAATTTAATTTTTGTTTTATAATTTTAAAAATAACTTTTGATAACAGAGATACTATTTTCTTTTATGTATGAAATAGTTTTAGTTTTCTTTTTTAAAGACTCTAACTTATGAATTAAGATTTATCTTAATTAGAATTTAGGAATAGTTAATGTTTGTTTCATTAATTTATATCTTTTGTTTTAATTTAAAACCTTTGTTTTGGTAAGGAAAAAAATTTCTGTTAAGGCACTAGTTTGATACCTTTTGGGTTTGTAAAGGAAGCTTACCTGAGTTCAATTTAATTTTCATTATCTTTTCTATTTAATATTTTGCATTTAAAAAAAAAAAAAAAAATATTATTTTAATTGCCTGTTTAATTTAAACAGTTTAAAATTTCTCTTGTTATCGTTTTTCAGAGTGCTAGTTTATACGTTAATTTTAATTTTTTTTTCTTGACATTTTGTTTCTTTTGCTACCATGGGTGTTTCCGACGTTTTAATATCAGAGCGGGAGGACATATTTGCCGCAGTCCAGAACATTTTCACCAAATCGAACTCTTTGACTGTCAACACCGTAGTAGATTTTAAACCAGTTTACGATAGGCTAGTCAATTATGAGTCGCGTTTTGAGAATATTCAGTCCAAAATACGGGAATATAATGCAACTGTGACGGATAAAAAGGACAAGATTGAAACCTCCTCAGTGCAAAACTCATTCAATGATTTAGTTGATACCACTAAAGCCAATTATTATAAATTGATAAAAGCGTGCAATCCTCCTGAAAAGAAACCTGAGATTTTGCCTACCCCTGTTTATCCTGTACCTCAGGAGCTACCGAAAATTGATTTACCGTTATTCTCGGGGAAATTAGAAGAATGGAGTGGATTTTATTCTCTTTTTGACTCTATGGTTCATAGAGAAAATTCTTTATCGACCATTAGGAAATTTCATTATTTACGAAGTAGCTTACGCGGGGAAGCTCTGTCCCTTATCTCAGGGTTCGCACTAGACGAAGCTAATTATTCCCTAGCTTATGATGCATTAGTCTCTAGATATCAAAATAAAAGGCGACTCGCCAGATTTTATATAAAGAGGGTGATGGATTTTACTCCCTTAAACAACTCTTCAGCTAGTAACTTGCAAAGATTTTTATCTGAGCATGAAAATAATTTTTCTGCGTTATCGGCTTTAGGTATTGAAGACATGGGGGATTTCATCAAACTTCATTTAGCCCTCACAAATTTAGACCCCGGTACTAGAAAAGCGTTTGAAGAACGAATAAAGTCAACTGAAATTCCTTCTTATAAGGACTTGATAAATTTTGTTACGGAACGTTCTAGAGTCTTCGAGATGATGGCTCAAGAAGGCCGATCCGAAAAGTCTAATGCAAAAGGGAAAACCCGATTTACAAATCCCAATACAACTAGACACGGTAATAACTCGAATTATGAGAAAGAACAAATACCGGGAATCTTTAGTGTTTCACCTTCGGGTTCCTCAATGTCAAAAGAAACAGACACTGTTGCCGACAAATCCAATGGCAATCGTGAATTAGAACAAATAAAAACGGAATCAGTTGGTTGTATGGAAAGGTTATTCCCATCGAATAAAGTACAACCCAGAAATAGTCCTGGACCTATTGTCAATAAAAACGCTCCAGAGCTACAGCCAGCTCCGAAATTAAATTGCTGGAATTGCGGTGGACCTCATGTATATTCTAGGTGTTCGCAGCCTCGTAAGTTGTTCTGTTATCGTTGCGGTAACCCAGGAGTTTCCATTCATGCCTGTCCCAAATGTACTCCGGGAAATGGGCAAGGGAATCGGAAGTAAGGGTCATTCCTATTCCCATGGTTTTAGCTGACCCACCAAACATCAATTCAACTATTACTGTTCCTTATCGAACACCTATGTGTACCTCTAAGTATGATCTCGTTTCTCCTTGTGTCGTCTCGAATTCTTTAGAAAATTCTACCGCACCTCTTTGTCCCTTATCGTTACCTAAACAGCTTTACATTTGTGATGGCGGGTAGAGGTTCAGGGTGAGCCTTTCCTAGCCCAACCACCTCACCATAGGCTGGTGAAAATTTAAAGTTAAAGAAAATAAATTAAAAAATAAATAAACATAAATAAACTTCAAAGCAATGCCGGATGGCTATATTTTGAACCTTGCTATGTACAACTATGGCAACAAAACGGAAACATAAAACAAAATAAAGCTCATGAGCTAATACAAACAAAATTAGGAAAAATAGTAATTAAAAGAAATTTATATAAACAACATTATACTAAAATTAACATTAATTTTAATATATTAGAGAATATTTTAATATATAATATTAAAAATATTTTAATGTTAATATTAAAGTCTTTTAGCTTAACAATTTATTAATTAGAGTCCTTCGATATCAATGAGCCACTGTGGCTAATTACACCTCACCCAGACTGGTCCGAGGTCACTATCTGTTCGCTCAATGCGAATGATTGTTCATCGTGAGTAATAAAAGTTGTTACCTGCTGACAACTTTGGGAATAAGCAATCCAAAACCTGCTTAGGCTGCTGGGCCATAGATGTTTGTCCTCTTGAGAATTAATGTGCCTTGAGGCCTCGATGTTGAAAATGGTTCAAAACAATCTCCTCGGACAACATTCACGGATAACACTCACAACGCCTGTGTGTAATTTTAATTTAATAATTCTTTTGTTTTTTTTTTCAATTTAAACATATGATTGAACGAGAGCAGCCGAGGGCTGCCGAAGCGGCCCGAAGTCTTCCGAAGTGACCCGAAGCCTTCGTAGTGCTTCCGAAGCTGACCACACTCGAATTCAATGTCACTTAACTTAGTATGACTAGTTAATACAAATTAAAAACAATTAAAGTTAATTGAGATAAATTTAAAAAAAATAATTTAAAGTGTGTTGGCCACAACATTCCGCCCACCAAATTTTTAATTAAAAAATTTAAAATTAATTGAGTTTGTTTGCTGGGGACAAAGGTACTAGTTTTGCCACAGGGCGTTTGTAAGTCCCCGAAGACGTTTGGATCGTGACGACTCTCACGACGCCGTCCTTTCCAGGATGCACATTGATAACTCTTGCCATTGGCCATCTCATAACTGTAGCGTTCGGATCCTTGATTATCACAAGGTCTCCTGGCTGTAGGTTGTCTTGTTTTTTGGTCCATTTACTTCGCTGCTGTAGCGTGCTCAAATAGTCATTCTTCCATTGCCTCCAAAAGTGTTGGGTGCGTTGCTTGATGACATCCCATCGCCTAAGTGGAAGCACCTTATCCTCCGTATAATTCTCTTCGGGTGCTGAAGTAAGCGACCTTCCTATTAGGAAATGACCAGGAGTGATGCACTTCAAACTGGATGGGTCTGAGTCGAGTGCCGTTAGAGGTCTAGAGTTGAGAATTGCCTCAACACGACAAAATATAGTAGCTAACTCTTCAAATGTGAACGGAGTGTCACCAGCTACTCGATGGAGAAGCGCCTTTGCGGATTTGACCCCTGCCTCCCAGACGCCTCCAAAATGGGGAGCAGAAGGAGGATTGAAAGTCCACTTGATATCTTGATGCGCAGCCACGCTTTCGATCCTTTCCTGGACAGATGAGGATCGTTGCCACAATAGAATCTCTCTCAGTTTATTGGAAGCGCCTACAAAATTGGTACCTCCGTCAGAGTACATTTGTGAAGGTTTTCCTCTTCGTGCAATGAATCGGTCGAAGGCAGCGAGAAATGCGTCGGTGGAGCATCGAGAGACGACCTCTAAATGTATGGCTTTCGTGGACATACAAATAAAAAGACATAGGTAAGCCTTGCCAACGGCCGCCTTTCTACGGGAGGATTCTCTGATAAGAAACGGACCTCCAAAGTCGACTCCCACGTGGGTAAAGACTTGGCCTTCCGTGAGACGACAGGATGGAAGATCACCCATAATAGGCGGTTGCGGTTTCTTTTTCTCCTTGAAGCATTTGATGCATTGAAATACTCTTTGCCGGATGAGACTTCTGGAAGAAGTTATCCAATACTTGGACCGCAATATGCCTTGAAGAGCTGATGGTCCCACGTGTAGAAGAGACCGATGGGTATGATCGACGATCAATCGAGCAAGATGGCTTTTCCCAGAGAGGATAATTGGATGCTTGGCATCGTGGGAAAGAAAATCTGCATTGCGCAGGCGACCACCCACCCTGAGGATACCATCGGAGTCTATAAATGGATTTAGAGACTGCAATTGGTGGGTATCTAATTTATGATGGTCTTGAGTGACTTTTACGCAAATTTGATTTGCTTTTCGAAGCTCGGCTAGGTACGAAGTGCTTCTAAGCCCCTCCCCCTTTCTGCAATTTGTGAGAAATCGCAAAACATAGCGAACGCTGTTAAGGAGTCGGGTGTAAGAGGAGAATCTCTCAATCCACTCAATAAAATCATTTGGATGTGATATCTCCGAGTTCAGGCATGCAATGGCACCCTTCTTTGTCTCGCGGAGGTCCATGATACCAATTTTGTGGCTTGGCCACTGCTCCACCGGTTTGGACAACCAACTTGGTCCCGCCCACCATAGAGGATGGTTTGGTAACTCCGAAGGTAGGATACCTCGTGAGCTGCAGTCTGCAGGGTTCTCCTCTGACTTAACGTGATGCCACTGGCTTAAATTGGTAAGTTCGAGAATGAGTACAACCCTATGGGCCACGAAGGCATTCAAACGTTGGGGAGACATCGAGAGCCAGCCAAGGACGACCTCAGAGTCAGTATAAAAGTCGACCTGAGTTAATTTGAGCTTCTTGACAAGATGTTCGCAAGACTTAAATAATTTACTTAGGAGTAAAGCTCCTGAGAGCTCAAGCCTTGGAATAGTCATCGTTTTAGTAGGTGCTAATTTAGTTTTAGCCTTAACTACGTTGACATGGCAGGTTGTTGATGTCGAGGTAACTAAATAAATAACAGCGGAGTAACCTCTCTTCGACGCATCGCTGAAACCAACTAATCTTGAATAAATGGAGTTGGGATAGACTATGCAGCGTGGGATCTTGACATCTGAAAGGCAGCTGAGTTGGCATAGAAAATTATACCATCTGGTGCATATTAAAGGTGGAGGCCTTTCATCCCATTCGCATTTAGCAATCCACAAATCCTGAAGTATTGTTTTAGCGTAGAACACTATTGGTGCCAGTAATCCTAAAGGATCATATATCCGAGCTATAGATGACAGAATAGCTCTCTTGGAGGGTTGCCACGATGAAGCACTTATTTCATATGTGAAGATATCACATTTAGGAATCCACTGCATTCCCAAAAGCTTGATTTTCGGCTCCTCATCCGATGTTAGCGTGACAGCATTTAGTTGGCAATCTTCTTCTCTTAGGTGTACAAGAAGTTCTTGTTTGTTGCTTGCCCATTTGCTTAGCGTAAAACATCCTTTTCCTAACAACTCCACCAACTGGGTCTGAATAGAAAGTGCTTCTTCCACAGTGGAAGCTCCCGTGGCAACGTCATCCACATATATATCTTCAATAAGTGCCTTTGACGCGAGCGGATACGACACGCCTTCGTCTTTGACCAATTGAATAATTGTCCTGAGGGCACTGAATGGTGCTGAGCTCTCTCCATAGGTGACAGTACATAGTTCGTACTCCTTGACTTCCTTAGAAGGGTCGAAGCGCCACAATATATGTTGGTATCTTCTATCTTCTGGTGTGACCAAAATTTGGCGGTACATTTTGACAATATCCGCTGTGAATACGATTTCATGACACCTGAAATTTGTCAGGATTTCCCTAATGTCATGCTGTAACTTTGGTCCAATATATAAATGATCATTGAGGGAGCCCGTTGCAGATTTACATGAAGCGTCGAATACTGTACGCAACTTCAACTGTCCATCGTGTACCTTTGTCACACAGTGATGAGGTAGGGTATAGATGGCAGTACCACTGTCAACTAATTTCATGTGACCTAGATCCAGATAATCTCTCATAAATTTTGTATACTCCTTCTTTAGCTCAGCATTCTTGGCAAGCTTGGCTTCCAAGTTAGTGAGTCGCTTGATGGCCTGGGTCCGTGTATTCTGCAAAGACTGTATAGATGGCTTGACTGGCAGAGAAATGACGTATCGCCCAGAATCTAAACGGTAATGTGTCTCTTGGTAGTGCCTTTCACAATAATCGTCCTCTTCTGATGCTACATTAACTGGAAGAACTTCCTCCATGTCCCAGAACTTGTGGATAGCATCATTTAAATCATCATTGGATTTTATGAGGAAATTTATGCTCTCGTTGGACTTTGGTTGAGATGCCAAAGGTCCAGCAACTATGAACCCAAAAATTGTTGGGACAAGTCGAGGTAACTCTGGGTTAAGCACAATAGGTTGACCAGTCAAAATGTCAAAAAATAAGTCCCCGCCTAGTAAGAATTCAACAGGACCAGGGTGCCAATAATCTGGGTCGGCTAGTGCATAGCCCTTAAATTGGTCAATGGTGGTTTTGTTGATGACAGCTTGGGGCAAACTGCCGGTTATTTTGGGTACAACAATGACCTTGGTTAAAAGCTCCCTGTTTGAAAAGGAAGGGATTCTGGATCTAAGGAGACAATCGATTTTTCCTATTGGGCAGGTTAGCTTGATTTGGCCAATTCCTGCAATGTTCTGCTCTGATGGTTGAATAAGGAGGCCTAATCGTTTGGCGCATTCCGTCGTTATAAAGGACATCTGGCTGCCACTATCCGTGACAGCGCGAACAGTAATGAAATCACCCTTTGAGGTTTTCACTTGTAGGACTACAGTTCCAAGCAAAACTTCTCCATCACCAGAAAGTCCACTAAGCGCAAATCCTTCGTTGTCTCTATTGACCTGTACAGCCGGAGTGTTACCAGCAGTCACAGGGGTCTGCTGATGCAACCATGAATGATGATTCCCGTTGCAGGACGAGCATCTTCTTAAGGATGTGCATTCTTTTGTAGAATGTTTTCCTGACAGGCAATTTGTACACCCAGACCAATCTTTCAGAAGCTTGAGCTTGTCGGAGGATGAAGCAGATCTAAACTCCTGGCATTGATACAGCGAATGAGGATTTTTGCACACTGGGCAAGGTTTAGTGGAATGATGTGAGGGAGATTTCTTCTGAGATTGTTTTTGATCAGGCGACTGTTTTCTATGGAAAAATGTATTTCGATGAGAACCTTTAGAAAATGGTTTGGGCGGAGGTCGAGGATCTGAAGATGTAGAGGGTTCTGCTTCTGTGAAATATAGATCCATGGCTTTCCATTCAGTTTTTATGAAATTTACTAAGTCAGCATAAGATGGGAATTCAGAATCCACAAACCTCTTCTCGAAATGTCCCCGTGTGATAGGGTCCAAGCACCTTAAGACCAGGTATGACTTGATGCAGTCCCCTTGGTTTGGGATCCCAAGATTGGAGAATGAATCAATGTATTCCACCACGGAGGTAATGATTGATTTTAATGAGGCGGGAGATGGTTTGCCTGTGAGAGGCTTGAAGTCAAGTATTTGTTTTAAATAGGTGTTAGCCAGTTTTCTTTTATTATTGTAATGCTCAAGAAGCAGTTTCCACGCCTGGCCATAATTTTGTTCATTGAGCGCTACATTACCAATCAAGGAACGAGGTGGTCCGTTGAGGCATGAAACGAGGAACAAAAACTTCTCCATGTCTGAAAGGCTGGTTTCTTGATGGATCAAGGAGATGTATGTGTCCCGGAAAAGCGGCCATTCTGCAGGATTACCTGAAAACTTGGGAAGATTGATCTGAGGTAGACGAGCCCGCACTGTGCGGCTGTCATTGAGCCCTGCAGGTTCGCCGGCTGAGCCTGAAGCCTGCGAAACAGATGATTGAACTATAGGCGTTGGATTCATTTTGTCCTCATAAATAGCACAAGCCTCATAATAATACCTCTCTATGGCTGCCTGATTATTCCTATCCGATTTGTCAGGAAATATAGTGGTTCCACCTTTATCAGCTACTAATTGGACAATGTTGTCCCAGGTATCATTATAGCTATCAAAATAAGGTTTTAATTCCTTATACATCCCTTTAAATAGAAATAACTGAGAAGGGTCAGAAGCGATTGCTCTGCCCTGTTCAACAATAGCCTTAATCCTTCTACCTGTGTTGGACAATTTCTCTTTGAGAATATCGAATTTCATCTTCACCTCAGGGTTTAAGTCAACCATCTTGAAAACAAAGGTGAAAAAACAGATGGAGGGAGAGAACTCAAAATACACAGAAAGGACAACAACCACTACACGAAAAAAAAGCAACGAAAATAAGAAAGAAAATATATCCTAAAGAAAATATATCCCTAATGAAGGAGATAATGTGGCGGAATGCTGTAAACCAACATATGGTACAAAATATGCATAAAATATATTACAAGGTTCAAAAAAGCATCCGACCCAGGAGGACCAACATGTGATGGCGGGTAGAGGTTCAGGGTGAGCCTTTCCTAGCCCAACCACCTCACCATAGGCTGGTGAAAATTTAAAGTTAAAGAAAATAAATTAAAAAATAAATAAACATAAATAAACTTCAAAGCAATGCCGGATGGCTATATTTTGAACCTTGCTATGTACAACTATGGCAACAAAACGGAAACATAAAACAAAATAAAGCTCATGAGCTAATACAAACAAAATTAGGAAAAATAGTAATTAAAAGAAATTTATATAAACAACATTATACTAAAATTAACATTAATTTTAATATATTAGAGAATATTTTAATATATAATATTAAAAATATTTTAATGTTAATATTAAAGTCTTTTAGCTTAACAATTTATTAATTAGAGTCCTTCGATATCAATGAGCCACTGTGGCTAATTACACCTCACCCAGACTGGTCCGAGGTCACTATCTGTTCGCTCAATGCGAATGATTGTTCATCGTGAGTAATAAAAGTTGTTACCTGCTGACAACTTTGGGAATAAGCAATCCAAAACCTGCTTAGGCTGCTGGGCCATAGATGCTTGTCCTCTTGAGAATTAATGTGCCTTGAGGCCTCGATGTTGAAAATGGTTCAAAACAATCTCCTCGGACAACATTCACGGATAACACTCACAACGCCTGTGTGTAATTTTAATTTAATAATTCTTTTGTTTTTTTTTTCAATTTAAACATATGATTGAACGAGAGCAGCCGAGGGCTGCCGAAGCGGCCCGAAGTCTTCCGAAGTGACCCGAAGCCTTCGTAGTGCTTCCGAAGCTGACCACACTCGAATTCAATGTCACTTAACTTAGTATGACTAGTTAATACAAATTAAAAACAATTAAAGTTAATTGAGATAAATTTAAAAAAAATAATTTAAAGTGTGTTGGCCACAACAACATTGTTTTCCAAATAGGAAAACAATGCCAAAGAAGCTTGCCTTACTCGGCACTATTTGACCCTGGTTCCACGACCTCATTCGTTGGACCAGAAGGGATTAAAATTCTCTTTCAGCTTGGGTATGTCGAAGAGGAAATTCCTAAGTTTAATATTTGTGTCGCTAATGGAAGTACTAGTATGGTGGATAAAAGGTTCTCCATTCCAATTACCGTTGGAGATAGGTCGTATGACACAATACTATATGTTTTAACAACGCTTCCATTTATGTTCTTGTTTGGGTTAGATTTTATAGTTAACTCTAATATGTGCACGAACCTTCGTGAAGCAACATGGTGGTTTCAAGATGATCCTAACCATAAATTCTCGTTTCGTCAAGAGTTTCAATTTTCGGGAAATGAAACATCCAAACTTTGCGGTATTAATTCACTTAATTCCACAGAAAGGTTGGATCTGGATAGGGTAGTTAGTGAAGGTTTGCTAACTCTTCAAGATTCTCCGGGATTAACAACGCGGATAAGCCATAAGATAGACGTTAATGGCGCTCAACCTATCAAACAACGCTCCTATCACTACTCGCCCAAAGTGCTCGAGGCAATGTACCAAGAGCTGGATCGTATGTTGGAAGAAGGCTTAGTGGAGCCTTGCCAATCCCCATGGTCATCTCCCGTAGTCATGGTTCGCAAGGGACCGGGCTACCGTTTTTGTATAGATTTTCGTAAAGTAAATGAAGTTACTCGAAAAGATTCCTATCCCATGCCAAATATGACTTCTCTTTTGGACGGACTTCGACAAGCCAGATATCTGACCAAATTCGACCTCAAGCAGGCATTTTTGCAAGTTCCACTAGCGGACGAATTCAGTAAAGACATTACTGCATTTACAGTTCCCGGAAGAGGGTTATTTAGATTTAAAGTTATGCCGTTTGGACTAACTAATTCACCTGCGACCTTTCAGAGGTTAGCAGATTCAATATTTGGGCCCGAACTCTACCCATACGTAGTAGTATTCCTTGACGATATTTTGGTTTGTACGCCAACTTTTGAATTGCATTTAGATATACTTAAGGAAGTATTCCGTCGACTTAAAGCTTCAGGTTTGCGCATCAACCCCGAAAAATGTGAGTTTGGATGTAATGAAGTTAGGTACTTGGGATATCTAATTAATAGTGATGGCATGAGTGTTGATCCAGACAAGGTTAGTTACGTAACTTCGATTCCTCCTCCTACTAATGTTGGGCAACTTAGAAGGTTCCTTGGAATGGCAGGATGGTATCGTCGTTTTATAAAAGATTTCTCTTCAGTTGTCTCTCCACTAACATCCTTGCTTAAACGTAAAGCTAAATGGGTATGGACAGAAGAGCAGGAAGCCTCTTTTAATGCTCTCAAGTCAGCTCTGACTAAAGCACCAATATTAGCCAGACCAGATTTTGAGCAGCCTTTTCAATTACAGACCGATGCCAGTGAGACAGGTCTGGGAGCGGTCTTAACTCAAATACAAGATGGTGAAGAAAGGGTCATCGCTTTTTGCTCCCGCACTCTCTGTCCAGCTGAAAGAAATTATACCGTGACCGAGAAGGAATGTCTCGCAGTTCTGTTTGGTATCGAAAAGAATCGGCATTACTTGGAGGGATATCCGTTTACCGTTATAACTGACCATGCAAGTCTTAAGTGGTTACTGAATTTGAAAAACCCTTCGGGCCGTTTGGCTAGATGGGCTCTTCGTTTACAACCATACAATTACAAAGTAGAATACCGTAAGGGCAAACTGAATACAGTTGCCGATGCTTTATCCAGAATTGCCGCAATAACCGTTTTATCTTCTAATCCCGATCATGGTTCTTCTTCCGGTGAGATTTCGTCTTCGGAATCCTCCATGTCGTCCGACGAATGGTATAATCAGAAATTTTACCGAGTCAAAAAGTCTCCAGAATTTCATCCTGGATGGTTGATAAAGGACGGACAATTATTATATCATCGGAAAAACCCTTTGAAGGGAGAGCTTGAGGACCCCAGTGAGGAATGGAAAGTTGTTGTTCCTAGACATTTGCGTAGATCTATAATTTATGATAATCATGATCTTCCGCAGTCGGGCCACCTGGGTATAGATAAAACTGTTGCTAGGGTTAGCAGATTATATTACTGGCCTGGACTATATCGCGATATAAGCCAGTATGTCAAACAATGCGAATTATGCCAGAAAGTCAAACCCAGTAATACACCACCTCGCGGATTAATGTACCCTCGCTATAACAAGCAGCCTTGGGAAATTGTGTCAGTCGACATTATGGGTCCCTACCCTCGAAGTTCAAAAGGCAATGTTTATCTTTTAGTTTTCGTTGATTTATTTAGCCGATGGGTGGAATTGTGTCCGATTAGAAAAGCTACCTCTTCAGTTATTGTTTCGAAATTGAAATCCCGAATATTATATAGGTATGGGGCACCTCAGAAGTTAATTACCGATAATGCAAAGAACTTTGTTAGTAATCTTGTAAATGAAGTAGCTAAGGAGTTCAGTATTAAGAGAGAGACTACACCTTTATATCACTCACAGGCAAATCCAACAGAGCGAGCAAATCGTAATATAAAGCAGCTAATCGTCACGTATCTCGGGAAAAGACACCAACGCTGGGACGACAAATTAGGGGAGATACAATTTGCAATAAATTCTTCCGTTCAAGACTCAACAAAGTTCAGCCCTGCCTTCTTGAATTTTGGTAGAGAGCTAAGGCCTTTACACCAAGCTCCACAAGGGGATATCCTGGTAGCTCGCGAAGAAGAACAGGCTTCTTGGGCTGCTAAATTAAGTAAATTACCTGAAGTACATCACGTTGCAGAGGAAAATTCTCTTAAAGCGAGTCTAAC
This sequence comes from Aelia acuminata, assembly GCA_911387785.2. Classification (NCBI taxonomy): domain Eukaryota; kingdom Metazoa; phylum Arthropoda; class Insecta; order Hemiptera; family Pentatomidae; genus Aelia; species Aelia acuminata. The sequence continues at coordinate 225,690,724 of OU426978.1, forward strand.
TCAGAGTAGGCGTTATAATTTGTGACGTAGGAAAGATCGTTTCAGTCCGGGAGATCAAGTGTTAAAGATGACTTTTCAGCTATCTTCGGCGGCTGATAAACTTGCAGCTAAACTTAACCCCAAATATGAAGGCCCTTATACGGTTGTTTCGGTTACTGCCGACGGATCGTGTAAGTTAAGGGATCATAGTGGGAAGTTAGTAGGTTTATGGCATCCTTCAAAACTTAAATTATTTCGACAATCCTGACGGACTTACGCGCTGGAGGGGGGTGTGTAACGAGTTTTTTTTCGCTTCGATTACGTCCGTCTGGAGTCGCGAAGAGATCATTTGAGCCCTTTTGCGCAAGGCGGCTGTTTGCGCGGGTAGTTTAAATTTAAAATAGTTATAGTGTCGCTACCTGTGGTACCCACCATATTGGCCATTCCCGTAAGAACTGTGGTACCGAGTGGATGTACCGTACCGTACCGTACCTTCTTTTCTTTCAGTTAATTTTTGATGTTTGGCGAAGAAGTGCCCATTATTTTATTATTTTTTTATTTTGAGGATCTCAGCGGTAAGCCTCCTGAGTTAAATTATTATTGTATTATTTTAATTTTAATTTAAAACTAATTATTTCAAAATGATTTTTAGTTGGTGTCTGAAATATGTCTCGACTATGATTTTAAGTTGGTGTATGAAATATGTTATTACATTGGTGTTTGAACTATGATATTAAGTAGCATCTCAACTATTAAATTACATTGGAGTCTGAAATATTTATATTACATTGGTATCTGGATATTTTGGTGTTTTACTGTAAGAACCTCTGGACCAAAACCAATAAACCATGTCACACATTATTAAAAACTGATTGTTTACTTCATAATGTTTTACATTTGTATAAGCATATTAATTATTGAAAAATCTTATTGGAGGTACATGTGTTTTGAAATTTTATAAAGAATTGGTTTATTAGGGTGTATTATGATTCTGTTATTTATTTTTCATTTTCATATGATAATAAATAAAAGTTGTCTATAAATTTATTTCTGTTCTTTTTACATTTCTCTTATCACTCTTCCAAAAACTTGTTATACTAAACTTATCTATTACAGTGAATTCCATGAAAGCCTTTTATGTAAAATAGACATAGGTAAAGAAATAAACTTTAAAAATGTTAAATTGGTACTATTAAAGTTACATTTAATTTTCTCAAATTGGATTCGGTCTATATTTCAGATCAAGATTTTCTTTTGTCAATGAGTAACTGAGTGAAGCTATCTTTGTTGATGTTCAATTCTACAAGGCAACACTGTCTAGACATCTGGAAGGTTGTCTGTACTGTGAGGTTATATTGGCTCTTGTTAATTTCTGTTTAATACTCCTTCCATTTACTTTGTGTAAAGTGTTTCATTTGAGAATAAACATTTTATTTGTACCACTAGTTACAATTATTTAACCCTAATCTAAGAGGTTATGGGCCCAGAAGGTGAAATGTTTATTCTTTCATAGTGAAAGTTTCGGTTGATGTGATTGTGGTTAGAGAGCACATGGACTATTTCACATTCGTTTTCGTTTTGTTTTAATTATGACTTCTACAAGTTCAAATGTTTTACCGTTCGGTATGTTTGGTGTTAAACCATTTGATGGACAAAATTTCGCAAATTGGTTCTTTCGGGTAAAATTAGTGTTAGAACAGAATGAAGTCCTTCATGTACTTACACAGGATCCTCCCACAGAAGACAATGAATTGAAAACTTTCAAAACCGCTGATGTTAAGGCTAGAACTATTTTGATTGGTTGCATGTCTGATAACATCCTGATTTTAATAAAAGATAGAACTTCAGCATAAGAAATCGTGGAAACTCTGTCAAAAACTTATGAGAAAACCGGAATGAAAAGTGTTGTGATGGCACAGAAATCATGGAGAAAAATGGAGTATAAGCTGGAGAAACCTCTTCAGGAATTTCTTCAAGAATTTGAGACTAGAGCAGCCGAACTAAGAATGGCTGGTGGTAAGCTAGAAAATGAAGATGTCATACATCAGTTATTGGGGGCCATGCCACCAGAGTTTGATTGAGTGGTTTCTGCTCTTGATATTTTATGTGGCACCAAGGAGACTGAGATAACTTTAGATTACGTAAGAAATACTCTTCTAGCTGAAGAAGAGAGAATTTTGAAAAAGGAAGGGTCTCAGCCTCACAATGCATTTTATTCTAATAAAAACCAAGGTAAGCCATCCTCAAATTCAAAAAACGTTTTCATATGTTATTATTGCAAGGCTCAGGGTCACACGAAAAAATATTGCCCTAAATTAATGAATAGAAACAAAGAGAAGGCAGCTGCTGTAGAAGAGGATTTTTCATTTTTTTTTCTTCTGAAAATTCCGAAGTAAACAAAGAAATGTCACTGTGTTGTGAACAATTGACTGACATTGTTTTTGTTATTGATAGTGGGGCTAGCTGTCATCTTATACAAAATTGTTTTAAAAAATTTGTCACTAATTTAATTGATTTGGACATGGAAATTAATGTAGCCAAGGCAGGTGAAACTATAAAAGCTGTAAACAAGGGTACTATCTCATGCTTATCAGACTTTGGTGATACCATACGGATTAATGATATCTTTGTATGTAATAATCTTTCATTTAATTTATTATCAGTTCGAAAATTAGAAGAGAAAGGTTGTAAGATAATTTTTGAGGAGTCAAGTGTTAAAATTATTTTCAGAAACAAAATTTTGAAAGGCCAAGTATTCGGACGTTTATATGTTGTCAAGCTCAAATTATTATTGGAAAATGCCAATGTTTCAACTTTGAATGATGAATTGATGCACCGAAGAATGGGGCATTCTTCTAAGTATCCAGTTAGAATGTGTGACATATGCATTAAAGGGAAACAGACCAAGCTTCCTTATTGTAACACACCAGAAGAAAGAAAGCCTTCTAGACATCTCCAGGTTGTTTCATCAGATGTATGTGGAAAAATATCACCCCAAACATATGATGGTTATAATTACTTTGTAACTTTTATTGATCACTATAGCAATTTTTGTTGTACTTATTTGCTAAGGAATAAGTCTGAAGTTTTTCAAACATTTAGATCATTCAAGGCTATGGCAGAGGTTAAATTTGGACTATCAATTGAAAACCTACGTTGTGATAGAGGTGGTGAATATGTGTCTAATGAGTTTGTACATTTTTGTGATTCAGAAGGTATTAGAATAAGCTACACCATGCCCAGGAATCCTTCACAAAACGGAAAAGCAGAACGAATGAATAGAACAATATTGGAAAAGGCGAGATGTCTTTTATTTGACAGTGATTTCAAGAAGGAAATGTGGGGTGAGTCAATTATGGCAGCTACCTACTTAATCAACAGATTGCCTACTTCTTCTCTACCAAATGATGTAACGCCTGCAGAAAGATGGTATGGCTATAAACCTGATTTAGGTAAAATTAAAATATTTGGTTGTCCTGCTTATTCTTTGATCCATGAAGAGGATAGGAATGGAAAACTGTGTGAGCGTTCTAAGAGACTATTTATGGCCGGGTATTGTGACAATGGTAACAGATTATGGAATTCGAATAGGAGGAAAATTGAATATGCTAGGAATGTCATATTTGATGAATCTAGGACAAACGATTTGACAGATGAGGGCAAATCTACTAATCCTGATAATGTTCAAATTCCTTGTGTTAACCATGAGACCAGATCTGAAGTCTCTCAGTCTGCAGATGTACAGCCTATTCTGGAGGATAAAGATTTCCTATCAGACAAGGATATTGACACTGCTCAGAGGACCTCAAGAATTAGAAAGCCTCCTAAGTATTTGGAAGATTTTGTAACCAATTTTGCCTTTGATGAATTAGCTCTATCTGCATCATCAGATCTAGATGTTCCCAATAATTATTCTGAGGCAATTCAGGATGCAGGTTGGAAACAAGCAGTTGACGAAGAATTAAAGTCATTGGAAGACAACGGTACTTGGGAAGTGGTGGATTGTCCTCCAGATGCTACAGTAATCGACAGTCGCTGGGTTTTCACTACAAAGATCGTCAATGGAGCAGTAATAAAGAAAGCTCGGCTTGTTGCGAGGGGCTACCAACAACCCTCACTTGAGGATGAGAACATCTTTGCACCTGTTGCACGTCTTACTACACTGCGGGTCCTGCTGGCTATTGCTGTTGAACGAGGTTTGCATATACATCAACTTGATGTTAGATCAGCTTTTTTAAAAAGCAATCTGCCAGAGTCTGTGTTTATGAAGCCTCCTGATGGGCTTAAATGTGGTGATGTAAAAGTATTAAAATTAATAAAAGCTTTGTATGGTCTTAAACAAAGCCCAAAAGCATGGAATGATTTTGTCAATGATATATTTATAAAAATTGGGTTTTCTAGATCTCAAAAAGATCCTTGTTTATATGTTAAGGGATCAACATTTATTTTAGTATGGGTTGATGATTTCCTCCTAGTATCTGATTCATTAAATGATCTTCATAGTCTTAAATCTCATTTAATTGCTTTTATTGATGTTAGGGATCTAACATCATCTGAAGAATTGCAATTCTTGGGCATAAAAATAATTAGGAATGAAAATGGAAATATTGTGCTTAGTCAAACCGCTTTTATTCAGAAAATTATTTCTAGATTTAATATGACAGATTGTAAGCCTAGTAAGATACCAATCCAACCTAAACTCAATCTGACCAAATCTAATAATATTGATGTAAATTTTAAAGTCCCGTATAAAGAATTAGTTGGGAGTTTAATGTACCTTATGTTATGCACTCGCCCTGATCTTTGTTTTTGTGTTTCTTATTTTGGAAGATTCCAAAACTGTTATGATGTAAGCCATTGGAAGCATTTGAAACATATAATTAGATACTTGAAGTATACTTTATGTATAGGTTTAAATTTTAAAAAATCTGAGGGTAAACCTTTTGATATATATGTTTTTGTAGATGCTGATTATGCATTTGATGTTAATGATAGAAAAAGCACCTCAGGTTACATAATAAAAATTAATGATAATGCAATTTGTTGGTGTTCTAAGAAGCAATCCTTGGTTGCTCTTAGTTCTTGTGAAGCAGAATATTATGCTCTTGCTTTCAGTTTATTGGAATCGATTTTTCTAGAAGAGTTGGTATTTGAATTGTTTAATACTAGAAATTCTATTACAGTTTTTGAAGACAACCAAGGAACTATTAAGATTGCCCAAACTTTGGAAACTAAAAGATCTAAACATTTTGATGTTAGATTTTATTTTGTTAAAGACTTAATATCTAAGGGTAGAATAAAATTAATTTATATAGAGTCTTCTGAACAGTTGGGTGACTTAATGACTAAGGCATTGCCATTTAATAAGCTTGTTTATTTTTGTAATAAATTGAACCTCGTAAATGTTTAACTGTTTGTTTTTCTTTTGTTTTTTTATGTATATATTTGTAGAATTGGGAGGGGGTGTTGATGTTCAATTCTACAAGGCAACACTGTCTAGACATCTGGAAGGTTGTCTGTACTGTGAGGTTATATTGGCTCTTGTTAATTTCTGTTTAATACTCCTTCCATTTACTTTGTGTAAAGTGTTTCATTTGAGAATAAACATTTTATTTGTACCACTAGTTACAATTATTTAACCCTTATCTAAGAATCTTTACTATCAATAATTAAGATTATATTGCTCATTACAGTACTACTTGCAGAAGAAAAAAATGAATTCACTTATATTCTTTCAGATGTTTATATCACCACCTAATCAAATATTTACAATTATAGCTCTAATACTGGCTACTGAAATATAATTAATGTTAGAAGTGTAGAAATGGAAAAGATTCAAAAGCATCTGCATCAAAATGTTTGTGATAAAAGTTTTACACTTAAGTAATACTATCAATATACTAAATAAAACTAAATGCATTAATTGAAAATAATACATCTATTGTTTTGATTTTTCTTATATGAAGAATATCTTTCTCTCATTGTGCCAAGTAATAAGAATGGCTAAATATGAAAATATTTGATAAATGTATAAAAGGAGAAAAAAAGAACAATAATTCACCAAGATTAAAATTTTTATTTTCCTTAAAAAGTGCAATAATAGATCACAGCCTTTGTTGTTTATACCTCATATAAATAAAGTAAAAATTCCAAAGAGTTGTTTTGTTCTTAATAAACAGTTCTTTTTAATAAGTATTTAAGTCCTGATCATTGTTTCTTGTAATTATCAAGTGGGAAAATTAAACAAATATTTAAGCAGTAAAAATTGAGTGCAGGAAAAGTATAAGCTATATTTCCAACAATTACAAAGCAGGTGTTACAACAACAATGGTCACAATCCAATTAATTTTATAATAAACAAAAAATGTGACTATATTTATCTATTTCCCTGTTAATTTCATATTGTCTTTAAAACATTTCTGAACATCCTCCCACCTTGAGGAGTTTTTAACTACTCAATAGTAAAATAAAGAAATATTACGAACAGCACATTGTCCTAAATTTCCATTTTTCCTTTTTTCTAAACAAATATTTTCTATCTGTGTTCAAAGGAACCGTAAAGGTATCCGAACACCCCTTCCGCATCGTGTTCTCAACAAAGGGCCACTTTCTTCCTCCAAATCTTCTTCTTCTATGTTTGGGACTCGTTCTTCTGAGGAACCGTCATCTTCGCCAATATCTGGAATTATTTTAGGTTCATCGCTAAATACTCTAAAGGAAAGAGACGTTGAATGGGTCGATTAATTCTGCCATTAGCCGTCTTCACCGTAACCAATCTGCACTTCCCATCTTTTCCAGGAATAAGTCGTTCTACCACACCTAACGGCCAATCGATTCTTTTCAAATTATCATATCCAATTAAAACCACTTCTCCAACAGCTGGCTCTCTAGTTTTTTTATTCTTTTTAGAAGATTGCAGGAGACACCCCAAATATTCCGCTCTGAATCGTTGGCGTAGTTCTTCTTTTAGTTTGTTTCGATATCTTAGTCTTCTGCTAAATTTTGATGACTCTATTTGATCCATGTCTGGAACTCCACTCTCTTCAATATCTTGTAAAAACATTTTAGGTGAGATAGGGATAGGATCCATTGCAACATCGGATACATAAGTGATAGGTCTTGAATTCACAACACTTTCACATTCACAGACTACTGTATATAACTCTTCAGCAGTCAAACATGCTTTTCCCAATACCTTCCTCAATAGAACTTTAACCAGGCCGATTAAACGTTCCCAAAATCCTCCCCACCATGGAGCACCAGGTGGGTTAAAACGCCATTCTATTTTTCTAATAGAACTCCAATTAGTAATCTGTTTCCAGTCAATCTTCTTTAACAGTGCATCCATACCTCGAAAATTGTTTCCGTTGTCACTGTATATGATGGTTGGTCTACCACGGCGTGCAATAAATCTCCTAAAACACATCATAAATTGTTCAGTTGATAACGACGAAACTAATTCTAGATGTAACGCTCGATAAACTGCACATGTAAATAAACAAATCCAAACTTTCTCCCCGTTCCTAAGGTATAAGGGACCAGCATAATCCGTACCAGTCACTTCAAAAACTCTTGCATCTCGTACCCTGTTTTCGGGCAAAGGTGGGGAATCCTCTTCAAAATTTTGAGAGTCAAAACGTTGGCAGATGACACAGCTTTTCAACACTCTTCTGATTGTTTGTCTTCCACGTAATATCCAATATGTTTCTCTCAAGCGATTCAATAGCCCAAGCCCCCTGAGATGACAGTTACCTTGGCTAAAACTACCTGATGATAAATGGCCTCAAGATATTGTTACACCAGATGAGGTTGAAATATCAGGAGAACGCAAGAAGGTGACTCTACTTAAAGCAAATTGTGCTATTAGTGACAATTTATGGACTAAAGAACTATGTAAAAGATACAGCACCTATTCACAGATAGTAAAGGTTGTTGCGTGGATGTTGCGCTTTGCTAACAAAAGCAGAAGACTAGGTGAAGAGAGCAACCTTTTAACAGCGAAGGAGTTGGGAGAAGCTGAGACCAGATTACTACGACTAGTACAAAAAGAATCATTTTCCGGTGAAGGAATGAAGCGGCTTTCTAAATTGAAGACCTTTGAAGACTCCCTTGGCTTAAAGAGATTAACAACCAAACTGTGGGCAAGAAGAGATGCAGAAGATTTTCGAGCACCTATTATCCTCCCTGGCAATCATCATTTAATTGAAAAACTGATTTTAGAAGAACATAATCGTAACTGTCATCTCAGGGGGCTTGGGCTATTGAATCGCTTGAGAGAAACATATTGGATATTACGTGGAAGACAAACAATCAGAAGAGTGTTGAAAAACTGTGTCTTTTACATAGTTCTTTAGTCCATAAATTGTCACTAATAGCACAATTTGCTTTAAGTAGAGTCACCTTCTTGCGTTCTCCTGATATTTCAACCTCATCTGGTGTAACAATATCTTGAGGCCATTTATCATCAGGTAGTTTTAGCCAAGGTGGCCCCTCCCACCATTTGGATAGGGCCAATTCTCGTGGACTGCATCCTCGGCTCAGTAAATCTGCAGGGTTCGATTTACCAGGAACATGATGCCATTCTTCTTCCTTACTCAATCTCAACTATACTGAAGCAACCATAACACGATTGAAGAAATGTTTCTATGTTGACAATTGTGTTACTAGCGTTGCTAACGAAGATGAACTTAACCTTTTTATTGAAGAAAGTATAGCCATTTTTTCAATGGCTAAATTTGAGCTTAGAGGGTGGGAGTGGAATGATCCCAATCTCTCTGATTCCACGAACACTCCAGTATTAGGAATTATATGGGATAGAAAAAATGACACTATTAGAGTAAAGGTTCCTGATCTGCGACCTACTAAAAGTATGACAAGAAGAACACTTTTGTCAGTTATTCAAAAAATATTTGACCCAATCGGAATCATTTCGCCATCCACAATTATACCAAAACTATTAATTCAGAAGACTTGGTCAACTGGAGGCGGCTGGGATGATGAAGTAAGTGAAGAAATTTGGGAAGAATTTTCAAAATGGTTAAATGAAGTTCGATTCTTGAAAAATATTGAAATTCCTCGATGGGCTATAAGAACCCCTACAATAGATGCTTCCATCACTTTACATACCTTCTGTGATGCCAGTCAGACAGCATATGCTGCAACTTGTTTTTTACGCTGTGAAAGTTTACAGAAAGTGGTTGTAAGTTTGGTTGAAGCTAAAGTACGTGTTGCACCAGTTAGCAGCTGCACAATACCAAGACTAGAGCTACTTGCTGCTTTGATCGGTGCTAGATTGGCTCATAATATTAGAACTGAACTTGGAGAAATTCCTTGTTTTTACTGGAGCGATTCATCTACAGTTCTTGCCTGGATTAAACGAAAAGAACCATGGGGAGTGTTTGTTTGGAATCGAGTTCAGGAAATCAGGAGATTGAGTAAGGAAGAAGAATGGCATCATGTTCCTGGTAAATCGAACCCTGCAGATTTACTGAGCCGAGGATGCAGTCCACGAGAATTGGCCCTATCCAAATGGTGGGAGGGGCCACCTTGGCTAAAACTACCTGATGATAAATGGCCTCAAGATATTGTTACACCAGATGAGGTTGAAATATCTTGAGGCCATTTATCATCAGGTAGTTTTAGCCAAGGTGGCCCCTCCCACCATTTGGATAGGGCCAATTCTCGTGGACTGCATCCTCGGCTCAGTAAATCTGCAGGGTTCGATTTACCAGGAACATGATGCCATTCTTCTTCCTTACTCAATCTCCTGATTTCCTGAACTCGATTCCAAACAAACACTCCCCATGGTTCTTTTCGTTTAATCCAGGCAAGAACTGTAGATGAATCGCTCCAGTAAAAACAAGGAATTTCTCCAAGTTCAGTTCTAATATTATGAGCCAATCTAGCACCGATCAAAGCAGCAAGTAGCTCTAGTCTTGGTATTGTGCAGCTGCTAACTGGTGCAACACGTACTTTAGCTTCAACCAAACTTACAACCACTTTCTGTAAACTTTCACAGCGTAAAAAACAAGTTGCAGCATATGCTGTCTGACTGGCATCACAGAAGGTATGTAAAGTGATGGAAGCATCTATTGTAGGGGTTCTTATAGCCCATCGAGGAATTTCAATATTTTTCAAGAATCGAACTTCATTTAACCATTTTGAAAATTCTTCCCAAATTTCTTCACTTACTTCATCATCCCAGCCGCCTCCAGTTGACCAAGTCTTCTGAATTAATAGTTTTGGTATAATTGTGGATGGCGAAATGATTCCGATTGGGTCAAATATTTTTTGAATAACTGACAAAAGTGTTCTTCTTGTCATACTTTTAGTAGGTCGCAGATCAGGAACCTTTACTCTAATAGTGTCATTTTTTCTATCCCATATAATTCCTAATACTGGAGTGTTCGTGGAATCAGAGAGATTGGGATCATTCCACTCCCACCCTCTAAGCTCAAATTTAGCCATTGAAAAAATGGCTATACTTTCTTCAATAAAAAGGTTAAGTTCATCTTCGTTAGCAACGCTAGTAACACAATTGTCAACATAGAAACATTTCTTCAATCGTGTTATGGTTGCTTCAGTATAGTTAAGAATACCTTTACTACTTAGTTCTTCGGTTCTATTCAGTAGATGTTCAAAAGCAGCTCCTAACAAAAACGGGCTGCAGGTGATACCAAAAACCACACGCGCATGTTGAAAAGTTTTCAGATTGTTATGTTTGTCTCTCCATAAAAATTTCAAAAATGGTCTATCATCTGGATGAATTCCTATTTGAAGAAATGCCTTTTTAACATCCGATATAACTGCTAAGCGTTCCATACGAAATCGGAGTAAAAGTCTTGGTATCAGTTCAATGAGGTTAGGGCCTTTTTCTAAGCAGTGGTTCAATGAAGGATGGCCTATTTCTTTAGCAGAGGCATCAAAAACTGGCCTAATTCGGGTTGTGCTCTGTTCTTTTATTACAGGTCTGTGGGGCAAGAAATGACTACCCTGGTCGTCAATAGAAGTCTCCTCTATTATACCAGAAGACAACCACTCTGCAAAAATGTTTTCATAATCACCGGTTAATTTAGCATTGTTTAACTTCTTGAGAACAGAGTCTAATCTTTTCCTGGCAATCTGAAAATTATTTGGTAAAGGTGGGTGGTCTTTCAACCATGGTAGTCTTACCTCGTACCGACCATCCTCTTTAATTCTCACCGTTTCTTCAAAATGACGTACTGCATCATGTGTTTGCTCTTCTCTTGTTTTTACAGTAACAGGGTCTTCTATTCCTATGAGATCTAATCGCCAAAGGTCCGAAGCAGAAACGTCTAGGGAGGTAATACTAACATTTTCTGAAATACAGCTATTTCCTTCTATAGTCTTTCCCATCAAGGTCCATCCAAGATATGTTTCCACTGCAACTAGACCACATTTTAGGATTTTTCTATTACCTGTCAACAGCTTCCCCGAAATATCTGCACCAACTAAAATATCAATCTCACCATAATCTCTGTCTGTTAGAGTGATCTTAAGATCTTTTAATTCTTTCACCCAGGGTCCAGAACTGTCAATTACAGGTAATTGTTGACAAATCACATCCTTGTCAAGGGCTTCAAAATTACAAGCATAATCATTAGTAATGCTTGAAACTCTTACCTGGTAAATTTTATGATCTTCAGGATTCGATTTCGTGCCACCAAACAATCCATGCACAATTGTTTGAGAACCAATTGGTTTGTATCCCAGAAGAGAAGCCATTCTCTTACTAATATATGATCTTTGAGACCCATCATCAAAGAACAAACGACAAGGGTATTCCTCTACATTATTTCTCAGCATTACCTTCAATGTTTTTAAATACACCTCATTGCTAAATGTATTAGTCAAACTTTGTTCAGTCTTTGGGCCAGATATATGTGTGCTACCTGGGTTAAGTGCACCTCGTTTAGAGCACAACAACGTTACATGTTTACCTTTACAAATGAAACATCTAACCACAGCTTTACAATTTTTCTTAATATGAGCTTTCTTGAGACAAAGAAAGCAACAGCCTTTGTTCCTCAAAACAACTCTTATGGTATCTAAATCCATATCTTGTGCCTTGAAACAATTAAGAGAATCATGGCCCTTTTCACAAAAAATACAATTTTCATTAATCGACTTATTGACATTTAACAACTCCGATGATGTGGGTATCATGTTTACCTTCACGGGTTTCCTTGTCTCTCTTGCAGTGTTCTTCTTTTCTTCATTGTCCATAAAAACAGATTTGGTGAGCATGATTCTCTCCTCACTCTCTACTTCTCCTCGTAAAAATTTTAAGAGGTCATCCAAACCCTTTTCAATATCAATTTTATTTGTTATTCTATGCCTCTCCCACAGCCTAAGAGTTGATTCTGGAAGAGCTGACTCAACTAAAGGTATGAGCATACATGAACACTTATCAGTTGTTACACCTAGAGTGTCCAGCGATCTCAGTTGGCATTCTAATTTATCATACAGAGAAGTTAAGGTCATACCTCCTTTTTTTGTAGCCTGATTTAGAACCAAACCCAATAAATCTCTGACATACAGCTGAATCAGTAATCCTTCACGCCCAAATCTATTTTTCAGCTGTTCAATTACCTTTGGGTAATTTTTAGAAGATGGAGGGAAGCTTTCTACAAGCTCTCTAGCAGGAGATTTTTCCACAGTGGCCTGAAATAGGTACTGGAACTTCTCTTCATTATCTAATTCTTCACTGTCGTGAACCTTTTTAAAACTAGCCCAAAAACTTATCCACTCGCGTAGACTTCCATCGTACTTTTTCAATTCAAGTTTTGGTAGTCTGTAATTTTTCTTACATGCAATTCCAGGTTCAAATGTGGAGCTTGAGGTATGCTTATATTTTTCGGTAACCATCCTTTCTTTAATTGAGACAGCCGAAAACCATTTGTCCCTGTAACTTTCAATTTCTTCAAATTCTTTTTCAATTATACTATCATCTTCTACATGGACAAATAAAAATTCTTTTACTTGATTGTCAAGACTAAAAAGTCTCTCTGCTTTGTCCGATAATTTCTTAAATGTTGTTGAAATATCATTGGTGTTGGGCGTTTCTTCACTACATAATCGGGTGAATTCATTGTACCCCATTGAGAAAATTCTTCGGATCTGAGTCCTCTCCCTTCTTAAATTTTCTAATGCACTCATCATGAATATACTACTTATCAATCAATTCCCCACAAGGGATGCCACTATTTCTTGTAATTATCAAGTGGGAAAATTAAACAAATATTTAAGCAGTAAAAATTGAGTGCAGGAAAAGTATAAGCTATATTTCCAACAATTACAAAGCAGGTGTTACAACAACAATGGTCACAATCCAATTAATTTTATAATAAACAAAAAATGTGACTATATTTATCTATTTCCCTGTTAATTTCATATTGTCTTTAAAACATTTCTGAACACATTGTTTTCTGTTTTTATTTATAATATAAAATAGTTAAGGAGAAGCCAAAGGTAGCTAATCACCTACCTTAGCAATAAGGAAGGAAAACAGATCAAATTTATAGGAAAACCTTAGGATCTAAGGCTTCCTTAAGATAGGAAAGCGTAAAGGAACGTTTATAAAATGAAAATTGTGTTAAGGTTAGCTAAAGGTGAACATTTTAAGGAAGCCTTTAGTAAGGCGTTCCTTAGGAACGTTAAAAAATACGGCCCTAAGTCTTCGACGAGAAAACATTCCCTCATCAATAAATAATGATTCCCTCCCTGCTTGAAGTTTAGAAATCTAAAGAGCTTCATGGAAGATTCTTTCACATTCTATCGACAGCGGGAGTAGATAAGGAGGCATCACTAATGTGGCTCCGTAATGGAGCATTATTCCCTGAAACCGAAGGCTTTGTCTTAGCCATTCCTAGCGGAAGTTAGTCGACCTATCATAGTAGCGGACTTGCAATACCACTTCTGCCTCGTAGTGACTGGAAACCATCAAAACCAGCATAGAATCTGGGAAAGTAATTCTCGCGACGGCAGAGGCGGAACCCGTCGCGGACATTATACATCGCCGCCTATACGTCACTGACCTGCAGTCATGCGTCCGATATCTGATAGATACAGGAGCTGCTGTATCGGTTTATCCAGCGAAGAAGACCCAGAAGACTAAACCCGCTAATTTCTCACTCTTCGCGGCTAATGGAACCCCCATTAGCGGGGAACCCCCGACCCTACGGCTCGCAGCTTGTCCAACTTGACCTAGGCCTTCGAAGAAAGATTGTTTGGCGTTTCATCCTAGCGGAAGTTAGTCAACCTATCATAGGAGCGGACTTGCTATACCACTTTTGCCTCATCGTAGATATGGATGGCTGCTGACTGGTAGATAAGGCTCTCAGGACTCTTTACAAAGGGGAAGCATGCCAATGTCCTGACCCCAGCCATTTCCTCAATTCCGCAGGTCAGTGGTATACCGAGTTGATGCCGAAATACATCTCTATTACTCTTCCCACGAACTATTTAAAAAAAACCAAGTCACTCCATTGTCCATCACATTGAAACGCGTGGCGCACCGGTGACATCGAAAGTCGTAGGCTGCCACCCGACCGCAACGTAGCTGCCAAGCGCGAATTTGAACAAATGATAGAGGAAGGCATTTGACGACCGTCTAATGGTCCTTGGGCAAGTCCATTGCATATAGTATCGAAGAAAGATGGAGGGAATAGGCCCTGCGGAGACTCTCGGCGCCTAAATGAAAAAACAATTCCAGACCGTTATGCTGTTCCCAATATTGCTGATTTTAATATAAATCTGTATGGGAAGCGGATAATTAGCAAGGTGGATCTGAACAGGGCTTACTATCAGATCCCCATAGCCGCCGAAGACATTCCCAAAACAGCTGTCATTACTCCTTTCGGCCTAAATGAGTTTTAGCGGATGTGCTTCGGTTAAAGCAACGCTGCTCAGACGTTCCAGCGCTTCCTGGATGAAGTTTTACGAGGACTCGACTCCGTTTTCCCACACGGATCTAAGGACCTAGAGATACAACAACCAGGTACACTTGGAAGAAGTCTTCATGAGACTGGAGCAGCACGGACTGACCATTCTTCTGGCGAATCGCATATTCGCCAAGGAGGAGATCGAATTTCTTGGTTATCGGGTGAATCAGCATGGCGTAGCTGTCATGGCTGCTAAGGTAGAAGCCATCGAAATTACCCACGCCCATCGTACGTCAGCGAACTCCGACGATTCCTAGAGATGGTTAATTTTTGTCGTCGATGCATCCCCAACGCGGCAGCAATTCAAGGTCCCCCAAACGCGTACATGTGTGGAGCGAAAAAGAAGGATAAGACCCCGATCACCTGGAACGATTCGAGCATTTAGGCAGGTTGCAAAGAAGCAATACGTAATGCCGCAGTACTGGCTCACCCCATGTCTAACGCTGGTTTGGTGCTGACCTGGCCACTAACGTTGCCATGGGAGCTGTTCTGCAACAGTGGGATGAAGGTGCTTGGAAACCTATAGGGTTCTTTTCATGAAAATTCATCTCTGCGCAACAAAACTACGCAACCTATGATACATCAAGCAATAAGGCATTTTCTTACATACATCGAGGGGCGACATTTTGTCATATGGACCTACCACAAACCCCTCATATACGCATTCTAACAGAAGCCCGAAACCTCTTATTGCGAATCCGGCTTGTGAACTATATTAGTCAGTTCACTACCGAAATCCGGAACATCTCTGAAACTGACAATGATGCATTTTCTAGGGTGGAAGAGATCGAGAGTCTCAATGAAATGGAAGCGATTGCGGAAGCTCAGGCAAGTGACTCGACTATACCGGAGCTACTCGAGAACTCCAGCCTACAACTCAAATGGGTTGAGCTTCCTAGTCTCACCAGGCATTCTTGTGCGAAACGTCGACGTCGAAAGCACGGCCTTACGCTCCCTAAGTAACGGTTCAAGGAGCAACGACACACTATAGTTCCACATGGAACGTTTCTTCCAGCAGGCTGCTTTGAACACATCCATTTGTTCATTATAGGACCTCTCCCTTCTTCAGGTGGAATGAAATACTTTTTGGCAATGTTGGACGCATATACTACAGTCCGGCCGATGAAAGAAGCGACACGGGTGGTGGGGGTTACCCCTCCACGGGCTACCCCCTCCAGGAGGGGAGGTAGAGCAGTAGACTTCAACCCTACACTCGGGTGGAACTCCGTCCGGATCAACTTTTTACTTTCACTTACCTATCTTGAATATATATGATGATCTATATATGAAATATATAGTAAGTGGAAGTATTGCGATCGTGAAAAATTTCGACTTCCGGTTTTCAACGGAAATACACGTTTTGGGACCCCCTGAGTCGAAATAACCAAGTCCCGCGAAAAGGTCTTTGTGTGTGTGTGTGTGTGTGTGTGTGTGTGTGTGTGTGTGTGTGTGTGTGTGTGTGTGTGTGTGAACAGACTAGCTCAAAAACTATAAACCGTGGGAACCTGAAATTAGGTATTTAGTGTAGGTATATGCCCGCGATGTGACAGCAAAAATTTCATCAAAATTGCTCAAAGGGAGGGGGTACTTTATTTAATAACTTTTTACGTTTTTTTCGATTTTCTCAAAAACGGCTCTAACGATTTTGATTAAACTGAGTATTTGATGTATTAGTATGCCCGAGATATGACTGTAAAAATTTCATCAAATTTGATTAACCAGAGGGGGGACTTTACTTAATAAATTTTGTATCATTTTCACCTGTTTTTTTTTTTATTTAGTCAAAAACGGCTTTAAAGGTTTTGATCAAACTGGGTATTTGATGTATGTATATGCCAAATATGTGATAGCCAACATTTCATCAATATTGATCATCCGAAGGGGGGACTTTACTTAATAGATTTTGTATCATTTTGCACGGTTTTTTTTATTTAATCAAAAACGGCTTTAACGATTAACAAAAATAAGATATGAATGTAGAAAAATGTGTGACTTTGGGAAATGATATTTAACAAAACACGTCAATTTCTTATCTAAGTAAGTAGGTAAGTGAAAGTTGTGGGTTGCGCGCACGCACCAGATTTTTTTTTTATTGTAACGTCGAAAAACGCTAAATATTTTTAGTTTTTTTGTATTTTTAATTTATAAACAATGAAAAAACCCAACTAAAACGAAAGATAATTGATTTAACACATTCAACGCAAAGTACACCCTGAGCTGTACCCGGCGGCGAGCCCAGGTGGCCAACTACAGCCCAGGACTGCACTCAGGTATATTTTACCTTTTCGACTTAAAGGCGATGGCAAGGTAGGAAAGTTTTTACTTTAGTTAGTCAGCCACTTGCACTGGTCCATGACGATCATTTCGGCGTTTTTGGTTCCCGGATAGCTGCATTATAGCCGAAGTGAATTTTTAAAGTTTTCTCTCAATTTTTGTTAATTTAAATGTTTTATTTATAATTTTAATTTAATTTAATTGAAAATGGACCTAAGAAAAGGAATGCCAGTCGACAGCCATCTAAAAGTAATTTAATTTAATTGAAAATGGGACCTAAGAAGAGGAATGCCAGTCGACAGCCATCTAAATGAAGTAGGTAAGTATTTTATAATTATTTTTTTTTTTTAACAATTCTATTTTTTCATTTTGCTTATAATATCTGATTTTAAAACTATTCTCACTGCTTACATTATATTTTATTATTATATTACATTATCCAGTTAGAGTGGATTAGGATACACGGAAGCAAAATTATAGTGGATACACGGCATCTTAGGGAGCATATGGACCAGTTGCGCTACAGCTTCCTCTACGTTTCTGCATCATTCAAGTCATTGGGGGGAACTGATGTAGCAACATTTTTTGAAATTCATATTTATTTAAATTATTTTTATTATTGCGTGTGACATTTTAATCAATTTTTAATTAACAAAAACACACGTGTAAAAATGGTATATAAAATCATTGAATCAAAAAAGCTGTTACAAATAAAATATATTGTGTTTGTAAATTTCAGTGTACATTTCTTGGTCATTGGAGTCAGTATAAGTTACGTAAGGAACCTCTAAATTGTGTTGAGGTTGAGATTTTCAGTTATATTGAGATTTAAGTTATACGGATCGGGAAATTGTCGCTAGCTAAGGTTCCGGTAATACGGGCCATTCGAAAGTAATATATATTGATGGGCTACATGTGGAGGGAGGGATAAGGACCATATGTTGAACTATGAAATATTTTCTCGCCTGTATTAAGAAGCGACGTGTATGGTAGATCGATGAATCTTTCTATGACCCTACCTCTTACATTCAGATCTGTAGAGCCCTACATGAGACTATGACTGTTCAGGTTTCCGAGGAATAAGACTAGCTGCGGTACTTTATTGTAGATATGTAAAAGGTCCGTATCCAATAAAGTTATTATTGTTAAGATGTAGGGCTAAATGATCTTAACTCGAAATAAAATAACAAATCCTGTAATTGGTACAATAAAATAAATAATAAAAATTTTTTGTTTCCAACGTGTTATATGCAACCGCTTCAACTCAGACTTTGAAAAAACTTAACAATAATGTCTGACCCTTCTTATTCCTGGTCACGGAGCTTCCAACGGGTATACTTGCGAGATAGCAATTCGGCAGCAACAGAAAAGTGTTATATACCTTTTCTGTGGAGAAGGTTTAACAGATGTTATTTCATTGAGTTCGAGCTGGTTATCATTAGATTAACCTGTTTTTGTAAATTCGTATTTGCAATTAATAAATTGTATTTATTTGAAATTGTGTTCATTGAAAACATAAAACTGGCGACGAGGATAAAAACTTTATCTGTCAAGAAATGTCAATGAACAAATCTGAAGTGAACTTAAATTCGACTGCTTCAGAAGAAAAAATGACCACGATTGGAAGACTTCCAGAATTTCGTCCTGATGGAAAATAGGTAGACTTTCTTGAACGGTTCGAGTTTTATCTAGAGCTCAATAACATTACTGAAGAGAGGAAAAAGAAATGTACCTTACTGATGAGCGTGGGAGAACACATATTATTCAGTGATAAAATCTTTGTGTTCACCTTCCCCACTCAAAGATGTGAAGTATGAAACCATTATTGAAAAATGTAATAAGCATTTTGGGGTCTCGATAAACGAGTTATTAGGCATAGTTGGGCAAAATGTAGTTACAACTACTAACTTCTAACTACAACTACTTTGGTTTGATTGTAGTTACAATTACTAACTACAGTTTGTAGTTAGTAGTTAACAGCTGGCAACTACATTTTTTAACTAGTAGTTAGTAGTTAAATTTTTCCAACTACCAACTACAAGATACAAAAAGTAGTTAGAATATGTTAACTACTAACTACAAACTGTAGTTGGTAATTACAATTATTTAACTACTAACTACAATCCAAATATGATGACTATCCAAATATTATTAACTTCGGAATATTAGTGAGCCTGCTTTGTTAAAATACTGCAATCTATTTGGAAAAGGGAGAGCGGCGAAAGAACTTCATAAAAAGATGTATACATAGCATTTCCAAGTCAAATTCAACCTTGTCCAAGTCAAATTCAACAACTCCTTCATGTTTGCCTGGTCTACCCCATTACCTAAGTATATTATATCATGACCAGGTATCCATTAGTATTAATATTTATTTTAAAGTTTTAATGAAGGGGGGGGGGGGCTCTTTAATATTGAAAAAGTAACATTTTCGGATTTTTATCCAACGGGTTTTAATGGGTTTTAAAGGTTTTAATGGGACCACATTGGGAAAATACTCTACAAGATGCAAAAGGTTTCGTTCGAATTGGTCCACCCATCTCGGAGTAATCGGTGGACATACATAGAAAAAAAAAAAAAAAAAAAAAAAAAAAAGGCACATACGTATCGAATTGAGTAACCTCCTCTTTCGAAGTCGGTTAAAAAAAGGTTAATTCATTTGTGCGCAATTGATAAAATAAATATTACTTATTTAAAAAAAAAGGCATAGCACAGCTGTTACAGTATTCCCCTCCTAGATGACGGAGTCAGGGAAACGTACTCGCTTCACTACTCGTCCGGAACGGGTTCTGTAAGGTTCTTGGTGTTTTTCATCTTTGGCTGTGGACTTCAAGATGGATGGTAAGGTGTGAGCATGCTGTGAGCGTGTAAAAGATGATGAGATTTCGGGCGGTAGGTCAGATAGAAGGAATGCATGTTTAAGCCGGTATATTGTAATGTTAGCTTCCCGGTGTGGGAGTTGCACAAGGAAAAACTTATCCTGCCGTTGGATGACTTTAAGAGGTCCTGAGTATGGTGGGGTCAATGGGCGCTGCGCACAATCTTCTCGGACAAACACGTGAGTGCATTTCTCCAACTCCTTGTGCACAAAAACCTTCCTGGTGCTCTCCTTAAACTCAGCAGGTCGCAGTTTCCGAAGGTGTTCCTTTAGTTTCTGCAGAAGAATATGTGGGTCATCTTTAGTCGTGTGTTCCTCTAAGAATTTGCCTGGCAATCGAATAGGGCAACCGTAAACTGCTTCAGCTATACTCGACGAAGTATCATCCCGCAGGCTGGCTCTGAGACCAAGGAGAACGGTAGGCAGTATGCGAGTCCAGTTATTACTATCTAGATGAGCTGTAATAGCTGCCTTAAGCGTTCTGTGCCACCTTTCTATGCAGCCGTTGGCTTGCGAATTAATGAACTGACAACAGTGAAGCTTAATAAAAAGACTTTTATTTAGTACAGAATTACAACATGAACATTATACTTAGAGTTTACTAACTAGAATTGCCTATTACTAAGTTCACAGGCCCTTAATATGTCTAAGGGGGGTTAATATACCTTAATAGGTGGGGATGAGTAGATTTTATGAAGAAAGGGGGTAGGATCTTTGTCTTCTTGTATGCCGGTGGGGGGGCGGCCGTCAGACATCAAGATAAATGGTATAATAAATGAGCCATATTTATGCTACCATAAATAAAGATAAATTAGGACCCATAAATCTGAGGAGACAGCAGGATGCAGCTGGGGCAAGTGTTCTAGGAAAAAGGGTTGGGCTGGACCATTCGCAGAAGGACCTAAGGTGCTGTAAACCATGTGGGTGACGTAACTCAATGCAAGTAGACGTGGGAACTAGCAATAATACAAGTTTCAACAATTGCTTTCTTTTATCTTGCAGATGATAGGCAGTCGTTCTGCCTTTAGCAATGCCCAGGAGAGAAGTCAGCTGATGAAAGAGCTGGGATTCATATTGCCGACCTTGATCGGTTGTAATTCTTGATCAATCCAGTGTAAAAAGCTGAGGAGACGGTTTCAGCTGTGATGTCGCACAATGGTATTGCCTCGGTCCATCTGGTCTGGCGGTCAATCATCGTAAGACCATAGCGGTTTCCATCAGAAGGTGGTAGTGGACCGATTAGGTCCAAGTGAACATGTTGAAAGCGAGTTGCAGCCGGGAACTTTCCTGGGGGTGCGACGGTATGCAGATGAATTTAGGATCTATGGCATGCAATACAGCACCTAGCCCATTCTTGTTTAAGCTAGGCCAAAATTATCGCTTTGCTAACATCTTCCTTGTCGTCTTAATACCGGGATGACTGAAGTTGTGACAAAATCGTCCGGGGTTTGGATTTCCTCGATCCTCGAGAGAGAGTCTGCGACTATGTTTTCCTTTCCTGGTCTCTCCTTAGATGATCTCTGTAGTGAATTTGCTGATGTACATTAGCCAACGAATGCGGAGAGGGGAAACAGATTCAGGCTTCTGGGTAAAAGCGTGGATTAGCGGTCGATGATCTGTGATAAAAACTCGCCCTTCCAGGAGAGGTGGAAAATGTTTCATGGCACTGTAAATAGCTAGAAGCTCCCTATCTTAGACAGAGTAGTTTTCTGTGCTTTATTGAGGGCTACAGTGTAGAAGCTCAAGGGATGTCATTGACCATCTTGTTTCTGCTGTAAGACTGCGCCTACGCCGATATCAGATGCATCGCATGCCAGTGATATTTCTGCTGTAGGATCTGGATGCGCTAGCTGGGCATCTCGAGCAAGACTCTTCTTGGTGTCCTCAAAAGCCTTCAGCGTTTCATCGCTCCAGCTGATTGGGGTCCTATCGTTCATCTTAGCTTTATGCAGGAGTCCGTTGAGGGGTCGCTGGATCGATGCTGCATGGCGCAGACAAGGACGGTAGAAGTTGACCATTCCCATAAATCGACGAAGCTCACGCACGTCCTTGGGAAGTGGGAACTCCAGGACTGCCTTAACTTTGTCTTCTAAAGGTTTGATGCCAGACGAGGTGAGGTGGAATCCAAGGAAATCTAGCTCGATAACACCGAAGAAGCATTTCGACGGGTTTACAGCGATTCCGTTCCATGTCTAGTCGACCAAGCACTTCTCGGATTTGGGCTTCATGTTGCTCCTCTGTTCTGCGAAGTAATCAAGAAGTCATCGAGGAACTTAAAGGGAAAGGGTGGATCCCTGAATTGGTTGTCGACGAACCGCTGAAAACTTTGTCCGGCATTCTTGAGGCCGAAACTCATCCTGTTAAACTCGATAAGACCAAAAGGGGTAGTGATCGCTATCTTCTCTCGGCCCTTCTCTGCTATGGGAATGTGGTAATACGCCTTGCGAAGATCTATTTTGGAGAATATCTTCTTGCCGTGGATCTCCATAGTGAAGTCTCTCAGGTTAGGTATTCCATATCTGTCTGGGACGGTGACAGCATTAAGTGCTCGGTAATCTCCGCATAACCTCAGCGTGCCATCCTTCTTCTTCACTACATGGAGAGAGGCCTCGACCATGGACTTTTAGAACGGCGGCATATTCCCTCTTTGATGAGGTCCTGTATCTCCTTCTTGAGGTTCTGGTAAATTCCTGGGGGTAAACGGCGGCATTTAGCAGTAACAGGGAGTCCGTGTCTCAATGTGGTGCTCCATCGTCACTTGGGATGGTCCACGGATGGGAGTTACTTTAGTAATGGTCGGAAACTCGTCCAGAATGCGGGAAAACCTGTTGTGAGCCGGAAAGATGGAGAAGACGGATATTTCTACCCAAGATATGGTGCCGGTGATGCTGCGTCCAGCTAGTCAATCACCTGGGGGTTTCTGAGGTCCAACGTGAGCTGATGTCAATAGAAGAAATCCGCACCTAATATGGCCTTACTGACGTCGGCAAGGATAAATGTCCACCTGAGGGGTTTCTTGAGGCCTAAGTCGTCTTCACGAGTGATTTCACCGAAGGTCGCAATCTTCGAATTGTTGGCTGCTATTAAGGTGAAATCAGTTGGAGTCTTGCGTCGCCCTTTGGTTACAGGAAGGAGAGATATGGAAGCACCAGTATCAACAAGGAAATGTTGGCCGTTAGTTCGGTCCGTCAGGAATAGGCGGTGAAAGTGCGGTTAGGGTGAGAAAGTTTCCGCCACAACTTTCACGTCTCCGAGTTTAAAGCTGGCTTTTCGGACTTCCAATTGCAAGGAGTTGTGCAGCGTCAGATAAAGAACTTAACCGCACAAAGAACTTAAAAAAACTTTATTGGTAGCACAACACAGTTACATGAACTACTACTACACTAATAACTAGATAATGACAAGTCTAATGATGGCTAATAACTAACTTATGGTTCTAATAGGCAGGTATATATACAGGATTGTAGGAGGGGGATAATGCTGACTCAGGTATGTACGGTTATGCACCATAACTCCTCCCTTCTGAAGATGCGAAACTCCGGAGAGCATTATTTGTTAGGCAGAGTCCAAGGATTACAAATTTGAGGCAGCGAGATGTCTTCCAATTTATGTCGAGATGGTTTAGGCTTTGAGGTACATTTACAGTGTTTAAGGATAAGAATTGAGATATGATATACAAAAAGATACAAGACAATAATACTAAGAATATACAAATAATAACTATTTTCTACAAAAGATGTATTATCTAAGTCTTCTAACATAACGGACATATCTGGTGGTAATTCGAGTACATCGAAAGACATATTTAATGGTAAGGGGTTGCTAATAGTATTTTCTAATCTAATAATTTTTGAATCAATGACCACAGTGTTAGGCCTAGGGCATTGTAATAATGATTCATTCTGCTCTAATTTTATCAAGGCAGTTAATGGTAAAAATATAGGGTGTGATTCCTTATTTACTAATGTTACATAGCTATTATTAAAACTAATATAATAATCGATATCATCAATATACTTGATAAAGGGATTAGTCTTAATGCTAGATGTAATACAATACTGAAAATTATTTTTAAGCAAATTATGAATACATTTATCATTGATTTCTTTAGCATACATACAATAATATGAGGTATTGATATATGTACAATTTCCAGTAAGAGTTTTATTTTTGTCTAACAATATGAGTTTGTGGGGGGTTAATGTTGTTACAAGCGCTTTATTGTGTAATACAGGAATTGGAAGAAGATACATGGTACTATACATTTTAGTTTTCAATGGGATAGATATAAAGTAATGAATAATATTGTTTTTTATTGAGCATCTGGTTTTACTAATTTGCCATAAGGTTTCTAGATCAGTGGATATTAACGATATGTTTCTCTTTATTAGATATGAAATATCACTCTGTGTTAACAAACTAGAGTGCAATATCCCGATTTCGCAAAATTCAAGAGAGTTTTCAATGTCTAAGGTTCGTAAGGTGATATAATTAATAATGGAATAGAGTTCGTTCAGATGAGTAGTTATTGTAGCCGCATCTAATGAATTAATGAGTTTCGAAGCTCGGTCATTATTTTTATTTAGTATCAAGATATCGTTTCGGAAAGTTTCTATTAATTTTTTGTTGTACAGAATTTCTTGCTCGACATTATGTTCTATGTGATAAGAATTTTGTTCTAATTTGGAAATAATTTGATCATAATGTTCCCTGTCCAGGGCGTCCATGTTCCCTGTGACCCATTTTACGGCTGTACCTATCGCGTTGATTATTCCTCTTTTTTGTCTTTTAGTTTGAGGGATATTAATAAGGGATTCAATTTTTGCTTTTACGAATTGGAGTTGCCTATGAACGGTATCAAAGGATGAACTAGTTTTAAAGGAATTCAGATGTTGTTCTGCTATGTTTAGTTCTTCGTTTAGATGGGTAAAATTGATATAATGAATTAGAGTATGGTATTTATCTAGTGTAAATGCGGGTGGCATTTTTATAGCTGCTATTCCTGGTGCATCGGTTAAGTCTGTTATGTCATATGTTGATATTTCATGACACATCCATATGAGAAATGTCAGTTCCTGTATCTTCATTATCTGAAACAAAGGGTGTGGGAGGTTTTACTTTATTTTTGTATTTCCTGCGACTTCTCTGTATATTGTCAGAATGTACCGAAATGACTTTATTTTTGTCCCTTAACTTATATACAGGTTTGAAGGGATTTTCGTTTTTATTTCTTGTTCTGATCCTAGCATAGGTGTTATCCGGGATATTAGGATCTTCCCTATTTTGGTTACGCTGCTCAGTTCTTGTCTCCTTTTCGCGATCAATGTTTTCTTTAATTTGTTCATGAACTATTTTTAGGTTATTATGATATTGTTCGACTAATTTTTCCGTTATAGGTGCGTTGTTTTCTTTGTCATTTTGTTTACCGAAAGTTATTTCATTGGGTGTTAGTTTTAATTTTTGATTAAGACTATTGTTATAAGCGATTACGGCAAGACATAGTCTCTTTTTTAATTTAATATTTGGGTCTGTTTCTTTAAGGCTGCGTAGGATTTCTATGAGGGTAGAGTGGAGTCTATTTAGGAGTCCTAGAGAGTTCGGATGGTTGGGAGTGACATAATAAGCCTCAATTCCTTGAGAGCTAAGTAGGTTTTCTACTAGATTATTTTTATATTCCCTACCGTTATCCATTTTTATTCTATCCGGAGAGGGATATAGTTCCAAATATTGTATAATTACATCCGAAACTTGAACCGAATTGCAGGCGTCCGCAATTCTTGCGAAAAGGCGTTTAGAAAAGGTATCAACTATTGTTATGATGAATTTTTGTTCATAGTGTAGGGTGTCTATCATAAGTTCCACAAAGGGCTTATCGGGAGTTGGCGTTATACAGAATTTAGTTTTGATTGGTTTGCGATCGTATTTGGTCTTGCGGCATACTTCGCATTTGTTACAATAATCAGTGATTGTATCTTTCATTCGAGGCCAATAATAGTCTCTTTTGAGTTTTTCATAGGTTTCCAGACTGCCTCTGTGACATGTTTTACCCAGGTGGTAAGAGGTAATTATGTCTAATTGTTCTTCATGGTCGGTGATATCCAAACATTTCTTTTTGTACCGTTTAATTTTTACTGATGGATAATTTTCCTGAATGATTTGTGAGAGCTTGTTAAAAATGCCTTCAAAATTGTTACGAACCGTTTCTATGTTAGGCTCACAAAATACACCAAATGTGGTATTGGGTTTCAGGATTTCGAGTAGTGTTTCGTTTAAATCGTTGTTCCAGGGGTAAGCGGTTTCTATGTAATACCGAGTTTTGCCAAAAGGTTTTTCAATACGGATCGATTTTTTTCCTCGTTGAATGAAAATCTGAAATTTTTCTACGTTAATAGGTTTGTCTTCCTCTACTATCCATATTTGCTGATTAGATGACTCCTGAGAGTGCACTGTTGCAAGGCTGCTGGTCTCAATTTCATTTCCTCCGGTATTAATATGTTGCATCTGACCTTCCGCGTTTCCGATGTTATCAAAGTCTTCCAGAAATTCCTCAAGTTCGTCGGACGAGGCCGAGGGCATATTAGCTGTTTCGTCCAGGAGGCGGTCCAATTCCTCATCGGCAACTTCTTCGATGGCGTTTAGCTGATGTGGGTTGCGAGAAAGAGCATCTGCAACGTAGTTCGTTTTTCCTTCTATGTGTTTAATTTCGAATACGAAATCAGAAAGTTGAAAAATCCATTTCATGAGCCGAGCATTAGTGTTTTTCATTGTGAATAACCATGTTAATGGTTTGTGATCGGTGTGAATTACAAACTTTTTCCCATAAAGGTAAGGCTTGAAATGGTTACACGCATAAACAATAGCCAGTAACTCTTTTTCAATTGTGGAGTAGCGCTGTTCGGTATCAGAGAGGGTGCGCGAGGCAAAAGCTATAGGATGATCCCTCCCTTCTGAGATTTGGGATAGCACTGAACCAAGCGCTACCGAACTCGCGTCAGTGGTTAAAATGAATGGGAGTTCCCAATCAGGGAATTGGAGTATGGGAGCATTGAGAAGATGTTGTTTTAGAAGATCAAAAGCGTCCTGATAGGATGAAGGGCGGATAGATTTTTCGTCCACGCGAAGAGCTTGTGTTAAAGGTTTAGCTAAGTGTGCATAATTCTGAATAAATTTTCGATAATAGCCTGACATGCCGAGGAATTGTTTTATTCCTTTGTGTGTCGTGGGCAAGGGGAAGTTTTCTATTGCTTCTATTTTTGCTGGATTAGTTTTCAAACCGTCTTTAGATACTATATAGCCAAGAAATGGGAGTTCTGTTTTTAAGAATTCGGTTTTATCAAGTTGAACAGTGAGTGAATGATGACTCAATTTTTTGAATACTGCTTCTAAGTGTAACAAATGTTCTTCTATGTTATTAGAAAAAATTATAATGTCATCCATATAAACTAAACAATTTGGAGTATTACTTAGCATCATGTTCATAGCCCTCTGAAAGGTCGGTGGTGCATTGCAGAGACCGAACGGCATACGAAGGAATTCGTAGTGACCAGATTCTGTAGAGAAAGCGGTTTTCTCTATAGAATCTTCGTCCATTTCGATCTGATGGAAACCAGATGCTAAGTCGAGGGTGGAAAAAATTTGAGCATTATTTAATTGAGAAAGAAGGTCTTCGATATTTGGCAATGGGAATTTATCTGGGATGGTTTCCTGATTTAATTTTCGGTAATCAATGACCATTCTAATTTTCCGTTTGCCACTAGCGTCCGGTTTTTTTGGTACCACCCAAATAGGTGAGTTATATGGTGATTTGCTTTCGCGTATAATGTTAGATTTTAATAATTTTTCTATTTCCTGTGAAATATCTTCCTTAAATTGGTGAGGATATCTATAGTTTCTACTATAAATAGGTTTGTCTGTTTTTAGATGAATTGTGTGTTTTAATAATTTGGTGGATTTAAGAGGGTCGTTTTCATCTTTTATCATTTCTGGATATTTATTTAATAGTTGAATTAATTTATTCAAATCATTTGCCGCTATATGTTCATGTCTTATGAGTTTTTTTATTTCCGTATCGTTGTCGTTAACACTTAGATTATTAATAGGATTAGTATGGTTATCATTTTTAGGATTAATAGTAATAGTTGTATTATGATTTATATTATTCAAAGGATCATTACTATTATTAGTCTTACTACATATAGTACTAATATTATGATTATTATTACCCTTAGGTCTATTATGGAGTGTGTTTACGCGTTCTAGTGAACCGTTTGTGATTTTTAATGTTCCTCCTAATAAAAAAATTTCTTCGTCTTTACTAAATATAGTTATATCTAAATCTTTCATTGTTTCGTAGCCTAATAAAATATCATAATCATTACTACAAGGAAGAATATAAAACTTAACTATAAATTTATCGTCAAGCCTTAAATTTGGAGCAAGGTCAATATATGCTGTTGTAGTGCCCTTTTCGCGTCCGGTAGGCGTTTTGACAAAAAATTCTTCCGATTGTATTTCAGTTCCCTCGGGTAAGGAACGTGGATGGATGTAGTTTTTTAAAGCGCCGGTATCAATGAGCCATTTGTTTCCTTTAAAATCCTTAAACTGAGGCAGTTGATCGGTAAAATTTAAGGGATATTCGGGGATGGTTCCGGCTGGCCTGGTTCTAAAAAATTATCAACTCTATGAGCTAATGCTTGTATTTGTTGTTTTAGTTCATTCATATCGCAGAAGTCATGTGATACGTGATTCACGGGCGCGGCGTTTGACCTTACCGTTCTCATAGACACGGTATTTGCTGAGTCGGGTTTAAAAGGCCCCGTGGGAAATGGTGTCTTCTGCCTTTGTTGTTCCCAGTTAAAACCTTGGAAATTATTTACTGTCTGTTGGTTAATTCTCCTATTTTGACTAGGTTCTCTCTCGCGAATCTGAGTATGATTTGGAATGTAATCATTATTTGGAGTTAAATTTGGATTATAGTTTTGATTATAGTTAGGGTTAAGGTTGTGATTAAAATTAGGAGTTTGATTAAAATTATGATTATAGTTAGGTTGATTATTAGGATAATAGTTGTGGTTTTGTTGAAAGTTAGGAGTATAATTATAATTATGATTAGGATTATAATGATGATTATGATTATAATGTTGATTATGGTTATAATGTTGACCATGATTATAATTGTAATTTTGATTGTGATGGTTATAATTACCTTTGAAAGGTTTATAGTTTTTATGTTTAGGGTTGTATTTAGAATTGGGGTAGCTTTGATTACCGTATAATCGTTCTAGAATAAATGAACAATCGTTTTGTATGGCGTTCCTAATGTCATCAATATCTATAAGCCTTAAATGGTTTAAGAAATCACAGAGTTGGGGATGTAAATTAGCTTTAATATGATAGTTGATTTCCCGATCTTGCAATTTCATAACAGTTTCTTTATTAATAATATCCTCGTCTAAGGTGATGCGTGAAAATATTAAAGCTCTAATGTGAGCTACCCTATCGATAAATGAAATAGGATGCTCTCTTGGTCCCGATTTAATACTTAATAATTCTAATTTAAGTTGTTCTACTGTCCTAGAATCTTTAAAATTTTTTTGTAAATGATCTAACAATTCTGATACATTTATAAAAGTATTCGTTAATAAACAGTGTCTAGCGTTGCCTACTAACCTAGAGGTTACTTTGGAAAGTAATCTGGCATGATTTTGATTTTTTAAAGTATTGTTTTCACTACAAACTGTATTATAAACTGCTTGCACCGATTTTACAAAAAAAATTAAATCCTCTGGATTACCATCATAGGTTGGGATATGATCGTAATCCTCCTTTACCATAGAGTATGTAATTGGAGACATATTGGAATCCAAACTATTATTACTACGGTTTTGATGAAGTAATAAATTGCTTAATTGGTCAGTAATTTCACTTATATCTAACCTAACATTAGTTTTCTTATTCCTACTCATACAAAATTATAGCTAATATGTACCTCAAAGTTTTTTCTGAAGTTCTGCGGAGCTCTATCGAAATTGTTTTTATTTATGACCCTATTGAAGTGTAGAAACACAAACTTCAGGTGGTTTACTCCAAGACCTGTTATCAAATGACTATTTCTTCGGTCTTTCCTGAGATTCCGTTCAAGGTTGTTTTCACTGAAATGATCCGAAATCTGTTGAGGTATTTCTTCGATTTCTCTTGATCTTCAGGAAAATTTCATCACCTTTACTGACCTGAGGCTGATAGGGTCCCTGTTTGGGCGCCAGATAAAGAACTTAACCGCACAAAGAACTTAAAAAAACTTTATTGGTAGCACAACACAGTTACATGAACTACTACTACACTAATAACTAGATAATGACAAGTCTAATGATGGCTAATAACTAACTTATGGTTCTAATAGGCAGGTATATATACAGGATTGTAGGAGGGGGATAATGCTGACTCAGGTATGTACGGTTATGCACCATAACTGTCGAGCTTTCTCTCGGAATCTCTGATGATAGAAGCAAACGCCTTTATCACGAGATCGAGACCTGGAGTTGCGATCTTGGACCTCTGCTGGCGCCTCTTCCACGGTTCGTCATTTTAAGGACACGTAGGATCTCGTCAACGTCGCGGCGAAGAGCTCGGATGTCATCAGACAGGTGTTCGCAGCTGCATGTTGATTTTGTTGACGAAGTGATAGGGGCTCAAGACTCGATCGTCAGCGGTTCTGAAGTGTCTTTTATCTGCCACGTCGGCGAGTTCGTCAACGTTGGTGTGACCGGTAGATATGAGGATGGGTCGAAATCGCTTAGGCAAGTTCTTCATCCAAAGTGTGCAGATGAAATCGTTGGAAACGTTGGAACTAGCTAATTGCTTCATTCGCTTGAAAAGTTGCGATGGGGTCTGATTCTCAAGAGGCATATCTTCCAGCAGTTTACGGATGCGCAGCATTTCGGACTCTCGAGAAACAGTACTATATACTGAAATTTTAATTTGCTAGATACGACGCGTGCAGTCGCGAATACGGCTTCAGCCATGACGAACCATAAGACCGGGTTCGTCGTCTCTATCTCCGGCGGGCTTGGATGCGTGGGATCATGATTTGAAGTTAGTTCGGACATGTTGCTTATGGAGGAAAACTAACGTGAGATTGTTTACTGTCAGGGGTCACCACTGTTAAGATGTTTGGTCTCAACACTCATATGCTTTGAAATTTAAAAATCTAGGGAATTGCCGCCTAATGCAGGGCTCCCAACTGCTGCACTGGTGTATAACAGGTTAATTTCAGCCACAGCCATCGGGAAGAAACAGCTGAGATGAATCCGCCCGCCTTTTATCATCCCCACTTCTGGCATTCTATCTCAAGACCTTATGCTGTCTCCATCTCGCCACGCTTCACGCTGTTACCAACCAGTCATACAAGATCGGAAGTTGCAAGGTGACGGATCAGAACCTTCGTCAGTTATTGTGAGTACGATTTTCTTTTCTTCTGAACGGTTGCTACGGTGGCTCAACTGCAACGAGACGAAGTTGCAAGATCTTACCATCTTCTGATTGTTCATTATTCTGTTCGACGGTGTGGTTACTCATATGAAATTTTGGTTCGCCGATGAGGTATTGCTTTCAGGAAAGTTTTTTGTTAAGTTCGCCTACAACTTAAAGACAATCAAATTAAATTATACATTCAATTATTTTATTGCGGTGGCCACCTATTATTATTCATTTGAGCTCTTTATTATTCTTAAATCTAAAGGCCTAGCTTGTAACTGTTATCAGAATAAGTTTATATTTAGGTTTTCTTTCTCTATTTTTCTTTATTTACGCTTCCTTTTGTTCTAATTAAAAATTAAGTTAATGTATGTTCTTTATACAAGAGTGTTTTCAGTATCATTCTTTCTAAGTGTCTTAATGATCGTTTCTTTTACCTTTTATTTTTATTCATAATAAATGTGTGGTTTATATATTTTTCATCAGCAATCGTATTTAATTTCACCCTATTATTATTTTCATTTTCTTTCTTTTTGTTTTTTATCACAAACATTGATCAGTGATTAAACAGTAGGGCTAAATGATCTTAACTTGAAATAAAAACAAAAATATAAAAAATGTAATAAATCCTTTAATTGGTACAACAAAATAAATAATACAATTCTTTTGTTTCCAACGTGTAATACCCAACCGCTTCAACTCATACTTTAAAAAAACTTAACAATAATGTCTCACCCTTCTTATTCCTGGTCACGGAACTTCCAACTGGTATACTTGCGAGCTAGCAATTCTGCAGCAACAGAACAGGTTAATTCATTAACTTGTGCGCAATTGATAAGATAAATATTACTTTTTTTTTAAAAAAAAAAAGGCATAGCACAGCTGTTACATTATTATTATTAATTGATTTTTTTCTCTTGGTTTTTGATCGATAATCCACATTACCCGGACTTAGGTCAAGGGTAACATATACAAATTTAATCGTTAATGTTCAAAAAATTCTAACAATTCTCGCAGTTACAAGCAACACTGCCTTCTGCATCTATTCCAAGCTGTTAGGAGGAAGATCTAATTCGGCAATGGATTTCGCTGTAATGGTTAAATTAATATCAATAAATATATGATATCAATATCTTAATTATTAGGAGGCATAAATTTGGAAATATCTTTCAAAATAACTTCAAAAAGGTCGTCATTCATGTTACGCTTCCGCCACATAAACTCACACAGGTATGTGTGATCACACGAATGTGACCACGATCTTGGTAAGGGTGAGGATGGTATTTGATAGCTGGTAGGAATATCTATCTCGCGAGGTTCATCTTCAGCCATGAGATATGCCGGCTTAACGCGGTCAATTGAGATGGTGAGTTCACTATCCCTCATTAAGATAGTAAAAAGCTTTTCACCACAACGCAAGACCTTATGCGGACTTGAATAAGGCGGCGTTAAAGGCTTCTTGACAGCATCTTCCCTCAAGAAGACATGAGAACAAGTGCTAAGGTCTTTATGCTGAAATGTGCGGCGGTGATGAATCTCCCGAGAGCTAGCAGGTGTTAAGCGTGAGAGGTCTTCTTTAAGTTGTTGGAGGGCGACAATGGGCTCTGCCTCCTTCGTAGGTTCGTCAAAAAAATCGCCAGGCAACCGTAAAGCCTGTCCATAAACTGCCTCAGCTACGCTGGCTCCCATGTCCTCACGGAAGGTTGAACGTAGGCCAAGGAGGACTGTAGGTAGAACTTGTGTCCAGCGAGTAGAGGAGAGATGAGCGATAAGTGCTGCCTTCAAACTGCGATGCCACCTCTCGACGCAACCGTTGCTTTGGGGGTGGTAGGCTGTTGTCCTGATCTTTTTAATCCCTAAGAGAGCGTTCAGCCGTTGAAAAAGCTCTGCTTCAAACTGTCGTCCTTGATCGGTGGTGATTCGCTGAGGTGTTCCGAAACGGGCGACCCATGAGGCATAAAATGTCTGCGAGATTGTGGTTGCACTGATGTCACTAATGGGTATAGCCTCGGGCCATCTTGTAGCTCGATCCACCATCGTAAGTAGATACCTCATCCCGTCCGATGGTAAAAGAGGGCCTACAATATCTAGGTGCACGTGCTGAAACCTGTAAGCTGGTTTGAAAGTTCCTAAAGGAGAGATGGTGTGCTTGTGAATTTTGCTTCTCTGGCACGCAATACAAGTTTTAGCCCACTTACCGATGTCGATGTTCATCCCTGGCCAGAAATAGCGCTGAGAGATGATCTTCCTTGATGATTTCACGCCTGGGTGGCTTAGGTTGTGCAATCGGTCGAATGCGGAACGTCGAAACGGCTGTGGTAGATAAGGCCTTGCCCTGTTGGTTGACATCTCACAAAGAAGGGTCTGGTTGGTTCCGGGTAATTCGATCAGCTTCATCTGCAGACGTGGGTTCTTCCTGAGTTCTTCTACGCTCTGGTCCTGCTTCTGCGCTTCTGCCAGTCCGCCGAGATCTTCAGTTAGTTCGATTTGCTCGATACGGGATAGAGAGTCAGCAACTACATTTTCCTGACCAGGTAGGTGAGCTATATCAGTAGAAAACTGACTGATATAGTTAAGTTGGCGAATTCGTCGGGGATCAGCTGTATCCTGTTTTTGACTAAATGCATGGGTCAGAGGTTTATGATCCGTGACGATGCGGAAGTGCAATCCCTCCAAGAGTGGCCGGAAGTATTTGACCGCTTCATAAATGGCTAATAACTCTCGGTCATACGTCGAGTAGTTTTTCTGAGTCTCGGTGAGTGCCCTAGAAAAAAAACCGATAGGTTGCCAGGATCCATCTTCTTTCTTCTGCTGTAGAGCTGCACCAATTCCACGATCAGAGGCATCACAAACTAAGGGAAGAGAACCTTTGGCTGATGGATGAGCGAGAATAGCCGCCTCCGCTAGGCTCTTCTTACTCTTCTCGAAAGCTGCAATTGTTTCTTCATCCCACTGAATTGGGGTTTTGTCATTACGCTTAGCATTGTGTGTCAAGGCATTAAGTGGAGCTTGAATAGTTCCAGCATTAGGAAGACATCTCCTATAAAAATTTAACATGCCCAAGAAAGTTCGAAGCTGTGAGATAGTTTCTGGGCGAGGATAGTCAATAATAGCTTGAACTTTAGATGGGAGAGGTCTTATTCCATTGCAGTCCACGTGGTACCCAAGGAATTCAACTTCTGAACGTCCAAATACACATTTGGAAACATTTAGAGAGAGACCTGCAGCGTTGAACCGGGTGAAAACTTCCTTCAGATGCTTATCGTGCTCTTCTTTGCTTCTGGATGCCACGATAAGATCGTCGATGTACGGAAAGACAAATGGAAGGCCACGGAGTACGTCGTCAACAAAACGTTGAAACGTCTGAGCGGCATTGCGAAGTCCAAATGTCATCCGCAGGTACTCGTAGAGTCCGAAGGGTGTTGTCACAGCGGTCTTCTCCACGTCCTTTTCTGCCATTGGAATTTGATGATAAGCCCGTATAACGTCTAAGGTTGAAAAATAGATGCATCCATCGAGATGAGAAGTAAAATCGAGGATGTTTGGAACAGGGTACTTGTCCGGTACTGTTTGCGCATTAAGTCTGCGGTAATCGCCACACACACGTATTCCTCCGTCTTTCTTGGTAACTACGTGTATCGGGCTTGACCAGGGGCTCTTGGAAGGTCGAATTATTCCTTCTTCTAGCATGAGCTCGAACTCTTTCTTCACAGCCTTTAGCTTTTCTGGAAGTAATCTTCTTGATTTGCTGGTAACGGGACGGCCTGTCGTCTCTATGTGATGTTCTACACGTGAGCGAGATACTCCTTTAATAGGGGATGGCCGTGTTAGGTTAGGAAAATCCTTGAGCAGGTGAGCATACGGGCAATCACTAGGAATAGTAGATATTGAGGGTGCTGAAACGGATGAAACCCTTCATAGGCTGGTAAGTCCAGTATGTTGGTCGACTAAACGCTTACGACGAAGATCCACCATTAGGTTATAATAAAACAGGAAATCAGCTCCGATTATTGCTCGTTCTGCATCAGCTACAAGGAACGTCCACGTGAATATGCGGCGAAGTCCCAAGTCCAGTTGAAGTTTCTTTTCACCGCAAGTTGAAATCGGAGAGTTGTTAGCTGCAATCAGCTTGTATTCTGCAGGCATCCGATGAACTTTAGGATTCCTCGGTAATAGAGATATCGAGGCGCCGGTATCGATGAGGAACTGTAACCTTGACCGCTTATCTTCCATGAAAAGGCGGCGTTGAGGTTGAGTAGTGACGGCAGCCGCTTCATCCGTCACCACATTTAGTTTTCCGCTGGCTCCCAGTCGCAAGGCTTGCTGCATTTCTTTGCCTTAACCTTGAACCTGCGATGGTAGTAACATAGATTTCTTCCCCCTGACGAAGATCTAGCTGCTGAAGTTCCTCTGGAGTTCCGTCGCTCGGTGCTTCTTCCTCCGGTCCGCTGCTGTTTCAGCTCTGCTACTTCCTTTCGAAGTTTACGAATTTCTTCACGCAAAGAATCTAAAGAGAGGCTCGGTGATGGATTATGGTGTACGGGCATTATCTCCGTTGGTGCTTCAACTTCTACTATCCTATCAGCCATAGCTGTCAAGGCATCGGAGTCCTCTTTCTGCGAAGAAACAGCGAGAATCTGCTGAACGCGAGGAGGTAAGTTCCTCAGCCATAACGTGCGTACTACTTCTGCACTTACCTTGGTACCTGCCAGCTGCAACATCTGTCGGTACAGTTGTGACGGTCGCTGATTACCTAGCTGCGTTTCCTCCAACAGTTTTCGAATTCTTCTGGTCTCTGAT
The DNA here is from genome assembly GCA_911387785.2 of Aelia acuminata. Taxonomy (NCBI): domain Eukaryota; kingdom Metazoa; phylum Arthropoda; class Insecta; order Hemiptera; family Pentatomidae; genus Aelia; species Aelia acuminata. The sequence continues at coordinate 225,727,090 of OU426978.1, forward strand.
TCACCATAGAGCGAAACTAGGCGACCTTTAACCTTAGTATAGGGATCAGGGTCAGTTGAATCAAGAAGATCCTCGACTTGAGTAAGTACGTCAAGTTCGAGTACTCCTATAACGCACTCAAATTTAATTTGAAGCGAAGAAACACGAGAAGTTGTGAATATCGCATCGGCTTGCCTAAACCATAACGCTGGGTTAGTCTTGTAGAACCCGGGAAGCCTACCTGCTGGACCGTTAAACGCTGAAATTTGCTCCATCTGCTGTGAAGACTGTTGTACCGTAGAATCAGTCATCACGTCAGGGTCACCAGTTGTTAAGATGTTTTGATAAGAAAACGAGAAGGCTCTTAACAAACTAAAGCGTGTTCAAAAAGAGAAAATTAAATAAATAAATTATTTTCGTAAAATAAATTTCTTCTTTATTTACAAGGATTAAATGAGAACTAACAATAGAAAAAAAGAAAAAAACTCACGTTAACAATGACTTGATAGCTATGTAAAAGTTGTCCAATTAAATGCTGCACAAAAATAATTTCTTGGTTATCATAACCTTCTTCCAAAACAGCAATAAAGATAATATGAGTCTAGAAGGGATCTCGCCGTACCACATTCCACTTTGTTTCGCATCTTTGCCTTTCCCCACATACTTTCAACCGTGTTGGTGTGGGTTCCTGTTTCAGGGTCTTTGAAATTTTTCGAATGATTCACACTTAAGTGTTTGAATCTGCATCCTTTTATACTTGGAATGGTCTTATAACTCTTCCAGCAATCCGATATAGTAAGACTTCCTGGCCGAATGGGTTCTTTTATAACTTTTATAAAGGTGTTCTTGGTTCGGTCTGGAACTGCAAACAAAAAACATTCACTTGTCTCCCTACAGTTTCCTCCGAAACCCCATTGCTCAGGTAACAGCCTTCCGACATTATATTTTCTTTTTGAGAATAGACTTTCGTCGATTTCCACTGTCAGGCCATTTCCCCCAATTACTAAAAGATTTTCTAAAATGGAATACGCACACACTTCTCTTAATAGGTTCTTGTAATCAGTCATTGCTCCTTTAGACATTTCAAATTCTTCCTCACAAAACTTGGTAGTGGTGTACTCTCTCGTCCAGCTGTAGATGAAATATATTATTATTTCTAAACTCAACCTAGTTTTATCCAACCATGTTCCTTTTCTTAATCGGATTGTTTGCCTGCAATTTGTTTTATAACACCTCCATCGATCACCTTCTTCAGATAATGTAAGTTTTATTTCATGAACCTGGCTGCAATATCTTTGCCTGTGAAGAATCCCTTTGGACTGCAAGAAAGTCACTGCACCGTTTTTTTCTGGAATTTCCTTTACAATTTTTAACGGACCCATCTTTACTGAACACTGTATAACTGTTTATATTACCCGAATGTATACAAACTATAAGGTTTTTAGGTCATAAAATGCCATGTGATAGTATTTCTAAAACATATGTTATCACTATTTTCCCAGTTAAATCACTTGAGGCCGGCAAATAGAAAAGATCCGGCTTAAGTCTTGATATTTTCTTATTTCTTCTGCTATCGCCTTTTGAAGATTATCATCTGATGGTACTCCTGTTTCGTTAATCTTCGCTTGTTTTTTTTCTCTTTTAATATTAGTAAAATACCAGGCTTATTGTGAAGGATAGTGTGGTCCTTTATGATGGCCTGGTCCCAGTACAACTTTACGTGTATTTTATCAATAAACGCTTGTGATCTATACTTATGATAAGGATTGCTGTCATTCAGAATTTTATTAAAATCCTAATAATTCTATATTCCATATAATATTCCAAATAATAATAACAATTTAATAAAATCCAGCTAGTTCTTGGTGAACTATTTTCACCATTTTGTTATGTCGCTGCAAATATACTTTCCCAGCCTTGCTTGGCAGCCTGATGTGACATGCCGAATAGATTCTGACGCAGTTCTACAAAGCCGGCACGTTTCTGCAGTAGTTTCCCCACATATACGGCGCCTGTAAGCCTTGGTTTGAAAATTAACGTGTGCGAGAGCTGACTAGAGAGCGCGGGGTAACAGTTGATCCGGTTGATTTCACCGTTGTCTCCGGGTTCAGTCCGTTTGTTGAAATACGGGTATCAATGGCAAAACCTTCACGCTATCAAGATTGTAAAGTGTCTTCAACTCTTGGCTTAAGTCTTGATATTTTCTTATTTTTTCTACTACCTGCTTTTGAAGATTGTACCGCTATTTCGACAATCTTCACTTGATTTTTCTCTTTTAATATTAGTAAAATATCAGGCTTATTGTGAAGGATAGTGTGGTCCGTTATGATGGCCTGCTCCAAGTAGAGCTTTACGTGTTTTTGTTCTGGATTGCTGTAATTCATAATTTTATATTTTCTAGCTACTTCTTGATGAACTATTTTCGCCATGTTGTCACGTCGCTGCAAATATTCTTTCCCATCCATCGCTTGGCAGCCTTATGTGACATGCCGAATAGATTCTGATGCAGTTCTACACAGCCTGCACGTTAGCAGTAAGTGTTAAGGAAGGTTCATAAAATGAGAATTATCTAAAGGAACACTTAAGCTTAAAGGTTACCTTAACATAGGAACCAGATAAGGTAACCTTAACTGCTTCCTTAGAAACGTTAATAAATACGACCCTTAGTGCTCTATAGCCAACATCTAACATTGTAATGGTAGATATGATTCTTGATGTATTGTTGGCAGAAAAATAGTTTCGGAGCTTATATTCTTCATGGCTATATGCTCTTACGAAGTTTGTGAGCACACGTCCTCTTACTTTTCGCGGAAGATTCTTACAACTGAGATTTCGGATGACGTTTTCTCGAATTCACCAGCTGCACTCTTAAATAATAATCCATGTCTTCTAAGTCTGCATTAGTCCATTTTAAGACGCCAAAAGAATAAGATAATGCCGGAATCGCCCACGTAGTTAAAGCTTTTATATTTTTCCGGAATATTATAAACGGAAAGGTATGTTCTCAGAATTTTAAAGATTTTTAAAGATATCCTCAAATTGCTGTTTCATATGCTTTTTAAATTCCAATAGCTGATGAATACCTAGATATTTGTAGGAATCGTTTCTATCCAATCTGTTAATTACTGCTTTATTAGAGAGCTCTTATTCGATGTATTTTGTGGCTTTCCTTTTTTAAGATGGAGTACAGCACATTTATTCAAACCCATCTTCATCTGAATGTCTTCACTGAAGATCCGCACTATTCTTCGCAGAAGATCATTTTCATTCTTCGCAAATACCTTGATGTCGTCCATATAGAAAGAATGAGAGACGATTTGTTCTGCATCAATATGATATCCTCTACCTGATGAGTTCAACAAAGTGCTTAATGGATTTATCGCCAGACAAAACCGTAAAGGGCTCAGAGAATCGCCTTGGAAAATTCCTATCTTAATTTGATTTTTTTCATCGGTTAGTTTTTTTGCCAGTCGCAAACAAAGAAACTTTCCATAGCTTCTTAGCGGAGTCAAAAGCCTTCTGGTAGTCAATCCAAGATAATGAGATGTTACGCTTTTTACTTTAAACTTGCGAAGCTATAAAGCTGTCAATGATAAGTAATTCTTTGCAACCCCTGGCATTCTCTCTCGTTCCTAACTGTTCATCAGCTATCAACTTATTCTCGTTAATATGTGCCTTCATCTTATTGTGAATAACTGATGTAAGCAATTTGTATGTTCCATTAAGGCACACTAATGGTCTGAAATCATTAGGGTTTGTAACTTGAAGATTTGTAACTTTTAGCATGTGCTCAGATAAGATTAGGTTGAATGCTTTTACTATTTTTAGTGTCGCTTTTCCATAAGGAACGCGGGGTAATGTTGCAAAGGTATACCTTCGTATTTGGTGTGTTCTACCATCAGCTTTTCTTTTAATTCCACACTTTGCTGGTCTGGCTGGCATGACTTGCCTGCATGTCATGCTGCTGTTCAGCTTCGTTATGTCCCCGGGTCTGATTAGTTAGTGTATGTGAACTTTTTGCTACATTCTCCTAAATTTCATTGATATCTGATGTTGAAAGAATTCTGTTATTTGTTTGACTTGGTCAGAAAGCCTTTGAGATGTGACTTGTAAATCAGGAAACATTGCAAACCAATGCTCAGTTATTCGACTGCGATATCCAGTTTTTTCTGTTTCTAGTTTGGTATCCAAGAAATATGCTCGGATTACAGCAACATTCATATTGCGGGTCCACTTCATCCGAGGCTTCACATTCCTTTGGTGGGGTGGTCCTCTTCCTCGTGCGGAATGCTCAATGGGAGCCTCCAAGCCCAATTCAGAGCTTCAATTCAAAGTACCTATTGCTGCCGGTCTTACGGTTTCATACGGCATCGGGGCTCCGCTCGCACTGCCTGCCTATGTCGAAGGCTGGTGATCCATTCCCTCCCGAGCAGCCCTCACTCTGGATTCGTCCGAGGCTATTTGTCTCCTAGTTCGCACCATTTTGGTGGGTTAATGCATTTTATACCTACTGCCAGGTGATATGATATCAGCCGCCCCTGATTAGGGGTACTTACGCTGACCAGGTTGCCGCTCATTCCGAGAACCGTCGCACCTGGGTTTTGCTAGTTTTGGTCCGCCCCGCCGGTTTTATTTCCCCTGTACATATCTGATGAGCATCCCCCTATCCGCCACCTGGGGAGGCACCCGATGGAGGACTTGCAACCTCTCACGGGTTAATAGTATTACTATTATGTATGACCGTAAAAAACATCTCCTGGACTATGTTATTCTTAATTTATTTCTTAACTATTTTATTCTTAATTCATTTCCGACGCACAGAGAGGTATTTGAAGTGATGATGACTTCATCTGTTTCACCACCAGCTGATTTAAAGTTACGAATTTTTTATAAATGTTTAAAAAAGGTATTAGGGTTATGGCGCATTGACAGTAATATCTTCCTCGAACGGAGTTGGTTAGCAATCCCTTTGTGGGGGAACGCATTTCCTAAAGTTTCCCAGACTTCATAAGCTGTATTTTTTTCTCGGCAATATTCCAAGTAACTGTCTGCAATTGCACCTACAATAAGACGTATACAGAGCTTATCTCTTTGTCTAAGGCGATCATTGGCTGCTCACGAGTTGATTTAGCTTGGGCTGTTTCGCCATCAACGGGTTGATGGTATTCCACTTGTCTGCATTTCTTCCTGCATTGGCCCTGAAGAAGCCCACAGCAAGATGGGTGAAAGCTTGGCTGTTGTAAAACCTGTGACATGGTAAAACCCTGAAGAAGAAATGCAGACAATGGAATCAGACCATGGAAGCCTGAAACAACATTTAAGAAACCTGTACGGGTATTCCACTTCCTCAGTAACGTGATTTAGAAGTAGGACCAGACTCATCCAGTAGGACCTCAAGCCGAAATCTCCAGTTACCATAGTTCTTACCATCAAAAAGTGGAATGTGGTACCTTTCCTCATTTCGCCTTGCCTTTCGTCGTCTACCATATTTTTTATTTTTTTTTATCGGTATCAATTTATTTTCATTTAACCTTTAGCACTTTCAGTTTTACAAATAAATTTAATTTAAATAGACTTTACCTGGGCCCATAACCTGTTAAATTCCGTTTACCGTTTTACATTATGTTCCAGATTAGGTTTTTTTTTTTTTTTTTTTGCCTATGCAAATCCTATTTTGCCAAAGGTAATCGTTATTATGATTAAAATAATTAGAAGCTATTGTGAATGAAAATCTTGTAATAAGTGAAAAATTAAGAATAAATGATAAAATTTTAGAATGTAGGTAACTAAATATAATTAAATGTTGATGTGTATATAGTGGGAATTTAATTCAGGTCAGCTGTCGCATCGACTATATTGATACATATATTTCTTTCAGAAATTTGCTCAAATCTTGGGCCCTATCTTTATTAATAGCTGTTAAATACGCCGTCGTATCGTCTATAAAGGGTCTCCCCAAGATTTCGCGTCTCTGAAGCTCAAACCTCCTACAGTGAAAAGCGATGTGCCTTGGGTCTTCGGGACATTGGCACGTTGGGCAGTTCGCGACCCTGGCTATAGCCATTATATTTAGGAATTTCGCAGTGCACCCATGGTTTATCCTTATCCTCGTCAGCTTTACTAAACTAGGGCGATCAAGTTGGAAAGCGAGAGTCTCAAACCACGGGATTAAGTCCACCTTCTTATGTACCGCGTGATGGTTCCTACCTTTAGATGCAGATTTCCAATCATAAAAACATTGCCACTCTTCGATTACATTTTGCTTTATAACCCTTATTAGGTCCGATAATGGGACTCTGGCATTTATCCGGTGCAGCTGGTTTTGATTGGCAGATCTATCCGCCATCTCATTGCCCGACAGTCCCACATGTCCCGGAACCCACTGAATGGAGTAATTGTTATTCGCTTCACTTAACAGTGCTATGATTTTGAAGGAAATATATGTTTTTGTGTTATTTAGATGCATTAATTCTAAGTGTTTGCATGCAGCTGCTGAGTCTGTGAGAATTACTATTTTTTGGCGAGCGTATGTTCTCTCGGAGTATATGATGGCGTTAAATATGGCATAGAGTTCGGCGCTAAAAATGCTGAATTTGTTTGGTAGTGAGAAGGAGAAAGTTTTATTCCTTTGGGGGTCGAAAACGGCTATAGAAGTGCGGTTATTTGTTTTTGATGCATCGGAATACAGTTGGAGGTTATTAGGGTATAGATCGGTTATTGTGTTAAGTGTTAGCTGTTTTAAGCAGTGCGGTGAGAACGAGCTTTTCTTTTCTGTCTTTCCAATCAGATTAGGACTACTATTGATTTGTGTCAACGATTTAGGAGAGGGAATGGTATATTCTAGAGGGGCTTCAGAGATGTAAACCGATTTAAGAAGAGGCTTTAGCTCATTTACGATGGCTGCTAATTGGGGACAGAAAACGTTTCCGTTTTTAATAGCTTTGCCTATAGGATGTTTATCATCGGAATAAACTTTGAGGAAGAATTTTTTTTTCAGCCAAGACCTTCTTATATGTAGTGGCATCTCTCCGGCTGATGCCTGAAGTGCATTTAAGGGGGACGTTTTAAAAGCACCCAAACAGAGTCTGAGGGCAGTGTTCTGTACTGTGTTTAATTTATTGATGAGAGGGGATTTAGTTTGGTTGTAGATAATGCAGCAGTAGTCGAAAACAGGTCTGATTATTGCTTTGTAGAGCGTGATCATGTTATGTGGATGAGATCCCCAAGATACTCCGGCTATGGATTTCATAATGTTCAAGTTTTGTAATGATTGGGTATGAATATTTTCAAGATGGTTTTTGAAATTTAATTTTCTGTCTAATGTGACACCTAGAAACTTTAATTGTTCTCCGCTGTTTATGTGGTATTTTTCGTTGACAAGTTCGTAATCTTTTAAATTAAACTTTATTTTTCTCGTAAAAGGAGTAATACAGGACTTATTCAAATTAACTTTTAGATTTATGTTTGACAAAAGTTGTGTTAGGGTGTCCAGAGCAGAACCTAATATCTCTTTGGCTTCCTCGGCGGAGTTCACTGAGGTATAAATTAAAAAATCATCGGCGTATTGAATAATTTTGCAGTTTTCTATAGTACCATTAGTAATGTGTTCTGTGTAGATGTTAAAAACGATAGGACTAAGAGTATCTCCTTGTGGAAGACCATTGTATGTGTCAAAAGCGACCATCCCTTCCCAGCTATCTACAAAATATGTCCGGTATGATAAATAATTTATGATCCACCGAGTTATTTTTGAGGGGATTTTCAGATCTTTTAATTTGGATAAGAGGGTTTGTGTTTTTACTTGATCGTATGCTATGTCTATATCTATTGCTAATGCGACGAGGATTTTTTTTTCTTTGTAAGCCATGTAAATTTCATTAGTCAGCAGCCAGACAGCATCCGTGGTAGACCGATTTTTTCTAAATCCAAAACAAAAGGGACTTAAAATATTTTTGGATTCTACGAACCATTCTAACCTCATTTTAACTATTTTGTTGAATATTTTAGCCAGGCATGATATGAGAGCAATGGGACGATACGAAGCTAATAATGACGGATCTTTCCCAGGTTTTAGTATCGGGTAAATGAGAATTTTTCGCCAGTCGGGAGGCACCTTGGCTTCATCCCAGAGTTCATTATAAGCCAAGATTAAGTGTTGTTTCATCTTATCCGGTAGGAGTTTAATCATTTGGTAGTTGATTTCATCTATACCCGGAGCGGTTCCAGTTTTTCCTTTAAGAGCAGCTTCTAGTTCTGTTAGTCGGAAGGGTGAGTCTAATAGATCAGAGGCCTCTACTATTGGAGCTTGGAGCAAAGGTTGTCTGGGCACGAAGATGTTGGACAGTTGTTCTAAGAAAGCTGTTTCTGATGTTCGGCTAGCTAGCACCATATTTTGCATTTTGGTCCCTTTTCCGCGTAGAGTTCTAATTTTGTTCCACATAGAGCCAGTATGCTGTGGATTAATGGTTTCAATGTAGCCTTTCCAAGTTTTATTTTTAGCCTTTTTAATGAGAGATTTAGTTTTATTTATTTTATATCTCATATCTTTATAGTTTTCCTCTGTCATATTAGATAAATATTCTTTTATTGCATTTGTCTTTTCCGCATAAGCCTTCCGAATATCTTCGTTCCACCAGCATTTTGGGACAAATTTTAGATTGTATTCGGAATTTTTCCGCGGAATAGCTGATTCTCCCGCAACGTTAATAATGTTAGTTAGGTCTGATATATTGCTATTCAGGTTTGTGCTTTCAATTTCTAGTAGGGTTTCTACGAATTTTTTTTCATTCAACCTTTTGAAATTTCGTTTAGCTTTATATTTATGTGGTTTCTGAATCTTGCAGTTGTTAACTTCTATTATGATTTGTAAATGGTCGCTCCCTAATGTTTCTGGGGTTATAGTCCAGGCAATGTTATGGTAGAGGTCGGTTGATGCGAATGTTAAATCGAGTATTGAGGGTTTTGATGAGGAGGTACCTAGTTTTGTAAATTTTCCAATTTAATTTAAAAGGAGTAGTTGGCTATTTTGCCAAGTGAGGATTAAATCATCTCCTCTAGGTGTATCATATTCTTCAGAGCCAAAAAATGAGGAGTGCGCGTTAAAATCCCCTCCCAGGATCACACTACAATTTGGAAACTTAGAATGAATATCGAATAGGTTTTGAAGATATCGAAGAGGCGGTCGCCGTCTGCTATCTGGTGGGATGTATACCGATATTAAGATTAGGGAAGGTACTGTATAAATAATTTTGACCCCTACTGCTTCGATTGTACCCAAATTCGGCATATCTATTATTTCGTAAAGTAAAGAATTATGGACAAAGATACCAACTCCTCCGTATTTATCCCGCCTATTTCTTTTTATAATATTGAAATTGTTTGCCTTATATGTCTTATTATTATCGAACCACGTTTCCTGTAGTAAAGCAACATGGATTTTATTTATATTGAGGTAGTTTACAATTTCTGATAATTTATTGGTGATACTACGGCAGTTATGTAGGAGTATTTTAATGTTATTATAGTTAATCATTAAGAGAAATTAGGGAGAAAAAAAAAAGAAAAAAGAAAAAAAAATGTAATAATAATAATATATATATATATATTTTTTTTTAAAGACATAGATTAGTGGAGGTGACTAGCTTAATTCAACAGTTATTGATGGTTTATGAAGGCAGTTGATCAACAGACATATTTTCACTGTTTTGTAATTCTGAGATAGATCTTATTAAAGAATTATTATCTTGCACGATGTTATAAAGAGTTTGCCCTATAATATTTACTATTTCTTGTTCATTTAGGGTTTTTATTTTGTTTATAAGTGAGTTTAGCATGTTGATGTATTTAGACTCCGGGTTAACTCTATGAGGATTTTCCGTGATGATGGGGATATTTGATTGTGTATTATTAAAAGAACCTGCATTGTTCGTTTTTTGAAATTCTATTGGGGATTCGTTCAGCCTTGGGCGCTTTAAATTATCTTTATTGAATTGGAATATTTTTTTCCAGGGTTTTTAAAGGTATTTCTACTGAATTGAACAGGATTATTTAACGAAAACTCATTCTCTAGCGGTAACTGTGGAAAATCTAAGGCTGAGAATTTATTATATGTGGAAACTGGAAATAATTTGTTCGCTTCACTATAGCTGAGCGGTTTAACTGCCTTCTTTTATATTTTTTTGTCGAATAGCCTCAGGGCAATCTTTGTATGTAGGGAGATGAGTGTTTTTGCAATGAAAACATTTAATCGCGTTTGAACATGTCTCGACTGTATGGTCGTTTGATCCACATTTTTTACAAATTTCTTTTCCACGGCATTTATCTTTAGTGTGTCCATATCTGAGGCATTTATCGCACATAATGGGCTTAAAAATATAAGGTTGGACCCTTCTTGGAGCCAAATTAAGGGTGATATTTTCTGGGAGCTTTTGGGCGTGGAACACGATTTGTACTGTACCGGTAGGTAAAGTAGATATGGTACCGTCCTGGTTCTGAATTTTTCTATTGAACCTGCGCACTTTAACAATTTTTTCAGTGGAATAAATTTCATTTAGTATTTCTTCCTCAGAGAGAGACAGATGGACGTCTCTAATTATTCCATACTTTAAAACATAAGAGTTTGGGATATAAGCTTTTAATTTATTTATCTCCAGAAATTGATTTTCCAGAAATCTGTTTGCATAATCATATGTTTTAAAGTTAATTTCAATTTGGTGGCGGTTTTTCTTTTTGACAGAAAATACTTGTGAATTATTTAGGCCTAAAGATTTTCCGATTTTCATATCATGAAAACATGTAATGTTATCATCAACTGACTTTTCGACTATTACAATGAAAGGCCCCTTAAATTTATTTAAATATTTATGGTGTTGTCGAGGTGTCGGGTTTTTAGCATGTTTATCAGGGGGTTCAGACCCCTGGCTGCTTTCCCCCATGACCGATAATACGGTTACTTACAAATCAATAAGTATATTTAATAGGAGAAATTAAAAGCTAATGCAGCACAAAGAAAATTATAAAAAATAAAGTAAAGAAAGTCTGGCCTGGTAGTAGATGTCAAGCAGTGAGCTCCAGAGGATTATTTACATCCGCACTGTATCACTATCCGCACTAGACACAAATTTTTTTTAAAAAACTTAAGAGAGATTTTTCTATACGCGTTAACAGTATATCGCACAGCTGTTAATTGCAGATTAGGTTTATACATATTTAAATAAGAAGAGCTCAATTAATAAACAAGATTAGAACTTTTCTTTTATTTGTTCCAAGCACAGTAACACAAACAAAGAATTTCATCTTTATTTATATAAGCAATTAAATTTTTTTTAAACTTTTCTTCGTAACTATAACAATAAGTATTGTTACTCAATATATTTTCTTTGATTGAGTATATGATAAAATATTTTTGGAAGGATGTGCAAACTTCCAAAGCGATTAAGGAGATTAGGTAATTCGATAAAGAGAGGAATTTGTCGCTTTTTCAGGATCCGGAGATTGATCCACTTAATAAGAAGGCTACGAAAAGTACGACTGGCTTACTTTCGAACATTAATTATTTACATAAGAAATAGATTAAGAAGGAATAGTCCTACTGGGGAAGAAGCAGCTAAAGGAATAGAGAAGCGGATGAAGGTAAGAAATAATTTATTTACAAAACTAATTTACTGCATTTAATCTTCGAATTCTGCCATAGCTCTAATATTGATAGAAATCGTGTAAACCTAATGTTATATATGTTTAAGAAAATTTTAAGGTTAATGTTCGAGTTAGAATTTTAGTAACATGTATCTATTGTTACCTATCTCGAGCACATTTAAAACCTAATCTACAGCCGATAAATTACCTTTCAATGACCTTTTTTTTACTTATTCATCTTTCAATGACCTTTTTTTTACTTATTGGTAGTACTTTACATTTTTCAAGTTAATTGTATCTCTGAATTTTATAATACAACCAACGAAATACATATTAATTAAGGTAATCCATTCAAATAATTGGCACGTACATTCGAATATTCGAAAAACATAATTATAGTGTTGTAATTTACATCATTTAGTTTAAACACTTAATTAGTTAAGTCTTTGAAATTAAAGAACATACATTTTAACAAACGTTTAAAGAACATAATATTAACTTTATTATCCTTTCAATCACATATACACTGGAATATGTGTTAATCTGATTAGCATAAAAAGAAGGCTGCTTAATTTAAAACATATGGAATATTGCTCGTATAAATGCATTGCCTTACATATTACAACTTGCCTTATATATTACAACTCTCCCCCACAGAATTTATAATCAGTTCTGAAATAAAAAAGTATAAAAAATTGACAATTTAGCTTGTTTTACAAATCTCATCTAATAGTCTAATATACCAAGGTAGTTTGAATAACTTAATACATGAGTTTAAATACATCCTAAGGAAGTGTGAAGCACATAATCTTGTAGGTATCGAGGCCGTTGGTGGGGTCGATCAGAGCGTCTCAATTCCTCGGTAACGTTTTGGTCTGGCGATGGATTAGTATCTTGTTCTTCTCTCCCAGGTTGTTCAGGTTCATGCGAGGGCGTTCGATGACTGGGAAAATTTAGGTATGGCAGAAGTCCCTGTTCATATAGGGAGTGCTTTCCTTCCTGGTTCGATCTAGGTACTGGTAGAGATTCGCTGGTAAATATTGTGGCATTATCGGATACGAGTAACCGGGGAAATCCGTGGGTTGAGAATATTGCCAGGAGGAGTCAAATAGTTTTTGATGTCGTTGGAGCCTCGTTGAAGACGTTCGCCGTTTCCTCGGATTAATAACATATTACTCTCGGTTCATCCCAAATTGTTCGACATTAACCTACCCGCTGCGGAAAATTCTGCAGAAGGATTAAAAATTTTACTTTGAATTGATCGGCACAATGTGAAGCCGCATTTCTAAAATTGAAAAGTGAAATTGCCAGCGAAAGAGTTCTCACCCCTTTCGATCCTCAACTTCCAACTATAATAACATGCGATGCTAGCCCAAACAGGATGCAGCCGTACTTTCGCATCAAGTCGGTAGCTCAGAAAAACCAGTCGCGTTTGCCTCTCGTTCTCTGACCCCAAGCGAAAGAAATTATAGCCAACTGGATACGGAAGCATTAGCGATTGTATTTGGGGTAAACCACTTCTATATGTACGTATATGGGAAAAGGTGGTACTTGTCTAATATACGACCACCACTCCAAAATATCGATTCTTCGATTATCGAACAATTTCTATTGTAACATATGTTCATAGAATAACCTGTATTTTGTTATCTAAGGTTACAGGTACTTAAGGTTACCGATAATTATACAAAAATTACGCCCTGGATCCATAATAATCAGTGATTCCTGGAAAGCATATAATAGCATATATATTGAAGGATACGAACATGTTACAGTTAACCATAAATATAATTTTGTGGATCCTGTATCACTTCAACATACCCAAAATATCGAAAGGTTATGGGGCAGTGTTAAATGGGGAAATAAGAAAAGACGAGGTACAAACAGAAAGTTCTTAAAATCCTATTTAGCCGAGTTTATGTAGAGAAAAAAAGTTGGAGAGGAAAAATGTTTATTTCAAACAATTTTACAAGATATATCTGATTTTCATGTATTTAATAATAATAATAATAATTAAATAAGTTTGTTTGGTTAAATCTTATTTTATTTTTAATTAATCAATTGCATTATCCATACGAAAACAAATAACCTAAAGAAGGTTACACATACTATAATCGATTGTATGAAAGTAAATTATCAAAGTTAAAAAATCGATTTTTTGGAGTGGCGGTCGTATATTAGACAAGTACCGAAAAAGTTTCAACTGCTAACAGACAATCAACCGCTTTCTCGAATTCTTCATCAATCAACCAAGCTGCCAGCAATGACATCCGCACGTATAAAGCAGGCTGGAGCGATTTCGGGATAACAACCCTTTGGCCTTTAAAAAGAATGCCTGAATCGAGAGTGTAGTCCAAAGTAGTATAATTTCCGTTCAGCATTTCAGCCTTTATTTTGGAAAGATATTCATCCTTGTCATAACATAATCAGCAATTGATTTGTCAGGTTTTTGATAGGTTGAAAAGAATCGGTGCTGAGTGACTAGAATGCTTCGTTTAGGGCACAGGTGTTTTTCTAAAGCCTTTGTAATCTCGGTACATTAAACCCTCATTATTACGAACTCGAATATAACGAACACCTCGATATAGCGAACCAAAATACTATCCCCCCCCCCCCCAAATTACCATTATATTCCTGCTGAACCCCTCCTTATAGCGAAATCCCTCGGTTAGTGCGAACTGCGAACTAAAATTGATGCCTGAGAATTGTTAGATTCTGTTATAACGAACTGCTAGAATTTTTATTATTATTATGTTTTTTTTTTTTTACTGTATTACTTAGAATGAGTGCGCGAAGACGAAGTAGCTCCAGTTTCTAGAATTGAGGTGTTTTTTTACTCTTAACTAATCCGATTTGCTTTTGCTCTCTCTCTCTCTCTCTCTGATTCCATTGACTTTTTTCTCAAAACTAGCTCAGTTCTGTTTCGATTTCTGTATTATTCGAATCAGTGATCTGTAGTCATTTATAGTGTTTTTTAAAAATACACAATGAGTTCGTTGGTAAACGTGTGTCTCAAACGTAAATCCTTATCAATAGAGGAAAAATTCCTTAGGATATTGAATCGGGAATTCTAAGTAAGAAAACCATCGCAGAAAAATATGGAATTCCAAAATGAACATTGTCAACCATTATAAAAAACAAAGATGAAATACATTTAAACGCAGCCCAAGGATTAACTTCAACATCAAATAAACGACTGCGCTCTACGGCTCATGAATATTTGGAAAAAAAATGATAAAGTGCTTTAAACAAATGAGATCTCAAATACCAATCTCAGACCCTCTTATTAAAGCTAAGGCTAAAGAACTCTCAAATGAACTTGGCAGGTAAATTAATGAATCTCGTTGTTTAATTAATATGTAGTTTATCTAAAAATTTTAAGATAACTATTTAAACTAACTTTAAATTTAACTAGTTCTAATGAATGAATTTCCTTCGAAATATGACCAAATTAGCGCGGCCATTGGCTAAAAACAATATTAAAAAAAAAAAAAGAATCCGCGGTTATAACGAATCTCGTTATAGCGAACGATGAAAATCAAACCCCCTACCAGTTCGATATATCAAGGGTTTACTGTACAAGTTGATTTTTGGGGATCCTTTGGTGCTATAAGAGATACAAGAAGTTTGAAATAAGTAGAGCCTATCGAATTAATAAAAAGTTGTCGGCAGATTTGTTCATCTCTTGTTGAAATAACTTTTAATTGGAAATAATTATCGAAGCGAGTTAAATATAATTTGAATGATTCTCGGTTTGGGTCAAAAATTTCAAATGGGGGAATTAAAATTGGATTAACATTTAGTGGGGATGATGTTTGTTTGATTCCTGTGTCCCCACCAGCTATTCCAAGACTTTCAATCAGTTTCTTCTGACTTTCGTTGAATACAGCTAATAGTTGGGAAAATTGAGTCGCATCCATTTCGTTGAATTTATTTAATTTTATAGTTTATCGCGACGGAAAAATAGAAAATCGAAGCGAGAATGTTCAAAATTGAATGTGACTCACCGAGTCATACTCAACTTCACCTCGACGCCAATTTGTTATAACTTACATCATTTAGTTAAAACACTTAATAAGTTAAGTCTGATATTAAAGAACATACTTTTTAACAAACGTTTAAAGAACATAATAGTAACTTTATTATCTTTTCAAACACATGTACACTGGAATATGTGTTGATCTGATTAGCATAAAAAGGAGACTGCTTAATTTAAAACTGATGGAATATTGCTCAGATAAATGCAGTGCCTTATATATTACAACTTGCCTTATATATTAAAACTATGATTTTCATAATCAGCACCTAGGATAAACCTAAAGCCAACCATAAGATCGATTATATCGCGTAAGTTGTAATAAATCGAACCTGACGGCGGAACATCACAATCGATATCATTTTCATAATCAACAACTAGGATAACCTAGTAATCGATTCTAATCGATATCAGCTAATTTATTATGTGCTGATGTGATTTCCGCAAAAAGGGTTAACCCAACAATGTAAACAAATATGGAGAAAACAGAAAAGAAATTTAGAAATTTATTCCCAAATAATGAATTTAGAAGAAATTCACATCTCAATTTGTGAATTGTTTCCGTATTCACACCTTCATTTGTAAATACGGCCGAATTCACAGACTTAGTAATAAACATTCCATTTTTTTGTGAACATTCACATTTCTCCCTGTGAATTTATTTTTATTTACAGAAAAATTTCTATATTTAAATAAATTCGTATTCACACTTGTAAATAAGAATTTATTTGTATTCGTATTCACAAATATTGTGATATAAATAAATTTCTATTCATATTCACATTAAAATTAGATCAAAATAAATTCGTATTCTTATTTATAAATATAAATATGCCCAACTCTGTCCCCATCACTAAGTGCTTTTGATATTCTTTTCTTGAAATGTGAAGCATCGCCTGACTCGGATAACCACCCAATGTTTAGTTCGTACACCAACTCATCTTTGAGTAATTTGGTTGCATCCATTTTCCTATTAAAAAAGTCTCAAGCCTCACGTTGGGCGGCCAATGTAACGTCTCTTACAACGTTAAACTAGTGGAGTAAATAATATTGCTAACTTACCCAATCGGAGTGGGTCAAGTCATAGATATCATCATGGGTCAAGATATCAAAAATAAAATAGGTACTAAAAACAATATATTATTAAAAAGAACTAAAACTTTATATATGACGACATTATTTGAATTCAAAGTCTTACAACAGTTTTAGCATATTTCTCAAAACACTATGTAACCTTCCTCTCTTTTTTTATTTTTAATTATCTTCCATCTGATCCCTTATCACTTATAAACACTATTGTCTATCGTGATAATTTTATGAATTATTATTATAAACAACTTGTTATCGCAAGTATATTTTGACTTACAGGCCTCTACTAGTTAGGAGGGTACGCTCTAACTTGCCGCAGGGTCCAGCAGGTCGGAAGTAGGGGCCGGCATTCGATCCTGATACCTGTCTACCTCTCTGCTTTACCATGCCGACGTACTGTATGAATAATTGGGTCAAATTACTGTCATTCTATCTATCATGCATAGATATTATTGCTAAGCTAGTTCTTGAACATATTTGTTTTTTTACATTTGCTCCTGAGTAATTTCGGTTTTGGCCAGAAACCAGGTCTGTGGTCAAAATTCCCTTTCAGTTCCGGTTTCGGTTAAAAAATTGGTTTTGGTCGTTTTCTACACTAATTTTTGTGAACAACTAGCTCAACAGCTAGTGTATAACATACGATGTTATACACTTACGAGCGGTATATATTATAGGATTATCCTCGCATTCCAAAAGATAATATCTTCTAGTCTCTCGTTATCAAGGAATTCCATGGAAATAGGAGGGTCTTTTCTTTTCCTCCTAGTTGTAGGCCGTAGTTGCGCTATGTACCCCCTTCAATCCCTCCTCTATGGCTGTTAATTCGGTATCGACCATGTCCAAAAGTTGATCTGAATACGATTTCATATGAAATCACTGTAACTACCACTAACCGTCTTTGTTGAATAAACCTTTCTAAATCTCCTGATAAATTTTCTGTGATCTTGGGGAATGTTTGTATCCTTGCTCGCACCAAAGGTAGCTGATAGTTTTATACTATTTTGTAGTTTATTGAAAAAAGCAAGATGTGCGTTCATCGCCTGACTGGGTAAATGTTTTAACATATCATTGTAGATGTCGTCTACACCTGGTGCCGAAGGCTTTAATTCCTTTATGCAGGCTAATAGTTCAGTTTTAGTGGATGGGAGTTTATATGAATGTTCGAGTTGATTTTCGGCATTATTTAATTCTACGTAATCTAATGAAAATTGTTTTTTGAGGGGAGTATAAGTTAGAAGAATATTATGGCTTATTATTTGTCACTGGCTTCGTCGCCATTATAAAAATCGAATATTCGTCATTTGGAACATATGTTCGTACACTTACTGATTTTTTATTTTGAACGATACTGAAAAAAGACATGTTAATTTTTATAGGGTGTAATAATTCGTATGTTTTTTTTTGCAGCAAAACATGTAATTTTTTCTCTCTCTTGAAGACCTTTGATTTCTTTCCTTTTTTTCTGTTAAATGGGGCAATTTTTCGAAAACGAGTCGGGTTGCCATGGCAATTTACACATTTTACGGGATTTACACATTCTACTCCTTCATGCTTTTTCTCTCCACAGTATTTGGAAGTTGGTTCTTTATTACATGCTGTTTTTGTATGGCCAAATTTGAGACAGAAATCTAGCAACGGATTGGGTTCGAAATGAATTGCCTGACATAAATATTATGAAATCCTCTCTCTATTTCTGAGGGAATATTGGGACTATTAAAGGTTATTAAATATAACTGCAGTGTTTTTCATTATTTTTATAGTACTTTAATCTTTTAACATCGGCTATATTTTATGGTTTTAGTTCATCTTTTATTTCCTCAATAGTTCGGGGCACCATATAATCCTTTACTTTGATTTAGTTTCCCATGCTTTAACCTGAAAGTTATTAAGTATGTTTTCTGATGTGAGAAAACTTCAACCAAGAGGGTCCCATCTTGTAATTCAACAAGCACACTAACAATTCAAGGATCCTTTTATAAATTTAAAATATTTTTAATTTTAAATTTTCATTAATAACAGCCGATTTTCAGCGGACTGGAAACAAGATCTATAACCACAAGGTCAGTAAAGCCTACGAGAAATAAATATTTAAATAAGAACACAATTTAAGTCAATGATACCAAATAGCTATTGATAATAGTAATTTTGATTAGTCATCATAACTCATTGCTATGTTCCTACAAAGTAGGCATGTTATTTCTGCATTTTAACCGAATAGTTCAGTTCTTGTTTATCAACTAGTCAAATCTACAATGATTCACCAAAAGCCACATTTACGCAATAATAGCGATTTTCATACTTTTAATTCTATAAGATATGATGTTCTTTATCAAGTATGACAATTTTCACAGGCTCAAGAAGTAAAACTACTCTTACCGCTTGCTTATGAACAGAGAAGTAATGAACAGCTTATCATTATATGGTTTGTATAACATTAATTACACAGTTTGCAGTTTACAACTCGATTTATGCACCTCTCAGATGACAAGGATTTGTAAAAGAAAATTATTAAAATAAGAGATCACGATCAAACTTTGAAACTACGATCGTTTCTGAGGAACACCTCATACAGTTTTTCTCGCTTCCTACCTCGTAGGGATGGTTAGGCAGAAGAGTCTGTAAGCGATAAGGAGGTGCTTATTTCTATCCCCTCCCTTTAAGAAGAATCTCACATTGACGATATTTCAACTTCTTCCAAAATATCTAGTTCCTAAACACTCAATAACTTTATTTAAGATATATTTATCGAAGGTCTTGTGTTGAGATCTAGAGAACTAGGTATAAATGATTCACCTCTATGTACACTTCATTGTTTTATTGTACACACAAGATATTCGTGATTTAATATAATACAATCTATACTTGTATAGATGTATGTCGTAGGAAAACATAACTAAACTAAACTAAGAGTTCATTGAAAGATACGTATTATTCTTCCAGCTGCTTCTAACAACTTTTTTTTTTTTTTTTGTTCGTTACCCCTACCTGGCCATGTGTGGCATACGGGGGGTTACTCTACAGGTGTAACCAACCTATTCTAACCATGGTGGGAGGGTCGAGATTTATTCCGTGGGGCCTCCACGAAATAAAAGTCAACCCTCCCAGGGCGGATTCGAACCGCCGCCGTTCGGCTCGAGCGTGGAACAACGGGTCGCGCTCCTACACGCTCGGCTATCCCGGCCCTTCTAACAACTTTCTTCACTATACCTCGTATGTTTCTAGGTGCGCGCATTTCTAAGGCGTGTAGGGTTCCAGAAACTTCATATACAGGGTGACATGCTACAAACTTCACCAGTAGACTCTCCACCATAAAATGAATAAAAAAGTTCATATTGACCATGGTCCGATTCTCAACCATTTCGGAATGATTTCGCTTTTTATCGATTTTGAAGATATCACGACCTGGCATCGGAAAACCGTGATATATTTAAATCTGAAAATTTCTCCGAAAAGCTTATTGTACCGATGAAATCTAGATTAAATGTCCAATTATAAAATGGCCATTTCAAAATTTTTCGACCAATTTTTTATTTCAGCCAGAACAATAAAATAAGTGAAAAGTTTTATAAATCGGAAAGTGTTCAAACGTAACCCAGAGTTTCTAATTTTAGTTTCAGAAGGCAGCAAATTGGGGAAAATACCTCATTTAATAACGCTTCTAACGCACTCTTCATTTTTTAATTTGATGTTTCTAAGACCACGATATCGATGAAAAAAAGAGAAAAGCTGTATTCCCTAAGGCGTTTTTCAATCAGTGTTTGGGCGGAGTTATTGGAAATGTACTCATTGGCCCCTACTTAGATTTCCCGGCGAGATTAATTGGCCCAATTTATTTAAAATTTATCGGAAACACGCTGCCCACCTTGCTGGAGGACCCTCTTTTACAATTGAGGAGAAACATAATTTTTCAGCACGATGGTGCGTCTCTTCACTCTTCTAGAATAGATCAGGCGTATTTGACAGAACATTCGAAACGATGATTGGCCGTGATGGGACAGTTCTATGGCTACAAAGTTCTCTTGATCTCAACCCCATGGAATATTTCGTCTGTGGATATATCAAGGAACTGATCTATCGCACTGAAGTGACAAACATAGAAATTTGAGAGCAAGGATCTTCGCTGCTGCTGAAAAACTTCGACGTATTCTCACTTTTGGTGTGACAGTTGGGAGTATGAGAAATAGGGCACGTTTGTGTATTGCAGAAAACGGCTTCCAATTTGAACATAAATAAAACGATTAAAAATAAATTCATTTTAAAAATATTGTAACGTTAAATCGATAAGTAAATAAAAAAAAACAAACATATGGCGTAACCTCCCGGACCGCATGTTGGAACAAAATAACCGGTTGGAACGAACTATTTTTGTCTAGATAATTCCGGAATGACGGAGAATTGCCGACATTGTTCTAGAATGATCCAGGCCCCACTATTTACGATATATATAAGGGGCAGAGACTGAACGAGTTAGTGGAAGTCTGTGTCTTGACTGTGTTGCTCAAGTCATATGATTGTGTGTGATAAAGTTATCAATTTTGTAACCTGCTCAAGTGTTTAAGTTGTAATAATTCGTTGGCATTGTGATAACTGAATATTTCTGTTAAATAAATATTTGTTACCCACAAAAGTGTTACAACTGGTGTCAGGTGTGGGGTTAAAGAAAAAAAAAAAAAAAATGCCAGGTAAACGAATTGGAGAACTTAAAGTTACGGAGCTGCGGAGAGAATTAGAAGAGCTGGATTTAGACACTACAGGGACAAAAGCGATCTTGTTGGCCCGCTTACGTGAGTATTACTCGAGTCAGGGCGTAGATCCTGAAACTGTAGAGTTTGAGGATAGCTCTTTTAAAGCCGCTTTAAATAGTTTATCAGCCGAAATAAATGAAAAGATGTCTAGCCAGACTGCTGAAATAAATAATAAATTGACTAACCTGTCTGGTGAGTTAAATGACCAATTGGACAGCCAGTCTGCCGAGCTAAATGAAAAGTTGACCAGCCTGTCTGGTGAAATAAATGAAAAATTGGTCAGCCAAACTGTTGAAATAAATAGTTTAAATGAAAAATTTACCAGACTTAATTCCAATTTGTCTGCCGAATTTAATGATAAGATAAATAGCCTTAATAATAACCTCTCGGCGGAAATAAATGAAAAGCTGACCAATTTGTCTAGCGAAATGAGTGACAAGCTCAAGGGTGAGATGAATAGCGTAAACGATAGGCTTGCCCAACAAGAAGCGAGGACTGCTGCGTTCGAAGAGGAGGTTGAGAGATTAAAAAAGGCGTTGGAAAAAGGAGTCCAGGCGGTCGTCAGGGAGCAGCTCTGCGCACCATTATTAGACGAAGAAGCACGTGAACCCGCAGTTATGGAGAGCCGAGCCAAGATAAAACCACCGACGTTTGATGGTAAGTCGTCCTGGTCGAATTACCTTAAGCAATTCAATGCTGCGGCCAGTGCTAATGGGTGGTCTCCAAGAGATAAGGCGATTGCCCTTACGGTGGCTCTCAGAGGCGACGCTCTGGATGTCCTACAGACCCTCAACGCCGACGACGCATACGATTTTAACATGCTAGTAAGCCGGCTTGAGATGCGGTTTGGCCACGCCCACCTCGAACAGGTATATCAGTCCCAGCTGAAGGGCAGGAAGCAGAAGGCAGCCGAGACTATTCAAGAGTTCGAAGCGGACGTTGCCAGGATGGTAAGACTGGCTTATCCAACCGCCTCAGATAGTTTGTTGGAGTGCTTAGCAGTCCAAGCGTTCGTCGATGGTTTGAGGGACTTGGAGCTTCAGAGAGCGGTGCGTCTGACTCGCCCTAAATTACTAGTAGACGCTCTATCCACAGCACTGGAATTTGAAGCGGCTACCGAGGCTTCTCGTAGTCAGGCACGTGTCCGAGCCATGAACAGTACCGACACAGAGGAGTGTCAGCAGGAGTCAGAGAACCGTAAAAATTTTGAAGACGCGGTTCTGAAAGTTGTGAAGGCTTTGGAGTCCAGGAAAAGGAGACCGGTACGCTGTTGGAGCTGTGGGGAGCTCGGGCACGTTAGGAGCGCCTGCAGGAAGCGGACCGCCTAAGCCTCAGGGAAACTAAGACGGGTCGACTCCTGGAGGGCGACATCGACCCAACGACTTCTTCAAGACCCTCCCCTTGTGGTGGTAGCCTCCTTGGGGCCCAGAGCCGGTAGTTTATATGTGGATGGTATCGTCAACGGCACGGGATACGCCATGTTGGTAGACACTGGTGCTACGAAGACCATCGTCGGTCCGAAGGTAGTTGGTGATAAAAGGCTGTCGCCCTCCAGGTGGCGACTGAGGACCGCTACAGGAGATGTAGCCAAAGTATTCGGAGAAGCAAAGGTAAAGATACAGTTGGGTTCAAACTGTGTCTCGCATTCAGCACTAGTGGCTGATATAGAAGAAGAAGTTATTCTCGGAATGGACATTATGAACGCATGTGGTTTCCAAATAGACCTAAAACGGCAAGTCATAAATGTTAAGGGGGAGGAACTTTTTATGCGTAATCGAGAATCGACCAGCTTAGAAGTCACCTTAGGTGAAGACGTGGAACTTCCTGCAAGATGTGAGACTATCGTAGCCGCTCGTCTCGATTCTTCAACCCCCACGGAACAGCCTAGACATCCCGTCTTACTTGAGCCAAGAAATCATGACCAAGAGGTGGGGAAAGGCATCCTTGTTGGGAAGGCGCTCGTCATACCTTCTGGTAAAGTTCCTATACCCCTTTGCAATATCAACGACTTCCCTGTCACTATCAAAAAGGGCACTAAGGTAGGAAGTTTAGAGCCTGTAACCTCCATGATACTTCAGGAGTCTACTAAGAAGAAACAAACTAATGAAAATCTCCGAAGGATGTTAGAAGGCCTTGACCCGTCGCTGTCAAGAAAGGAAAAGGAGAAAGTCAAGGACCTTGTGAATCGCTATCGCCCTGTCTTTGGCTCGGAATCCGGAAAGCCAGGTAGAACAAGCGTGGTGCGTCATAGAATCGATACTGGTAATGCACCCCCTATTCGTCAAGCTGCGCGGCGGCTCCCCCAAGTCAAGAAGGAAGAGGCTGAAAATGCTCTTCAGGAGATGGTGAGAGACGGAGTGGTGGAGCCATCGAATAGTCCATGGGCTTCTCCGGTGGTGCTCGTAAAGAAGAAGGATGGAACGACCCGCTTCTGCGTCGATTACCGGAAGCTTAACGATGTGACGAAGAAGGACAGCTACCCATTGCCGAGAATCGATGACGCCCTTGACGCTTTAGCAGGATCCAGACCGCCGGTATGTAAGGAAGTTTGGAGACATTGCGAAGCCTCTGAGTCGATTGACTGAAGAGGGTAAAGCTTTCAGCTGGAACAACGAGTGTCAAGAAGCGTTTGACGCCCTGAAGGAACGGTTGACCTCGGCTCCAATCTTGGGCTACCCAGTTCCAGGAGGCAAATTCATCCTAGATACAGATGCCAGCGAAGAAGGGATTGGCGGGGTTTTATCTCAACTGCAGGAGGGCCAGGAACGGGTTATTGGATACTTCAGCAAGACGCTATCAAAACCAGAGCGCAATTATTGCGTAACCAGGCGGGAACTCCTGGCTGTTGTTAAGTCCGTTGACCATTTCTACAAATACTTGTATGGGACAAGATTCTTGTTGCGGACTGACCATGCAAGCTTGAAGTGGCTGCTGAATTTCAGGAACCCTGAAGGACAAGTTGCCAGATGGCTTCAAAAACTCCAGGAATACGACTTTGAAATTGAACACAGACCAGGCGTAAGACATCGCAATGCAGATGCCCTGTCTAGAAGACCATGCCCACCTAATTGCTCTCATTGTGGCCGAATCGAACAGAAGGAGGCCAACGTTTGCGCCGTTGGAGTAGTTAGTGAAGAATGGACTCCTGACACAATCCAGGATAGGCAAGAAAATGATCCTGAGTTGAAAATGATACGGGACTGGAAACTAGCCAATCGCCGCCCAACTTGGCAGGAGGTAGCACCATTCTCACCTATTTTGAAGGCGTACTGGGCACAGTGGAACTCCCTTGTAATAGAAGATGGCTTGCTCAAGAGGGTTGTGGAGAATGTAGACGGCAGCCTATCCAGGAAGCAGCTTCTGATACCGAGGACCTGCGTGCCGGAGGTACTTCGTCTGCTACATGATGAAGTGTCAGGAGGACACCTTGGTGTGACGAAAACACTCCAGAAAGTACGCGAAAGGTTTTACTGGGTGAACTGCTCTGAGGATGTCAGGGACTGGTGCCGTAAATGTAACACCTGCTCGGCAAGCAACGGACCAGCTCGCAAACGCCGTGCTCGGATGCAGCAGTATATTGCGGGGAGCCCCTTCGAGATGGTAGCCATGGACATACTAGGACCATTTCCAGAAAGTGAAGCTGGAAATAAGTACGTTTTTGTAATCGTGGACTGTTTTTCCAAGTGGGTGGAAGCATATGCTGTCCCCAACCAAGAGGCTGCTACCCTGGCCGACGTTATGGTGAAGGAGTTCATCACCCGTTTCGGAATACCAATTGAACTGCATTCAGATCAGGGGAGGAACTTCGAGAGCACATTATTCCAGGAAGTCTGCAAGAGGCTTGGGATTCGAAAGACCAGGACTACGCCCCTCCATCCACAGTCTGACGGAATGGTAGAACGGATGAACCGAACCCTTATAAAGTACCTTTCCAAGGTAACCTCTGACCATCAACGAGATTGGGACCGTCAGATCCCATATTTTCTCATGGCCTACCGCTCTGCAGTTAATGAATCCTCTGGACAGACACCTACGAGAGTTCTCTTCGGTCGAGAGATGAGGTTACCTTGTGACCTCATTTTTGGCAGCAAACCTGGGGTGGATCTATCTGGGCAAGACTATGTATCCGGACTCCAGAAGAGAATAGAATACACGCACGAGCTAGTTCGCAAGAATCTTCGTTTGGCCAGCGACCGGATGAAGAGACACTACGATAGTAAAGCCGATCAGGGCGGGTACCAAGAAGGAGACCTCGTTTGGCTCTACAACCCAAGAAGAAAGCGAGGATTCTGCCCAAAGTTGCAGAAGAACTGGGAGGGACCATACGTGATAAAGAAGCGCATCAACGATGTGATCTACAGGGTCTCCAAGTATCCCAAAGGAAGACCTATAATCGTCCATTATAATCGCTTGGCGCCATATGCAAGGAACCACGAAGAAGAACAGGTGCAGCGAATTACGGAAGAGACCTTTTCGTTTGACCTAGGGAGCAGAAGCATGGAAAAGAAGACATCCAGGAGGAATGTCTCTAAGGAGGGGGCAGTGTAACGTTAAATCGATAAGTAAATAAAAAAAAACAAACATATGGCGTAACCTCCCGGACCGCATGTTGGAACAAAATAACCGGTTGGAACGAACTATTTTTGTCTAGATAATTCCGGAATGACGGAGAATTGCCGACATTGTTCTAGAATGATCCAGGCCCCACTATTTACGATATATATAAGGGGCAGAGACTGAACGAGTTAGTGGAAGTCTGTGTCTTGACTGTGTTGCTCAAGTCATATGATTGTGTGTGATAAAGTTATCAATTTTGTAACCTGCTCAAGTGTTTAAGTTGTAATAATTCGTTGGCATTGTGATAACTGAATATTTCTGTTAAATAAATATTTGTTACCCACAAAAGTGTTACAATATTATTGAGTTGTATTTGTTTTTTTCAAATTTAAAATGTAAATTCTCAAACATTAACAATCCTTGAACCATATTTTTTTCTCTTTTGTCATCCATATCTTGGTCTTAGAAACACCAAATTAATTGATAAAGAGTGCGTTAGAAGCGTTATTAAATGAGGTATTTTCCCTCAAATTTGCTGCCTTCTGAAACTAAAATTAGAAACTCTGGATTATGTTAAACACTTTCCGATTTATAAAAAGTTTCACTTATTTCGTTGTTCTGGCTGAAATAAAACACGAAAAATTTTGTAATGGCCATTTTATTATTGAACAATTAATGTAGATTTCAACGGTGCTATCAGCTTTTCGGAGAATTTTTCGGATTTAAAGATATCACGGTTTTCCTATGTCAGGTCGTGATATCTTTCGAAATCGATAAAAAGAGAAATTATTCCGATATGGTTGAGAACCGGACCATGGTCAATATGAACTTTTTTATTTATTTTATGGTGGAGAATCTACTGGTGAAGTTTGTCGCACGAGTAGCATGTCACCCTGTATTAAGTTAGTCTATAAAGCTTGACTGAAAGCTTGACTACCCTTGAAAAGCATATAAGAAAGATAATATATTTTTTCCCCAGTCCACAATTTGTCTATTAAATCGCTCAAAGTAACGGCCTACAGTGCATTTGAGTTATGTGAATCATTGTTGAATAGACATCAACTTTCACACTTAAAAGTAGTAAAACCTTTTAAGAAATAAAGAATATTATTATTATGCATGCCTGTATCGGTTTTTTATTTTTTTTTTCTGCAACTATTGAAGCGTATAAATTTATATACCATACTAAAAATACTTCCATTTATTAATCAACTTTAATGACGTTGTTTCTCCATTATTAAGGAAAAACCATATTTAACATAGTATATTTGATTATGTTAATCAAATTCATAGTGTTTAATTTAATTAAATGAGAACATGGACATTGTGTTGTTCACTTCCGGGTACAAATATAAACTACAAAGAGCGAAAGAAATGCTATGGGAAGTATAACACAGTCTTCCAAAAGTTGGTTCTTGGAAAAATATATTAACTCACTCATTATCTAATCTTCATTTTTAAATAACTAAAAAAAAGGAATCTACTTCCTGAATGTACCGGCTAACATCAGCATCACTCTGTTGAAACGTCGGATACAAAAGAATGGTTAAATACTATTTGTAGACTTTTTGACCACCCGACACCAACTAAGTGCCGTCTTTCTCTAATATTATACTTTTTACCGTAGATCTAACAGAATTATCTCTTTCATCGATGTGTTCCAACAACCTGCTATTAAAAAAATTACAACTTAGATAATTGGGTACCAACTAGAAAATAGGTAACAAGGAATTTGGAGTTAGGTGATTTTTCTTTTTATTTAATTATTGATTCATAAATGGTTACAGTTCACATTGAGAAAAAGAGTATCTATTAAAAATGTATTCAGTGATGGCCAGAAGTACGCTGGCTTCAATATACAATACGGTAACCTCTTAACTTTTATTATACTTTTATCTGCGACCACAGTGATAAACTTTCCATTAAAAATATATTAAACTATGATTACATTTCTTTTTTAGCACTCACATTCCCGATCGGTGTAATACATATACAGAAGCGCACACGAACATCTTAGTAATGAGGAGGCAATTCGTCGAAGCGACACTTCTGGACATACACCTGATAATGGAGGAGTCAGGTATAGACACTACAATGATCTCCTTCCTTAGCATGGGGTCGAACCCGACCACCATAATTGAACAGACCGCCAAGAAGGACCGGATCAAATTGGAAACTATTTCGATGGGACAAGGGCAACAACTAGCACAAAAACTGTTGGCTGAAAAAAGGGAAATGGTACAACAAATGTTTATAATTAATAGTTCAGAAACAGATACGCACATATTTTGAGAAAGGCATATATAAATATATATGTGTGTCTGTTTGTGTGTGTGTGTGTGTGTGTGTGTGTGTGTGTGTGTGTGTGTGTGTGTGTGTGTGTGTGTGTGTGTGTGTGTGTGTGTGTGTGTGTGTGTGTGTGTGTGTTAACTGTATATAAGACTAAATTATTAAAGCCTAATTTGCTAATAGGATAAGGTAATTATTATTTATAAACATTTTTTGCTGTATTTATTTAAACCATATGGAAAGCAAAATAAAGTTTTTGGATTTTTTGAAATTTTGTTGTCATTCTTCCCAAACCCCACATCTTTCAGTGTAACGTTCAGTCTAATTGTAACTTAAGACAGGAGTAAGAAGATATTTAATTTAATGTTTCTTTTTCCCTAATCGAAACATTATTCAGAAGGTTATAACATTGTTGTGAGTTAGTGTTGATGTATTTATTAATAAAAAAGGTTTATTTCATTCTTTACTAGTGTACTTTTAACTTTTTCTGACATTTATTTGTTTTTGAACTAACTGAACACTAACTGGTGCCGAAACCCGGGAATCGAGTGATCGGTGAAGCGGATTTTTATTTTTTTCCTGTAGTCCAAGAGAACTGAACAGTGCGATATACAAGAAGAATGTGCTGTATCCATGATATTTATAGATGATATTCCTAAAGATACATATGCAGAGGCGCATGCAAATACCATAGCATGGTTGAAGGTACGAGCGGCCAACTCTCAAGATTTGAGGAAGGCGATCTCAGATTAAGTGAAATTAACTGGAGAAATTAGTGATTTGAACCATTTTTTACAAGGTAGAGATCGACTTATGTCATGTATTGAGGCCAAGAGAGCAGAAAAATTGACTGGACTTGATTTGGTGTTCCGGGTCAAGATAACATAATCCAAGCTGACGAAGATACCCCATGTGGGTTCATCGGGTGCTTCAGAGACTTCCCCCATGAAGAAGAAGAACCAAGGAGCAGACAAGGCGAGGGAGGAACTAGTGGTCGAAGGAGTGAATGTCGAAGGGTAACAGCCGGAAAGAAGGAGCGAGCAGAGGCCTGAGGCGGGAGCCAGCAGAGAGGCGACCTCTATATGGTAAACTTCAGCATGAGCTGTGGGTACGGCGGTCTGCCTGGATAGATATGTCTAGATAGATAGGCATAGATATATAGGTATTGATTCGAGTTGCGAGAGTAAGATATCTGGATTATACCGGGAGATCTAGCACAATCGTGAGCCACAGAGCTGCGGAGGAGCTGCGAGTTGTTGAGGGAAAACACCAAACGCAGGTATGTAATGTCAATTAATCACCCTGGGTGGTCCTTGTAAAGTAGAGGGGGAAACATTGATAGGGCCCAATAGGTGGGGTGCAAAAGGGAGTAATTTGAAAGTTCATATAGTTGGGAGTGAGGCTCGCGAATATGAGGGAATCATAGGTTGCGACTTACTGGGGAAAGTAGGAGCGCAAATCGAGATCAACGCCGGGCGGTGGAGTATTCCGATCGGTAAAACGAAATACAAATGTCAGAAACAGGATAAGGGTGACGGGCAGAGAATAGGTGCAATTGATAGAACGGAGGATCGGGGGCTTATTCAGAAAAGGGAATACAGGGACATATTTTTCAACGAGGGGGATTGGCTTGGGGTAACCAGTAAAACGGTCCATGAGATACCTCTAAAGCAAGAAAAAGTCACTTATGTTAAAGAAAGGAGAAACTCACAGGCGCTGAGACAATACATTCGTGAGAAGATAGAGGTTCGAAAGACCCAGGGTACAATTGTGGACAGCACTTCACCGTACAATTGTCCATTGTGGGCAGTAAAGAAAAAGAGACTGCATGGCGAGAACCGCGAGAAATACAGGGTAGAGATAGACTATAGGAAACTGAATGAGAACACGAACGACGAAAAATACCTAATTGCTCGGTTCGAAGACATCCTAGATAGACTAAATGGCTCCACGGTGTTTAGTACCCTAGATCTAAAAGCGGGATATCATCAGATTAAAATGCACCCGAGGAACCAAGAGAGGACGGCATTTACTTTCGAAAGAGGGCACTACGAATTAACGAGGATACCGTACGGACTAAAGAATGCCCTGATTACCTTTCAACGGCTTATGAACGAGTTTCTAAGGGGTTGGATGAATCAGTTTGCCAAGTGGACATGGATGATTTGTTAGTTTTTAGCAGGACAGAGGAGGAACATAACGAACACTTGCGAATGGTATTTGAACGTTTGTGGCAGTAATAAAGGCATAAAATTGACCAATGAAAAGTCGTTATTCGGACAGGAGAAATTACGTTCTTAGGCCATACCATCTCAAAAGAAAGTGTGAAACCTGACAAGAGTAAGGTATTGACGTTACAGAAGGTGGCGATTCCAACTGATGTAAAGGAATTCGACGGTTACTAGAGTACCTAAATTATTACTGACGATTTGTTCCGAGACGGCTGAGTACCTGGTGCTCCTAAATAATCTTCTCAAAAAAGGAAAAAAATTAATTATTACACCCGAGATGGAAAACAATATCAGGAGGGGCTTGGAGAAACTACAAGAGGCTATTACGTTAAAAAAAAATTAATTGGTTATAAACAAATAAAACAATCGTAACAAAAAAAAAAAAAAAAATGGTAGCTCAGTGGAGACGGGCGGATTCTTTAATGACTAGTGATTAAAAAAAATAAAATAAATTAAGGGGCGCCACGCTATTTATTTTAAGGAAATAGCGAAAACCTAAAGCAATCTGAATTAAGAAAAAATAATTAAAATGTAATAAGTGAAGGTTACCTTAAAATCTCGGAGAGGGCTGTACATAAAATTCAATTTGCAATTTACACTTATGAACTACTAAATGGTAAGTTAAAAAGAAATAGAAAAAAATAAATTAAACTCAAATAAAAGAAACTTTTAATTAACACTATATTTACACTACGATATTAAAAATAAAATTTACTCACAATTTCTTTAGTCAGGCCTGATCAAAATCTAACTCTATTCACACAACTAGAAACAATTTAAACTTATAACTATACAATAAAAAAAAAAAAAAAAACCAAGGTTTAACAAAGAAATTAAAAGAAAAATATCTCCAGTCTGTTCTCTTAACTCGCCTGTCTTCTCGTAGCTTTGTTGCCAGCAGCCACTCGGCTTGGCGATTCTCGTCACCGCAATCTCTTCCGCGAACGCCAGTATTCTTCAATTCTCTGATCTTTAGCGATATTGACCACAACTACGTTAATCACTAAAACAGTCTCATTTTATCATCACTCGTCGAACGCTAGCGAACATCTGCTGTCTTTTCCTTCGTTGTTTTAAAAAAAAAACAAATGCCTTAATAACAGCTGTTTTAAATTAATTGCTGTGGTTCCATCTCTTCTTTTAAAATAGAACATAATTATTTGTATAGGTAAATAAAAAATATTATATCAACAAAAAAAACTAATACAATGCTTTTAAAACAACACATATTTTAATTATATACAAAAATATATTAAGCCCTCTTCGATTATTACTTAGTGAGTTTTATTAAATAAAAAAATTTTTTTTGTTTATTTATTTTTCGTTACAAACTCTTAACCTCCCTGCATAAAATTTTTTTTTTCGAAAGCTTGAATCTTAAGTCTTAGGTCGGATGAGGTTTTAGATCTTTGACATGCCAAGTTCCTGTAGATCCTCTAGCACGTATAATAAATTTCCTTGGTTAGCTTTTATTCTACATTTCTCATATAGAGGTGCCAATTTATTAGAAAAGTACTTTGAAGCATCCGAAAGGGTTTGGGTCTTCTTCCACACTAAATCTCCAGCTCTCTAACTAGCTAAATCCACGTTCCTTCTCCGAAGATTATAATGGTGACTGCTTTTCTCGTATGATTGCCGTAGACGCTCAACCACTTCTTCATATATTACAGGCATCATGTTGAACTTCTGTGCGTAAGCCTTACGATCTCCCATTTCCGGAACATTATCTGAAGCAATGGATTGCTCGTACTCGTCGCCTGAACGTGGTAACTCGTCCAAAATTCAAATAAGCTGGCGAATAATCGGTAACTTCATGTACCGCAGTCTGCATAGCAAAAGCCAACTTGTGTAGATCCTTATCCCAGTGCTTATGATTGTCTTTCACATAGGAAGCTAGGAGTGTCTTTATCACTCGATTTGGACGCTCCATCGGATTAGCCTGTGGATGGTAGACTGGGGTGAACCACAATTTAACAGCATATTCTCGTGCTTTCTTTTTTAAAATATTACTCCTGAATTGAGGACCGTTATCACATATAATAATTTGGGGAACCCCGAACTTAAGAAAGACCTCTCTTTCTAAAGTTTTGGCCACCACTTCGGCTCTCGATTTTGAAATTGGTACTATGATGCTGTATTTAGTGAAGCAGTCGGTAAACGCTAATATGAACCTTTTCCGGTTTGAAGACATAGGAAACGGCCCCATTATATCTGCCGAAACCATTTGCCAAGGTTGGGTAACTACTCGCTGTTTCCCCATTAGGCCCGCAGGCTTAGTCTGTAATGGCTTATTCGCCAAGCACACTTCACATTTCCGTACGTACCTGGTTATATCGGTTGCCATGCCAGGCCAAAAGTAGTACTCCTTTACCCGCTGCAAGGTTTTGAAACATCCCAAATGTCCTGCAATTTCTTTATCATAACATTCCCAGATCGCTTCCCAACGTTTTTGTTTAGGAACTACTAATTTCCACTGGTTGCTATCTCCTACCATTTTTCGGTTATTATTAACAAGCTTCCATAGAGTATGATTAACAATCCTCCAATCCGCATATTTCGATGGATTCTCTTCTACTTGTTTAATCATCTGCTGATACCACGCCTCCTCTATTGGTTCTCCAATATCAATTCTGGCTATCGGGAATTCGTAAGTCCGTGACAAAGCATCGGCTGCAGCGTTTTGTTTGCCGGGATGGTGTACGATAGTGAATTGGTGTTGCTGCAATTTTAGTGCCCACCTAACCAGTCGACCTTGAGGGTCGCGGAAACTATTCAACCATTTTAAGGCAATGTTGTCAGTAATAACTGTAAAATCCATCCCTTCCAAATAAGGCCGAAACTTCTCTATTGCCCAGAGAACTGCTAGGCACTCTTGCTCAGTTACACTGTATTTCCTCTCGGCTGTGGTCAAACTTCGGCTCGCATAAGCTATGACCCCGATCTCCTTCTGGGTATTCTTGGTAAAGAATAGCCCCTAGTCCTGTTTTAGAGGCATCGGTTTGTAGGAAGAATCGCTTACTGAAGTCAGGACATGCTAACACAGGTGCTGTGACAAGCTTCTCCTTCAGTAAACTGAACGCTTTTTCTTGTTCTTGTCCCCATTTCCATCTCTTGTTTTTCTTCAATAGATCCGAAGTTAGAGTCGAGAAATTAGGAACAAAACTGCGATACCAGGAAGATAGCCCTATAAACTGCCTCACTTGCTTTACGTTCTTAGGTGTTGAGTAGTTTAATATCGCCTCAATTTTTCCCGTATCAACTTGTAGGCCGTTCTCATTTACCACATATCCCAGAAACTTTAGTTCCTCTGTGCAAAACTGACTTTTCTCCCAATTCACCGTTAAGTTGGCTGAGCTCAATCTTTATAAGATCTTCTCCAATGTTTCTATGTGGGAATCGAAGTCTGATGATACCACAATGATGTCATCCAAGTAAACAAAGATATTTGGTTCTAAATCTGCTCTCAAGACTTCGTCAATCAGTCTTTGCCATGTCGCTGGTGCATTATGCAGTCCAAAAGGCATTCTACAAAAATGGAAGAGGCCGCGGTTGGGAACAGTAAAAGCTGTCTTTTCCTTGCTTTCTGCGGCCATTGGTATCTGCCAGTATGCGCTCTTTATGTCGATGGAAGAAAGTATCTTGGCATCACGTAACCTATCCAATATATTCGAAATGTAGGGCAGCGGGTAGGCCTCTCTTTTAGTCACGGCATTTAAATGACGATAATCCACTCAAAAACGGTAGGATCCATCGGGTTTCTTCAC
Organism: Aelia acuminata; assembly: GCA_911387785.2. Taxonomy (NCBI): domain Eukaryota; kingdom Metazoa; phylum Arthropoda; class Insecta; order Hemiptera; family Pentatomidae; genus Aelia; species Aelia acuminata. Next base: position 225,761,414 of record OU426978.1, read on the forward strand.
TAAAACAACAAGTGATGACCAAGCTCTCTGTGACGGCTCTACAATTCCTTCTACGAGCATTTCATCGAGTTCCTTATCTTGGATTTTTGGTGAAATAGGGTAGTAACCGTGTTTGACTGGCTTACTATCACCCGTATTTATTTCGTGCTCTACCCTGCTTGTACATCCTAACTTTGATGGTCGGATATTTCGCCAATGTTCGATAAGCCGGTTTAAGGTTTCTTCCTGTTCCTGTGTAAGATTCGGTCTAGTTAGGACAGCAGGGCCATTCTGTGACACAGCTAAACATTCTTCTGTTGGAGCAAAGTGCCACATATTTTTCGATACATCTGGAACCACTCTAAATTTATTCCAGAAGTCGATGCCCAATATAAGTTCATCCACCAAGTTGGAAACTACCAAAAATTGGATAATTCTCATTTTACCTTCCAACTCCACTGGCACGTTTACGCTCCCAAAAACGTTGAGCGCGGTGCCTTCGGCAGCATTTATTTGAATTTTGGGTTTTTTGTGTAGCTTTACACCCAGCCGTGAAAAACGTTTCCAGCATTCCTCACTCATCAATGACCTTGAAGCCCCAGAATCCAGCAGTCCCGTTTCTTGTCTTCCCAGAATGTTGACCGTTGAATACGGCCTTCGATCCTGTTTATTTGCTGGATGTCTAAGAATTTTCCATTTCTTTCCAGCGAAAACTTCTTCCACAATCGACAACCACTCTACCCACTCAGCTTTCGTCGTGGAATTCGGGTTTCGTCCAGGCTCCCTTCCACTTAGGCCTGACCCCCTTGATCGTTTCCCTGTTTGGTGGTATTACAACGTTTACATGTCTTTCTATCCGCATCCCTTAGGCCACATCCTATACAGAATTTGGTTTTTACTGAGCAACACGTTTTGAACGAATGATTGGTCTCTCCACAGTTCCAACAGCGAAATGTGTAATTGGGTTTAGCCACGGCTTCTGCTACCATCTTCGATGCTGCTACTGTGTCGTCTTGATTAAGTTGTTTCCTCGTTGGCGGGCGATAGGCCAAGTCGGGTTCGAGTAATCCTGCACTGGCGGTCGATATTCGTTCATTCTCCACCCTACTTCTTCAATCTGCCGATCGATTATTACTATCTCCTTCAATGTTGTTACTTGGTGCAAAGCCAACCTTTCCAAGTAGAGGGGGTTCAAATTCTTCTTAATGACATTCAACATTTGGTCTTCCGTAGGCATAGTTGGTAAAAGGTTAAAATAATTCTTCATAACTGCCACGAATTTACCCATCGACTCTGCATGTCCTTGAGTTCTTCTCTTTATTTCTTCCCAAAGGCGATCCTCATAGTCTAAAGGTGTATACTCGGCTTTCAATTCTGAGATAAGTCCAGCCCACGTTGTAACTTCTTTCCGAACAGCTCGAAACCAAATCAGTGCTGGTCCTTTAAACAAGTCGTACGCAGCCCTAAAAAGCTCTTCATGATTAGTATTCCTTGCCAAACTTAACTCCTCTACAGTCTCTAAAAACGCATGGACACTGAGACCATCCCCATCGCCTGTGAAGTGAATTCCCCAATCTCTTATGGGAGTTTCAGTTCTTCTGATCACGTACTTAGTTCCATTAGGAGCAACGTCTGACTCCGACTCAACGGTCGTTACAGGCTTCTTTGTATCTTCGGTTGATTCGGTAATCACTGATTGTACATTACCCTCCCGAGACTTTCCGGGATTCTGGTTTTCAAAGTGGGATTCTGAAAGAGGAGGTTGCCCACTCAATTTTTCTTCCAGTTCCTCAAATAATATAAGGCATTTTGAAATTGCTTCTGACTTCCTCTCCGTTTCGATGGCGTCTTTCGTAGTTATCCGGTTAGTCTATTAATCAAATGTTGAAGACCTGTATCGATTTTATCTATATCTCCGGTAGAACTAGAGGGTGGGAGAAAAGAAATCTTGTTCTCAACAGTGGCAATTTTCTCTTCACACACGCTTAATTCTTCCGTAGGAGAAATGTCAACTACCGGAGCAACATATTTTCCTGCACTCTCTAGTTTAAAGACGGTCCGAAGTCTTTTCCTCATATCTTCTACAGTAGATATTCCAACTATCCCCCGAATCCTTAATTCGTATTCAAGCTCGTCCTTTAACAACCTATCGACCTTCATCTTTATGATTTCAAAAGAACCAAATAAAAATTATACTACTTTTTCTTAGCAGATAATATAAAAAAATTCAATATTACGACAAAAAAATAATTTTATTTAAAAATCACTAAATCAATTTTAAATTAAACATCTATCTAATCACTTATGGTCCCTGTTCGGGCGCCATTTTGTTACGTTAAAAAAAAATTAATTGGGTATAAATAAATAAAACAATCGTAACAAAAAAAAAATGGTAGCTCAGTGGAGACGGGCGGGTTCTTAAATGACTAGTGATTAAAAAAAATAAAATAAATTAAGGGGGGCCACGCTATTTATTTTAAGGAAATAGCGAAAACCTAAAGGAATCTGAATTAAAAAAAAATAATTTAAATTTAATAAGTGGTAACCTTCACTTAAAATCTCGGAGAGGGCTGTACATAAAATTCAATTTGCAATTTACACTTATGAACAACTTAATGGTAAGTTAAAAAGAAATAGAACAAAACAAATTAAACTCAAATAAAAGAAACTTTTAATTAACACTATATTTACACTACGATATTAAAAATAAAATTTACTCACAATTTTTGTAGTCAGGCCTGATCAAAATCTAACTCTATTCACACAACTACAAACAATTTAAACTTATATCTATACAATAAAAAGAAAAGCAAGGTTTAACAAAGAAATTAAAAGAAAAATATCTCCAGTCTGTTCTCTTAACTCGCCTGTCTTCTTGTAGCTTTGTTGCCAGCAGCCTCTCGGCCTGGCGATTTTCGTCACCTGAATTCTTCCGTGAACGCCAGTATTCTTCAATTCTCTGATGTTTAGCGATATAGACCACAACTACGTTAATCACTAAAACAGTCTCATTTTATCATCACTCGTCGAACGCTAGCGAACATCTGCTGTCTTTTCCTTCGTTGTTTTTAAAAAAAAACAAATGCCTTAATAACAGCTGTTTTAAATTAATTGCTGTGGTTCCATCTCTTCTTTTAAAATAAAACATAATTATTTGTATAGGTAAATAAAAAATATTATATCAACAAAAAAAAACTAATACAATGCTTTTAAAACAACACATATTTTAATTATATACAAAAATATATTAAGCCCTCTTCGATTATTACTTAGTGAGTTTCATTAAATAAAAAAAAAAAAAATTTTATTTTTCGTTACAAGGTGCTCCCCGATTTTTCATAGCTATTTACCGTAACAACGGATGCGAGCGAGTATGTGCTGGGGGCCGTATTATCACAAGATTCGGACGGATGAGAACGACCCATTGCGTACGCCAGTAGGCGTCTAACGGATACCGAAACTAGATATAGCGCGCTAGAGTTGGAGCTGTTAGGGGTAGTGTGGGCCATTGATCATTTCAGGCAGAAAGTTTAGCATCCATACGGACCATAGGCCCCTTCAGTGGGTGGGTAAATTGAAAAAATCTTCGGCTAGAATCACGCCATGGAAGGAATTTCTAAAACAGTATAACATGGAAATTGTGTACAAATCAGGAAGAGAGAACATTGTGGCAGATTGGCTTTCTCGAGCAATAATGGTGAATGCGCTGGAAGAAGAAATAGAGAAAAACAGCAATGATGAAGAAGGGGGCCCCAGAAGAAAGACCGATTGATATGGAAGAGTTGCTGGATATCATTAATGATAATCCACGGCAAATTATTTGGAAGACCAGGACCTTGGTACCGATGAAGGTTGAGCAATAGGTATGGGAAGCCTAAAATCACCGCGATATGGTCGGAACCAGGGGTGAACGAGGACCTAATTTGCAGCGCACTCAAAGACGCGTCGACGGCTGGGAAAACCCAATATATCTACGGTGGGAATAAAACGGTTTGGGAAAAATTCAAACGGCTGTGGAAGTCGGAGAAAATAGGTGTGGACCGAACATTTGTCATGTGCAGCCTAATGGTAGAGACGCTCAAAGATGTAGAACGACAGCTGGAGGTTACAATTGCGTATCACTAAGGCATGACCAATCACCGCGGAATAAATGAAACGCTGAAGGGGCTAAAACGGAAGTACTTTTGGTGGGGCATGGAAAAAAAGAGATCATTGGAGCCTGTGAGATATGTTTAACGACCAAATTTGACCGACATTCCCCCAAAGCAATAGAAGAAAAGAAACCTACAAGTTCAGTTCCATTAACTGACCTGCAGATAGATACCTCTACCTAGAGAGGATACAAGTGAGTCACCATAATTCATCTTTTCAGAAAAGTAGCAATGGCATACCTAGTAAGAGAACGTTCGTCGGAAGCAATGCTTTACGGACCTGGTACCAGTTCTATGGTGTTCAGAACCGTATTGCATCGGACGGGGGTAGGGAATTCGATAATGCCAGGATAAGGGAAGAGGCGAAGGCATTGGAGATGGAATGGCACTTAAACACCCCAGGACATCCGAAGAAAAGGGGGAGTATTGGGCGGCTTCACAGCACGCTAAGTGATCACCGTATACCATGTAAAAAAGGGCTGAAGCAATGGGAAAGGCAGTCGCGGCGTATAACCAGTCGATCATCAAAGCAATATGGTTTGCGCCTTTCGAGGTTCTATTTGGAATCCGAGTTCGTTGTAGAGATATTGTCGCGACGACAATAGATGAAGTACGGAACGCGTAATAAATAATAGAATAGAGCTGGTTAAGTTATGGCGAAAAGTTAGGGAGAAAATAGACACGGAAAAGAGGAAAAGGCTAGCGAAAGAAAATTTGAGGGTCTGGGAAGTAATGTGCGATATTAAAATTGGGACAGTAGTATACAAAAAAAAGTATCTAATAGGGGCAAAGAGTTGGTAAGGTACGAAGGACCATTCAGGGTGATCACCATTCGCATAACGTCGTGACCCTTGAGGGCATGGCACAACCCAAGAAATGAAGGACAGTGCACATCGAACAATTAAAGGTGCCAACAGAGAAGCCATAGTAGCCCAGTATGACCTCATCGATGGATTATGAACTTTTTATAGATAGAGAAAAAAATAATTTATATATTTCTCCTGTATATAAATATATATATATATATATTACTGCTTCCCATCCATTTAAAAAAATAAAAAATTGGTATCGATAAAATATATGGTAGCTATTCCATAGCATAAAATAAAAAAATAAAATAAAAAATTTCCTTCACACTGATCCTGATAAACAAAATAGGAAAACCTAATGCCTCAATGTCTTCTTTAAGAGCTATATCAGTAATTCCTACAGCTGGGAAAGTTTTAGAGAAGCTAATATATAGTAGACTTTCTCATTATATATATTCCAATAACCTAATACATCCCAAACAGTTTGGTTTTAGACCGCAAATATCAATAGTGGATTACAAAAGTGTTATCATTTGTAAAAGACTCACTTACAGCTAAGTCCCATGCAGTGATGATCTCTCTGGATATAAAGGGTGCATTTGATAACGCCTGGTGGCCATCGATTCTATACATATTGAGAAAATACAATGCCCATTTAACATATATCGACTAAAGCACTTTTTCCAGGATCGCACTACATACTTAACTACGGAGACAATAACATAAAAAAAAAACACAGACCTTAGGCATCTCTCAGGGCTGAAGCATCTCACCTATATTGTGGAACTTAATTATCAATAATTTGCTAGAACAAGATTTTCCTACTAAAACCGATATAATGGCTTTTGCAGATGACTTAATAGTTCTAATTAGATCAAAATACCTTAATGAACTCCAAATATTAGCCAATTACGTGACGCGATTAACAAATGCTTGGGCCCATGAGCACAAATTAACTTTCAATAATGAAAAATCTAATAACATATTTTTTTCTAAAAAAAAGGGAAACACCGGATATTAACATATGGATACGTAATAAGTTGATCAAAAGAGTAAACTCGCTGAAATACCTAGGTGTTACGTTAGACCATAAACTGAACTGGAATACGCACATCGACTTCATTACAAATTACTAAGGCTTATTCAAAATCTATCGATAGCTGCACGTAATCTAAGGGGACTATCAACACAAGCACTTCACGTACTGTATAAAGGAGCTATAATTCCATCACTAACATACGTAATCAATACTTGGCAAACTGGATTAGACCGCAAACATAACCTTACAAAACTTCAGAGAATTCAAAGGCTGATGGCTTTAAAAATAATAAGGGGCTTTAAGACAGTTTCCTACAATGCAGCTTGCTTGCTAGCAAAAACTGTGCCCATCGACCTCATTAGGAAACAATAAACATTAAAATATAACTTACTACATAGCACAGAAGATAACGAACTTTACAAAACTGAGGATATCGAGAGGCCAACTGAGGTCACTAAATGGATGCACCCTTCACAATATCCAAAAATTCCTTTAAATCCTATTGATGAAGTCGATGCAGAAATCTACACTGACGGAAGTAAGGAAGGTGGCTCTGTTGGCTGTGCTTTCGTAGTATTTCTCACGAACGAACTAACTGACATACAGAAATATAAATTAGAACGCTTATGTACAAAAAACCAAGCCGAAAAACTAGCGATACAATGTAATATACATTGAAACACACCTACAACACTTGACATCCATTAACATATACACTGATAGTCAATCTTGTATCCAAGCTCTTAACAATCATTATATTGATGACCCACTTATTGAACGAATTCGACAGATAACCACTAGACTACAAAACATTAACAAAAACATACACTTTCTATGGATCAAAGGGCACTCAGGAATACTCGGAAACGACTTAGCCGACAACGCAGCCTAAAAAGCTTCAAAACGCTCTAACTTACCACTAAGCTTCAATAAAATATCCAAAACGCACCTCAAGAAACTTCTAGAAACAGATGGCATACAGCTTGGTCAGCTTCAACAACTGGATTACATCTAAAAAACTTTATACAGAACGTAACTGATTACTTACAAACGAAGAATACACTCACTGATTTCTACACCACACAATTCTTCACAGGACATGGCTCAATTAAATCCTACCTACATAGATTGAAACCAACAGACAATCCATATTGCCCTTGCGATTTCATAACCGAACAAACATACCAGCATCTCCTCGACGACTGCCGACTTCTCTCAGCTCAACCGCAATTACTACGAGACGAAGTAACAAAGAAGAACAAAAGTTGGCCTGTCGAGGGAGAAAAACTATTCTATAACCATAATTCTGCATTAAAATTATTCGCAAATTATCGATAGGCTCTAAGGCGATCAAAGATAGTTCAAATGCTAATTACATATTTATATTTTATTATCCTTTTTTTTTTCAATGTTAGTTTGTGAGTTATCTGAGTTAAAGGATTAAGGCAGGGGGATTCGCTGGCATGTCTCCTCTTTAATTTAGCTTTAGAGAAGTCCATTAGAGATTCTGGCATTCAAGTAGGCGGAACTATATTCAGCCGGACAGTGCAGCTTCTTGCTTATGCCGATGATATCGACATTGTTGGACGCTCTTTCCAGGCAGTCTCTGATGGATTCTTGAGACTAGTGGACGCAGCAAGAAGAATGGGCCTTAGAGTCAACGCCGCAAAAACCAAATATCTGGTCACTGAGGAAAACCCCAGACCTGGCTAAACCATTACCATCGGAGAATTCAGGATTGAGAAAATGTCTGAATTCATTTACCTCGGATCCCTCATAACTCAAGATAATGCAGTGGATTCGGAAATTAAGCGAAGAGTCCTATGTGCCAATCGTTGTTACTATGGCCTCGGCCAACATTTTAGGAGCCGTGCTTTGTCAATAGAAACAAAGATATTATTATATAAAACAATCATCCTGCCGATACTCCTTTATGGCTCAGAAACATGGACTATATCCAAGACTGAGGAGCAGAATCTGATGGTCTTTGAGAGGAAGATTCTTCGTAAAATCTTTGGAGCCGTTAAAGTTGAACAGGTATGGAGACGCCGGACAAAACAGGAGCTCAGAGATTTATTTAAGGAACCAGATGTGGTTCAATTCATGAAACTCAATAGGTTGAGATGGGCTGGGCACTTTGCTCGAATGGCTGAGAGTGACATTCCGAAGAAAATGATTTCTGAGGTAATACACGGAACAAGGCGTAGAGGAAGACCTCGGCTGACTGTGTGGCTGGTGATGCCAGGTCCATGCTGGGAGTGAGGAGCTGGATGGCGGCAGCACAGGATAGGAACAACTGGTGGAGGCTGGTGCAGGAGGCCAAGACTCGGCATCGAGTTGTCGCGCCAAATGAATAGAATAGAATAGTTTGTGAGTTATCAACATATTTATTGTTATTATATAAGTAATATAAGTCTTCCTCTTTTTCTTTTCTTTTTAAAGTTATTTTGTAATATACTATACTTTTTTTTCAACGTTATTTATTAGGTTATATATTCTATAACTTTATATATTTTGTAACTTTGTTTCTTGTTTTTGTACATTATTGTTTAGTTTAGAATTCCATAGAATTGTGTACATTACTTGTATGGCACTTGTGGAAAATAAACCCCTTTCTTATAGGGCTACTATAAGAAGGAAATAAATAAATAAAAATGTAAATATATAATATATATATATATACATATATATACAGTGTAGGAAGCTATAACATCCCTAAAGTAGATAAATTCAAATACCTCGGATCTACCGTAACCTTAATAAATAACCAATTAACAGAGGTCGATCAACAAATAGCTAGTGTCAATCGTGCGTTCTTCTCGGTTTTTCGAGTCCTCAGTTCTAAGAAAATCTGCCGCCCACTGAAAATCAGGGTCTACGCCACTACAATTAACCTCGTGCTAATGTATTGGTGCGAAACTGGACCAACATGGACAATGTTCGAACGGAAGGTGCTTGAAAAATTGTAGGCTTGAAGTGGGATAATGATGAGCTTGGACTCTTGGATGGGCGGACCACTTGGCAAGAAGCAGCAATAGTCGGTACCCGACTGCGAGGGATACCCGGAATGAGATGGGCTGACATAATCAATAAGGAAGCCATCGAACATCGAGTGGTGAATTCCCCAAGATCGACAGAGGTGGAAAAGGCTAGTTGAGGCGGCTAAAGATCTCCAAGGTCTGTGAACGAACCGAAAAAGAAAAGAAAAAAAATGTATATATATGTGTGTGTGTGTGTGTGTGTGTGTGTGTGTGTGTGTATAAAGTTACGATTGGACTGAACGTTAAACTGAAAAAATGTAGGGTTTGGACAAAGTGACCACACAACTTCAAGAAATCCAGTTATCAACTAACTTTATTTTGCATTCCACCTGTTATAAAATGATAAAAATAAACCCATTTATTTTATAAAAATTTTAACCTTAGAATATTTTTTTAACTGCTAAAAAACATATTTTTAATGCCTATTATAAAAATAGAAGCCATTTTTAGAACGTTTGAGTTAACAAAATGGAAGGAAATAGTTTTTGCCAGCTTTTCGGGTCAAATACCCCTGGGTGCGGCGTGTACCGCCGGTGGCCAGCACTTCTCTGCCACATCGGACACTTTAGTCAATCACAACACTTTCCACGACGATTTATAGCGTGGCAGTGCAGGGGAGTCTGTTTTCCCATTTAGTTTTATCCTAAGTTATACCCAAGGAATATGCCTCCTGCAGACTCCCAGCTGACTCCGCATTCCTACAGTACATAAACCCCGGCAACTAGAGCCGATTGTTCCCAGTCTGTTAGATTTAGTTCTGTTATCCAGTGTTTTGTAATCTAGTTCAATAAATCTCTTTTTAAAAAGACTTTTAGTCCATTAGACCATCTAACTGGCGCCCAAACAGGGACTTCAGGAGTTCTTCAAGAGTAAGTCCATTTGACTTTCCTACGTGCGATCAATTTCTCACAATCTGAAGAACTTTGGATTTAATCCTTAACTGTTGGAACCTGAACATTTCTAAACTGGATTCAAGAACAGGATACAGGACGAGGAGAGATTCTTCATCATCAGAAGCATCTTTATCAGACGAGAACCCAGAGGAATCACAAGATCAATTTCCTGTGAGTAACCCCTGTATTTCTAATACCAATTTTTCTTTAAAACCTTCCCAATTTGTAACTAAAATGGCAATTTCCAAACCTATTCCACATGAAATATTAAGATATATTCCTAACTATGGTGGTAACTGTTATAAATTGCCTCAATTTATTAGCATGTGTGAAGAACTAGTAACTACTTATTGTACCGAAGATATAAGCGAAAGAATACATAACCACTGGCTAATTTTTAGAGCTGCTATTAGTCGTTTAGAAGGGCCAGCAGAAGCGGTAGTGTATAATAATAGTTGTAATAGCGTCGCGGAATTAATTGATGCGCTTAGAAAAAACTTTGCGGATAATAGATCAGTATCGGATTTAATCGCGGAAGTAGCAGTTATGAAATCAAACAATCGCGAACATCCAATAGAATTTTTAAATAAATTAGATGAAAAAAGAACTGTGATAGTTACCAAATATAAATTAGACGAAGTAACCGGAGAACTGTTAACACAATTAATTCAGCAATTAGATGCAACACTAGTCCGAACTTTTATACACGGTGTGCATCCGGTATTAGGATCCCATTTACAAGTTCTACAAATTAAAAATTTAAATGACGCAAGGTCAAAATTAATAAACGACTGTAGTATTATATTATCGCAATTAAAATACAATAGCACGATTGAAACAATAAATAAAATAGAAATTCCTAAATTCAAACCAAATTTCCAAATCCCAAATTTTAAACCTAACTTTAATCAAAACCAACCACCGAGATTCCAAGAACAGCCTAAGCCGTTTCAAAATTTTAATAATTTCAATCAATATAGACCTCAATTCCCACAATTTAACCAACGAAATCAGTTTCAACCTAACTTTCCAAAACACAACTCCCAAAATACTGTTTCAATGAAAAGCGTACAGCCACCACGTCAACAACACTTTCCAAAATGGAATTCTCAAAACACAGTTTCCATGAAAACTAGACCAACAAGACCTTTTATGTCTCCATATGAGGTAACATATTTAGATTCAAACTCACAGCAACATTACGAACAGCCCCCAACTCATGACTTCCAAAAATTGCAGGACCAAATTAATTCTTTAGCGGAATCCGTTAATAAATTAACTAATCATTTTTTAGAACCAGGACAGAGCCCTCACGAGCCACCAGACATCAATTTGAATTAAAAACAATTGACAGATCGCTGCCGTACTTTCGAGACAAAAGGAATAGAAAATGGCTTATAGACACGGGATCTTTAAAAAATTATATCAACCCCGAAATAATACCATCAGATTGGCCCCGATATAATGAGAACTTTTGTGTTAAAACACCTGTTGGTGAAACCGAAGGTTCCGTATATATTATGTTCCCTTCTGATGATATTTTTCCCAAAACTAAATTTATAAAAATGTATATTTTTAAATTTTCCGAACAATATGATATATTACTTGGCCACGAAACGATGAGTTCAATCAAAGCCAAAGTAAATTTTGATATAAATAAGTTAGAATATAAAGATGGTTATAAAAATTTAAATTTCACTATAAATAATAATAATGAAAATAATAAAATTACTTTGAAACCAGGTTATAATATTATAACTGTCCCTATTAGGTCAATTCCCAATAGTGGATCAGGAATAATAAAACCGGTAAATATTGATAATAAAATATTTATAGACGAAAGTCTAGTAAAAATAGAAAACAACAAAGCTAAATGCTTAGCTTATGCCACAGAGTTGATGACCATTTGTCCTCAACCTATGGATATAGATGAAGTCGAATCAATTTATTCAGCGAATCCAGTGACCAATTGTCCCACGGATTCGGCCGAAGTAATAAAAGAAATTCCCAATTTATTGAGAACTAATCACATGAATGTGGAAGAAAAAAATAAAATAATAAATTTAGTTTCCCAATACCCAGAAATAATTAAAAGAAATCAAGACATGTTAAGTAGTACAAATTTATTAAAACATAAAATAAATACCAAAGATGAACTGCCAGTGTATACTAGAAATTATCGTTATCCTGAATGTTTTAGAAAAGACGTCCAGATCGAGATCGATAAACTATTAGAAAATAAAATTATCCGTCCTAGTAACTCTCCCTATAATTCCCCAATATGGGTGGTTCCGAAAAAAATGGATGCCTCTGGCAAAAGGAAAATTCGAATGGTTATAGACTATCGAAAACTCAATGAAAAAACTATTGAAGACAAGTTCCCATTACCTAACATAGAGGACTTGTTTGGAAAAATAGGTAGAGCTACATACTTCTCTACTATAGATCTGGCTTCGGGTTTTCATCAAATCGAGATGGATCCGGATTCAGTGCCAAAAACTGCCTTTAGTACTGAAAATGGCCATTATAAGTTTTTGAGGATGCCATTCGGGTTTTTGAGGATGCCAACATTCCAAAGGGCGATGAATATCATTTTCGCCAAAATGCCCAACGTCCTTGTTTACATGGACGACATCATAATATTTTCCGATAATTTGGAAGAACACCTAAAGCATCTTAAAAGTGTTTTTGAAAAGCTGAAAGAGCATAATCTAAAGATTCAGCTTGATAAAACGGAGTTCTTCAAAAGGGAACTTCTGTATTTAGGCCACATAATTTCCGATAAAGGAATTCAACCAAACCCAGCAAAATTAGAAGCAATTAGAAATTTCCCATTGCCTAAAAACCAAAAAGAAATTAAACAATTTCTTGGTTTAACTGGTTATTACAGGAAAATGATTAGAAATTACGCCAAAATAGCCAAACCTTTAACTATAAACTTAAAGAAAGATATTAAGATTGACTTAAAAAACGAAGAATATATAAATGCTTTTGAAACTTTAAAGAAATTATTGCAAAATAACCCCATCCTTCAACTCCCCGATTTTTCGAAACAATTTATACTCACGACTGACGCCTCAAAGTACGCACTAGGTTCAGTCCTATCTCAGAATTTTGATGGAAAAGACCTCCCCATTGCCTTTGCTTCAAGAACTTTAAATAAGCATGAAGAAAGGTTAAGCACAATAGAGAAAGAGCTGCTTGCAATAGTATGGGCATGCAAATATTTCCGACCCTACTTGTATGGCAGAAAATTCCTTATTCAAACTGATCATAAACCTCTTCAATGGCTTCATAGCCTTAAAGAACCAAATTCAAAATTATTAAGATGGAAATGTCTTTTATCCGATTTCGAATTTGATATAAAATATGTAACCGGTAAAACTAATGTTGTTGCGGATTCTCTTTCCCGAATTCAGTTATGTAATGCAATAGAGGATGAAATTAATCCACAAGAAGTTCTCGATGAGTTTATTCGAGACTACGCCACCAACGAGAACGATATAGCCAATAACGATAACGACAGTATTATGACAGTTCATTCACAAGAAAGTTCTAACGATCAAGTTGTAATTTGTGACGAAAATAAAATTATAAATGTAGAACAAAATCAAATATTACTTGAAATAGGTAATAGAGAACCAAATGTTCAAAAATTTTTCAATAAAAACCGTCTAACATTTTTCTTTCAAAATCCTTATGATTTAATTCAAATGAAAACGTATTGCATTCAGTTTTTAAAACCCAAAACAACATACGGTATATTTTGCAAAAGAAACGGGATATTAGAAAGCAAATATAAATCAATGCTCATAAATTTCATTAATATAATAACTAATGACTTTCAGAGTATAAAATTAAAACAATACAGTAAATTTAATTTAGATATTGTTACCGAAGCCGAACAAAAAGAAATTATTTCAAATTATCATGTAGGAAAAACGTATCATAGAGGTATCACTGAATCATGAGGCCTGGTATGTTCAAAGATATTAACGATTATATTAACAAATGCTCCATTTGTTTAAAAGTTAAATATGAGAGAAACCCGATCAGAGTCGAATATAAATTAGTTCCAACTCCGGATAGACCATTCGAAAAAATTCAGCTTGACGTTTTTCACTATAATAATCATAAATTTTTAACTTTAATAGACTCTTTTTCGAAGAAATTAATTGCTTATCCTCTTAAAAGTCTAAACCAAATAGAAATACAGGAAATTTTAAGCAACTACTTCGCTTTGTTTCCTATTCCTAAGATTATACAAATGGACAATGGTCGTGAATTTAATAACAACAGTCTTCAAAATTTTTTAAAATTGTATGAAGTCGAGCCATATTACGTTACCCCAGGTCATTCCGATTCTCAAGGTCTTTTAGAGAGATCACATTCTACTCTCATTGAACTCCTTAACGCAATACAACTCGAACATAAAAATATATCCTTAGAGCATAGCCTAAAACTTGCCCTTATTGCCTATAACAACTCAATTAATTCAAATTTAAAGATGACTCCAATGGAAATAACTTTTGGTACTTTCAAAAATCCGTATTCAAATGAGCTCAAAGAAACATTAATAACGGAAGAATTGGCAAATAATTATTTTAGAGATTTAGAAATAATTCACAAAGTTGTTAAAGATAAAATTGAAAAAGAAAAACAAAAGCGAACCGACCGGCTTAACGAAAACCGTGAACCTGAACCTCCGATTCCAGAAGAACCTTATCTTAAAACAACTTATAATAAAAAGCATAAACCGAAATATTTTAAAACTAAATATAACCCAACTAATAAAATGATCACCTATAATAAAGGAAAAGTTAAAAGGTATTCTAAATTTCATCCAAATAGAATGAAACGCCCAAGAAAACAAATTAAAATTTCGTCTGTTCCAGGTCACAATGAATTGCCTCCTTGTAATAACGATGTGGCTAATACCAGTAACGCCCTACAAGATGACAGACCTAAGTAAAACCGCAGGAGCTGCCCCAATTAAAATTCAGGACTCTTTTGTGATAACAAACTTTTACACATACATGCACAATTTAAATATAAGATTATTACAAAATGAATTAAATTCAATTGCAAAAACTATAAATAGCGTATCCATTAAAAGTAAAAATCTAAATCACATCAATATCATAAAAGCCCACCTAAAGTATACTCAGTCAAAATTTGAACACCTTAATCTAAATCAACGTAGAATTAAACGTGGCATAATCAACGGGCTTGGTTCAGCGATTTCGTGGGTCACAGGCATGATGGACGATGATGACCGTTCTAAGTATGACCAAATTTTAAGTAAAGTCCAATCAAATGAATACACCTTAGAACATAATGTAGAAAAACAAATGTCAATAAATAAAAAACTAATCAATGATTTCAATAACGATATTAAAATTATTCAAAATAATAATGAAAAGATAAAATACTATTTTCAGAACCTTTCAAATCGAATAGAAACTAATGAAATAGAAATCAACCAACAATATTCATTTTTACTGAATAATCTCCTGTTACTCTATAATAAAATTAATGATATAGACACCAGCCTTGAATTCTGTAAACTTAACATTATACACTCCAGCATTCTGTCCCTTGTGGAACTTGAAGAAGTTGTAAGTAACGCCAAAATAAAACTTATATCTGAAGTACCAGAAATTTTATGGCAACTAGGCAAGGTACACTGTTCCCTTCATAGTGATTATATATCATATTTTGTCCAACTCCCTTTATCTTCTCCTACATATGAAACGTTCTTCCTTTTATCCTATCCCGTTATAAAAGATAATGAATTTATAACAGCTCATGTACATCCCTCATTGGTATTACGATATCAGGAATTATTTACAGGTGATTGCTCTTTAATTAATGAAAACTATTATTGTAAAAATGTATCAAAAATAGAAAATAGATGTATTAATGAATTGTTAGACGATAAGGAATTAAATAATTGTAAGTCTCTAGTAATTAGTGACCCTAAACCTTTTGTAAAGTATATCCCCTTAGCAAATAAGTATCTTATATTTAATACTGATAATTTAGTCCTAAGTACTAACAATAGCAATAAGACTATACATCCTAAGTTAACTGCATTATTATATTTAGACAGATCAGAAACTCTCATAAATGTACCTCAACCTTATACATATTGGGAAAGCACGATTTTATTACCATCAGAAATTCCTTATGTAAAACGTTATATAAATTTTTCATTTGCAGACATCCATAAAGCTAATATCAATGTAGAACCTCTAGACTTTATTGATGAAACCTATGTAGATCATGTGACTATTTTATATTCCCTACTAACAATCATTGTAATATCCCTTTTATGTTATTTTTTGTTTCACAATCGGCTAAAAATTCAAAAGATTTGTACTGTATGGAATAGAAAAGACAAGTCTACACCTCCGGATCCTCAATTTCAGAATTATCCTCAATTTCCAATTATTTCGCCGAGGACGGCTTCATCTTAAGGAGGGGCGAGTTATACCCAAGGAATATGCCTCCTGCAGACTCCCAGCTGACTCCGCATTCCTACAGTACATAAACCCCGGCAACTAGAGCCGATTGTTCCCAGTCTGTTAGATTTAGTTCTGTTATCCAGTGTTTTGTAATCTAGTTCAATAAATCTCTTTTTAAAAAGACTTTTAGTCCATTAGACCATCTAACTCTAGACAAAAAACATTTAACCGCTCATGTTCCTGCTAGTTATTTTATTTGTTTCTTCCCTTAACGCTTGAAACCTCATTAGCAAAAGGTCTTATTTTGAGAAAGACCATATTCCAAGTTTATCTATGGATCTATCCAGTGGTGGATCCAGAAATTTTCTGAGGGGGGGGCGCACTTTTTTTTTTTTACATTTCATGAGCACTGAAGGCCCTAATTTAAAATACACATTAGTATATAATGACGTTGTAAATTGTTGTAAATGTTTAAACATAATTCACTTTCAATTAGTGGACTTGAAAAATGACTAAATATAGCCCATTTTACATAGTAATACTTCATGAGTGACCTCACCTCTCAGGAGGGACGCGCGCCCCCCGTGCCCCTCCCCTGGATCCGCTACTGGATCTTTCTTGGGGTATTTTCCCTCAATGATTGATCCAAAAACTACTTAAACTCTTATAATGCAAGTCGATATTAGGAATTAAAAGTCGCAAACCTGTTCTACGCTTACTTCGATTAGCCTCGTAATGATCGTTAAGTGACGTGTTTCTCCAAATTTATTTGCATTTCAATGCATTCTTTGAATATTTTGGAGGATACTGATGTTATTATATTGGAGGTTTCTACAATGCCCTCCAGAGATAAAAGATCTTGAGCAGTCTTTATCTTTATCTCCGGAAACTTGATAAAACGGTCACATGTGTAGCTCTGATTTATCAAGTGTGGTTTCAAATATGAATTATAAAAAAAAAAAAATTAAAAAAAAAAAAGTGGTGGGCTTAAACTGAAAACTTTGTTTTTATTTAATTTTTACGTTTTGATGAGTCCTTCATCATGATCAGAACCGCTTTTTGTATCTTAACATTACTTATTTACTTCACTTTAATTTCTTGAATTCTGCAGCCTTCGTAGTGTTGGCTTTAAAATAATTTAATGTAGATACTAAGGCGATGATGTACGTTATGGTATAATATTATTAACATTGATGATGATGATGTGTTTAGCAAACAGCTGAGTCGCAGGCGGCACGGAAGGAAGAGGCACGGTGGCGAGCACAGACTAAGAGGGCACGAAACCTGACGCTGATGATGGGGACGCCACCCCCCGTAGAGGGCAGAAAGCAAGAGCACCTCCAGACCCATGAGCAAATCGAAGACGTAAGTGCTTCAATCTATCTACAATATTTATGCCTCAGAACAGATGAACAAATTCCCAATAATATAAATTAATCCGAATAATAATTAATAACATTAAAGGGAACGCATCGTGTATCATTGAACGTATTCTCAGTTCTCAGTAGTCTCGAATATATCCAAAAAAAGATCGATATTAAAAAGATCATATCATCATTTTATCAAAACATCGATGTTAAAGAAATCATTGTTTTTATCATAAAGTCGATTTTATAAACGTCTTTCTTTCTTTTTTTTCTTTTTTTGTCAGTAAAACGATGTTTAAGGGAAATTACTGGTTTTTCAAAACATCGTTGAAAAAAAAAATCTTGATTCCAGAAACATAGATAAAAAAAAAGAAAGAAATCTCTGATGGTTTCAAAGGAAATCATCTATCTATTAAACTGAAAACTTTGTTTTTATTTAATTTTTACGTTTTGATGAGTCCTTCATCATGATCAGAACCGCTTTTTGTATCTTAACATTACTTATTTACATCACTTTAATTTCTTGAATTCTGCAGCCTTCGTAGTGTTGGCTTTAAAATAAGTTAATGTAGATACTAAGGCGATGATGTACGTTATGGTATAATATTATTAACATTGATGATGATGATGTGTTTAGCAAACAGCTGAGTCGCAGGCGGCACGGAAGGAAGAGGCACGGAGGCGAGCACAAACTAAGAGGGCACGAAACCTGACGCTGATGATGGGGACGCCACCCCCCGTAGAGGGCAGAAAGCAAGAGCACCTCCAAAGCCATGAGCACATCGAAGACGTAAGTGCTTCAATCTATCTACAACATTTATGCCTCAGAACAGATGAACAAATTCCTAATAATATAAATTAATCCCAATAATAATTAATAACATTAAAGGGAACGCATCGTGTATCATTGAACGTATTCTCAGTTCTCAGTAGTCTCGAATATATCCAAAAAAAGATCTATATTAAAAAGATCATGTCATCCCTTTATCAAAACATCGATGTTAAAGAAATCATTGGTTTTATCATAAAGTCGATTTTATAAACGTCTTTCTTTCTTTTTTTGCTTTTTTTGTCAGTAAAACGATGTTTAAGGGAAATTACTGGTTTTTCAAAACATCTTTGAAAAAAAAATCTTGATTCCAGAAACATAGATAATAAAAAAAAAAGAAATCTCTGATAGTTTCAAAGGAAATCATCTATCTATTAAACTGAAAACTTTGTTTTTATTTAATTTTTACGTTTTGATGAGTCCTTCATCACGATCAGAACCGCTTTTTGTATCTTAACATTACTTATTTACTTCACTTTAAT
The DNA here is from genome assembly GCA_911387785.2 of Aelia acuminata. NCBI lineage: Eukaryota > Metazoa > Arthropoda > Insecta > Hemiptera > Pentatomidae > Aelia > Aelia acuminata. The sequence goes on from OU426978.1 coordinate 225,780,471, forward strand.
TTCTTGAATTCTGCAGCCTTCGTAGTGTTGGCTTTAAAATAAGTTAATGTAGATACTAAGGCGATGATGTACGTTATGGTATAATATTATTAACATTGATGATGATGATGTGTTTAGCAAACAGCTGAGTCGCAGGCGGCACGGAAGGAAGAGGCACGGAGGCGAGCACAGACTAAGAGGGCACGAAACCTGACGCTGATGATGGTGACGCCACCCCCCGTAGAGGGCAGAAAGCAAGAGCACCTCCAAAGCCATGAGCACATCGAAGACGTAAGTGCTTCAATCTATCTACAATATTTAAGTCTCAGAACAGATGAACAAATTCCCAATAAAATAAATTAATCCCAACAATAATTAATAACATTAAAGGGAACGCATCGTGTATCATTGAACGTATTCTCAGTTCTCAGTAGTCTCGAATATATCCAAAAAAAGATCTATATTAAAAAGATCATATCATCCGTTTATCAAAACATCGATGTTAAAGAAATCATTGGTTTTATCATAAAGTCGATTTTATAAACGTCTTTCTTTCTTTTTTTTCTTTTTTTGTCAGTAAAACGATGTTTAATGCCTAATATTTTTATGGAGGAATCTTCAGGAGTTGAAAATTCTAAAGGTGAGTCCCTTCTGTTTTCTGGTATGGATTGTAGAATCTCGTTTGAATTGCTGGCCCACTTTCTTAGGACAAATCCTCCTCTTCCTAACAATTCATAGAGTTCTTTATATAGCTGTGGGGTCTCTTCAACATTATCAGCCCCTGCCAGTATGTCGTCTACATAAAGATTATTTTGTAAGGCCCTTGCGGCCATAGGAAATTCGGAACCTTCATCAGTAACTAATTGTTTGATTACCCGTAAAGCAAGGAAAGGGGATGAAGACATTCCAAATGTTAACCGATTTAATTCATATTCTTGGAACATCTCTGAAGGATCGGAACGGTAAAACATATGCTGATAAATGCGGTCTTCGGGATGCACCATGATCTGTAAGTACATCTTGCAAATGTCCGATGTTAATGCAATTTGGAAGGTTCTGAAAGTAAGGATTATGTTTTGAATGTCTGAGTGAAGTTTAGGACCTGTTAAAAGATGACTATTTAAGGAACCCTTAGGAGTTGGCATTGATGCATCAAAAACAATGCGCAGTTTTGTTGAGCTACTGTTTTTGATCACTCCATGATGCGGTAAAAAATTTGCCTTTTCCGATTGTTTTGCAGCGAGGAAATTTTGTTCTAGATATTCATTTATAACCCGAGAGTATTCGTTTTGATGTGTTGGAGTTTTTAGTAGACGCGCTTCCATTTTATAAAAACGATTTAATGCTGACTTTCTTGAACTTTCAAAGTCAGGCCTCTCAAGATTTTTGAAGGGTAGGCGTATCATAAATCTACCTGAAGTAGTTCTAGAATGTGTTTTCTGAAAGTGCTCTTCACAATACTTATCTTCAGGGCTTTTGGGAATTGATGAATGGATTTCTTCCACCCTCCAAAATTTGTCCATTAAATCGTTCAAAGATGGCATAACGGCCAATAGTGCATTTGAGCTCTCTGAAACCTTGTTGAATGGACTACAGCTATCAACTAACCCACTGATAATCCAGCCGAATACAGATTCCAAAGCATTCGGGAATCCTTTTGGAGTAATCGTAGACCTTCCTATAATCACTTCGCTGAACAAGTCTGCTCCTAATAAAAAATCGATTTCGCCGGTTTTCCAAAAGTGAGGATCTGCTAGGTTGAAGTCCTTAAAATAATTTATCACATGTTGAGGCAATATGGAATTTGGCATGTGAGTCGTTATTTCCTTGACAATTATGGCTTCTGTTTGTAGCTGTGGATGAAGACTATCACGAGGGACCAAGATGCATGTTACTTGATGTTTGCCTTCTGTAATAGGATTGTTACCTAATCCGCAGAAAACCTGGTTATTCTTTCTCGGACGTAAGGCTAGACGTTTCACACATGATTCTGTGATAAAAGAGCGCTGAGCTCCACAATCCAAAAGCAGACGGATTGTTTGATAATCCCCATTAAGATCTTTTATCCTGGCTGATGCTGTTCCTAGTAGTACGAAAGATTCTCCTTTTGTGATTCCGGAAAGTATGGCACCTTCCCTTGACTCTTCACTGCTAATTGCGGTGGAAAATGAAGCAATTCCCGTTGAAGTCCTTATATTGTCATCTTTAGTATTTTGTGGCATTGTTATGGCTCTTTTTCCTTCCAGTTCCGATGAATCCACGTGAAGCCAGCTGTGATGACGGCGATTGCAAATTCGGCAGTTTTTTGTAGATGTGCAGCGGTTTTTGTGATGTCTTGTTGAAAAACAATTAGTGCAACCTCTCCAATTTCTTAAATAATTAATGCGCGCCTGTGCAGTTGCAACTTTGAATGTATTACAATGATATAATGAATGCGACGATTTACTAACAGGACAAGCCTCCTTGCTTCCTGTAATTTCCCTATCAGGCCCCTTACTATATCTTAGTCGATCACTTGTTTCTTTGCCTCCTTCCGAAAATAGTAAACACCGTTTAGGCTCAGGAAAGGGATATTTTTTTACAATGTTGGTGCCCTTTTGATCGAAGTCTTCAAAAGTCAACTCCAAAGATCTAAGTTCCGATCTGATGAAATCCTTGAGATTTTCATAAGTGGGAAAATCCAAATGAGAGTATTTGTTTTCAAAGTCTCTTCTTGTCTGGGGATCTAGGCAACGAAGCACCAAGAAAAAGAGAATAAAATTTTCGGGATCTTGAAGTTCTAGATTTTGAAAAGAGGCTATGCTTTCGATCACCGTTGTTTGAAAGTGTTTCAAACTGCTAGCTGTGGGTTTAGATCGGAAAGGTGTGAAATTAAGTACTGATTTTAAATAAGTACTAGCCAGGCGCCGCTTATCATTATATGTATCTGTCAGTAGCTTCCAAGCCTGGTCATAATTTCCTTCTAAAAACTGAACTCCCTTTATTAATGTGCGGGCTGGGCCTCTTAAGCATGAAATAAGAAAATGAAATTTTTCTATTTTTGAAAGAGAAATCTCATCATGGATAAGCGATTTATAAGTGTCATGAAATATAAGCCAATCAGATTGAGTTCCATCAAATAATGGTAAATTAATTTGCGGAAGACGCGCCCTAACAATGCGCGAATCATTTAGTGAAACAGAATTAGTATTGAGAGCAGCAGTGTTGGTGACGCTAGCCATATTTAAAGATGGCGGAGTTGGATTCATGTGCTCTTCATATATTGCACACGACTCATAATAATATTTTTCTGCAGCTTGATGAAGTTTTTTATCATTTTCAGATGGAAAATGCGCCCCTAACTCAGCTATAAAAAATAATTCCGATAATTTATCATATGTTTCGTTAAATGTACAAAAATATGGCCGCAACACCAATAATAATTAATAACATTAAAGGGAACGCATCGTGTATCATTGAACGTATTCTCAGTTCTCAGTAGTCTCGAATATATCCAAAAAAAGATCTATATTAAAAAGATCATATCATCCCTTTATCAAAACATGGATGTTAAAGAAATCATTGGTTTTATCATAAAGTCGATTTTATAAACGTCTTTCTTTCTTTTTTTTCTTTTTTTGTCAGTAAAACGATGTTTAAGGGAAATTACTGGTTTTTCAAAACATCGTTGAAAAAAAAATCTTGATTCCAGAAACATAGATAATAAAAAAAAAAAAGCAATCTCTGATGGTTTCAAAGGAAATCATCTATCTAATAAACTGAAAACTTTGTTTTTATTTAATTTTTACGTTTTGATAAGTCCTTCATCACGATCAGAACAGCTTTTTGTATCTTAACATTACTTATTTACTTCACTTTAATTTCTTGAATTCTGCAGCCTTCGTAGTGTTGGCTTTAAAATAAGTTAATGTAGATACTGAGGCGATGATGTACGTTATGGTATAATATTATTAACATTGATGATGATGATGTGTTTAGCAAACAGCTGAGTCGCAGGCGGCACGGAAGGAAGAGGCACGGAGGCGAGCACAAACTAAGAGGGCACGAAACCTGACGCTGATGATGGTGACGCCACCTCACGTAGAGGGCAGGAAGCAAGAGCACCTCCAGACCCATGAGTACATCGAAGACGTAAGTGCTTCAATCTATCTACAATATTTAAGCCTCAGAACAGATGAACAAATTCCCAATAAAATAAATTAATCCCAATAATAATTAATAACATTAAAGGGAACGCATCGTGTATCATTGAACGTATTCTCAGTTCTCAGTAGTCTCGAATATATCCAAAAAAAGATCGATATTAAAAAGATCATATCATCCTTTTATCAAAACATCGATGTTAAAGAAATCATTGTTTTTATCATAAATTCGACTTTATAAACGTCTTTCTTTCTTTTTTTTCTATTTTTGTCAGTAAAACGATGTTTAAGGGAAATTATTGGTTGTTAAAAACATTGATGTAAAAAAAATTTTGATTCTTGAAACATCGATGATAAAAAAAAAAGAAATCTCTGATAGTTTCAAAGGAAATCATCTATCTAATAAACTGAAAACTTTGTTTTTATTTAATTTTTACGTTTTGATGAGTCCTTCATCACGATCAGAACCGCTTTTTGTATCTTAACATTACTTATTTACTTCACTTTAATTTCTTGAATTCTGCAGCCTTCGTAGTGTTGGCTTTAAAATAAGTTAATGTAGATACTAAGGCGATGATGTACGTTATCGTATAATATTATTAACATTGCTGATGATGATGTTGTGATTAGCAAACTGCCGAGTCGCAGGCGGCAAAGCAGGCAGAGGCACGGAGGCGAGCACAGACTAAGAGGGCACGAAACCTGACGCTGATAATAGGGACACCACCCCCCGTAGAGGGCAGGAAGCAAGAACACCTCCAGACCCATGAGTACATCGAAGACGTAAGTGCTTCAATCTATCTACAATATTTATGCCTCAGAACAGATGAACAAATTCCCAATAATATAAATTAACCCGAATAATAATTAATAACATTAAAGTAGTGTTGGCTTTAAAATAAGTTAATGTAGATACTAAGGCGATGATGTACGTTATGGTATAATATTATTAACATTGATGATGATGATGTGTTTAGCAAACAGCTGAGTCGCAGGCGGCACGGAAGGAAGAGGCACGGGGGCGAGCACAGACTAAGAGGGCACGAAACCTGACGCTGATGATGGTGACGCCACCTCACGTAGAGGGCAGGAAGCAAGAGCACCTCCAGACCCATGAGTACATCGAAGACGTAAGTGCTTCAATCTATCTACAATATTTAAGCCTCAGAACAGATGAACTAATTCCCAATAAAATAAATTAATCCCAATAATAATTAATAACATTAAAGGGAACGCATCGTGTATCATTGAACGTATTCTCAGTTCTCAGTAGTCTCGAATATATCCAAAAAAAGATCTATATTAAAAAGATCATGTCATCCCTTTATCAAAACATCGATGTTAAAGAAATCATTGGTTTTATCATAAAGTCGATTTTATAAACGTCTTTCTTTCTTTCTTTTCTTTTTTTGTCAGTAAAACGATGTTTAAGGAAAATTACTGTTTTTTCAAAACATCGTTGAAAAAAAAATCTTGATTCCAGAAACTTCTTCTTCTTTCTCTATCCTCCTCTGCCTCATATTAGCGTGGAGGTGCATCCAGCCACTTTCTCCAGCCGTCTCTATCCTTTGCTAAGATTTTCATCTGAGCAAATGTCTTGCCACGTTTCCTACCTATTCTCTCTATATAATCACTATAGGACATCCTTGGTCGACCTCTGGGACGATTTCCGATACCTCTAGCTTCCAATGCTTTAACTGGGTCTCTTTCCTCTTTCATTCTGCAGACATGCCCAAACCACTTCAGCTGTCTTTTCTCAATTTTTTCATTTAGTGGGGGCACTTTGAGGTCGTTCCGTACTGTTTCGTTCCTAATGCAGTCTCGCCTGGTTTTCCCTATAATTCTTCTGAGGAACTTCATTTCGGTAGCTGTTAATCGGCTTTGTTGTTTTTCTGTGAGTACCCAACTTTCAGCTCCATATAGCAATATAGGCAGGAAAACAGATTTGTAGATATGTAGTTTCACATCTCGCCCAATCTCTCGTTTCCCTACCACTGTGTTGGAAATCTTGTAATAGACAGCGTTTGCCTTACTAATTCTATTTGAGATTTCCGCGTCTATTTTCCCATCTCTATCGATTATGGTGCCGAGATAATTATAGTCTCTCGCTTGCTCTAGCTTCACTCCATTACACTCCACGTGGACATCCTCCTGTGTTCTTCGTATCTGGATTACTCTGCTTTTGTTGGTATTTATTTGTAGCCCCTTCCTTAGAAGTTCCTCATACCATTCTGTCAATGCTTCTTGGAGTCTTATAGGAGAATCTGCAAGCAGGACTATATCGTCAGCATACAGGAAGTGCTGAAATACCACCGGCAGGAGATTCCTCTGTCCAACATGTGTTCTTCGGGTTCTTCGTTTGCATATTGAGGCAATCTCATCCATAAAGTTTATGAAAAGTAATGGGCTGATGCTATCCCCCTGTTTTACACCTTGTGAGATGTCAAAAGGCTTGGATACTTGGCCGTTTAGTCTCACAATGCCCTTTGGGTTTTGATATGTTGATCTTATGGCATCGATCAAGGTCTTGGGTACTCCTTTTACTTTGAGGGCTTGCCATATTTCCTCCCGGGGCACTGAATCAAAGGCAGCCTTGATGTCGAGGAATGCCAAGTATAAATTTCTGTCTCTTTCCCACATCTTCTCCCCTATAATTCTCAGTGTAAAGATGTGATCCTGTGTTTGTCGACCCGGACGGAAGGCTCCTTGTTCTTCACCTAGGAGTGGTTCTATGAGCGGTCTTAATCGTCTTTCGAGTATCGATGTGTATACCTTATATAGCACTGATGAAAGACATATGGGTCTATAATTTGAACAATCTGTTTGGTCCCCTTTTTTGTGTATTGGTATGATAACATTGAGATCCCAGTCCTTGGGTATTCTTTTAGAGTCCCAAACTTTTTGGTAGAGGCATTGAATGACTTTAATAAGTTCCATTCCACCAAATTTAACAAACTCCGGCGCAATGCTATCATACCCTGCAGCTTTGCCTGTTTTTAATTTTTGTATTGCCCACTCCACTTCCTCCTCCTCAATTACATCATCCGTTAATTCTTCTTCCTCTGGCCAGTCTTCCGTCGGTGTTAGGTCTCCTTGGGTCGCTCCAAACTTTTTCTGGTAGTGCCTCCTCCAGGTTTCCATAATTTGGTCTTGTTCTATAACTAACCGCCCCATATCATCTTTTATGTTTCTCACTTGCTTTCTTTTATCCCCTCTCAGTGACTTTATTTTTCTCCAGAAGGTCCTGATGTTCTCACTGTGGTCATTATTTAGGGATTTGCCAAATTCTTCCCATGATTTCTTCTTGGCTCTTAATATAAAAGCCTTTGCTCTGTTTCTCTTAATTATGTAGTTCAGCCGATTCCTTTCCGAATTGTTTGCACAGTATTGTTTCCATGCCAGTTTCTTCTCTTTAACTGCTCTTCTCACCTCTTCGCTCCACCAGCACGTTCTTTTCTTCTTGGAGGATATCCTCTTTGTTCCACAAACTGCCGTTGCCGATTCCAATATGCTATTTTTTATATTCATCCATAGTTTCTCCAGGTCTTCTTCAAGGTTTACCTCCTGTAGCATACCTCTAAGAGTATCTTCGTATAATTTTCTCTTTGTAGGGTCCTGCAGCTGCTTAACATCTATTCTTTCATATCGCTTGACTTGAGGTTTCCTTTCCTTCAATATTTTGGTGTCGGCAACTAGGAGTAAATGATCGCTTCCAATCTCAGCTCCCCTAATAACCTTTATATCGGTGAAGAAATTCCTGATATTTCGATCATACAGAAAGTAATCGATCACGCTGTTTGCATTCCTTTCGGGTGCTGAGAAGGTGATCTTATGAACGGGTTTGTGATTCCAGAAACATAGATAATAAAAAAAAAAGCAATCTCTGATGGTTTCAAAGGAAATCATCTATCTAATAAACTGAAAACTTTGTTTTTATTTAATTTTTACGTATTGATAAGTCCTTCATCACGATCAGAACAGCTTTTTGTATCTTAACATTACTTATTTACTTCACTTTAATTTCTTGAATTCTGCAGCCTTGGTAGTGTTGGCTTTAAAATAAGTTAATGTAGATACTAAGGCGATGATGTACGTTATGGTATAATATTATTAACATTGATGATGATGATGTGTTTAGCAAACAGCTGAGTCGCAGGCGGCACGGAAGGAAGAGGCACGGAGGCGAGCACAAACTAAGAGGGCACGAAACCTGACGCTGATGATGGTGACGCCACCTCACGTAGAGGGCAGGAAGCAAGAGCACCTCCAGACCCATAAGCAAATCGAAGACGTAAGTGCTTCAATCTATCTACAATATTTATGCCTCAGAACAGATGAACAAATTCCCAATAATATAAATTAATCCCAATAATAATTAATAACATTAAAGGGAACGCATCGTGTATCATTGAACGTATTCTCAGTTCTCAGTAGCCTCGAATATATCCAAAAAAAAAATCGATTTTAAAAAATCTTATCATCCTTTTATCAAAACATCGATGTTAAAGAAATCATTGTTTTTATCATAAAGTCGAATTTATAAACGTCTTTTTTTATTTTTTTGTCAGTAAAACGATGTTTAAGGGAAGTTATTTTTTTTTTCAAAACATCAAAGTTAAATAAAAATGAAATATCTCTACACAGTTTCGATAGGTATGTGTTTATCTGTGATAACTAGTTTTTAGCAAATTAGACTTGTTTAAAAGAATAAAATAGATTATGTTGTATTGTTGGGCTGATATTTTTGCGTTTATGTCAAGCTCTACTACTTCTACTTACCATACCGCAAAAAAAAAAAAAAAAAAAAAAAAACTGAACCCAACCGTTAAAGTGAATTTTTTTATAACCAAGTCGGTGTTTAGAGTGCAATAAATAATTTCAATCTCTTATAAAAAAAATACATTAAAGGGAACGCATAGTGTATCATTGAACGCATTCCCAGTTCTCATTAGTCTCTAATATATCCAAAAAATCGACATTAAAGAGATCATATCATTATTTTATCAAAACATCGATGTTAAAGAAATCATTAAAAACGTCTTCCTTTTTTTCTTCTCTTTTTTTTTTTTTTTTTTTGTCATTAAAACGATGTTTAAGGGAAATTATTGGTTTTTCAAAACATCAAAGTTAAATAAAAATGAAATATCTCTACACAGTTTCGATAGGTATGTGTTTATCTGTGATAACTAGTTTTTAGCAAGTTTTAATATCATAATGGTTAACTTGTAGTTCTTTTGATTACGATAAAAAAATTAGACTTGTTTAAAAAGAACAAAATAGATTATGTAGTATTGTCGGGCTGATATTTTTACATTTTTGTCAAGTTCAATCCTTCTACTTGCCATACCGCAAGAAAAAGAAAAAAAAAAACTCAACCCAACGCACCCCCCTCCCCCGTTAATAATAAATGTATGAAAATACCTCTTAAAGTGAATTTTTTTATAACCAAGTAGGTGTTTAGAGTGCAATATATAATTTCAATCTCTTATAAAAAATTACTGTTAATGTAGATACTAAGACAATGATGTACGTTATGGTATAATATTATTAACATTGATAATGATGATGTTGTGTTTAGCAAACAGCCGAGTCGCAGGCGGCAAGACAGGCAGAGGCGCTGCGGCGAGCACAGACTCAGAGGGCACGGAACCTGAGACTGAGGATAGGGACGCCACCCCCCGTAGAGGGCAGGAAGCATAAGCACCTCCAGACCGACGATTACATCGAATATGTGAGTCCTTCAATCTATCTACAATATTTAAGCCTCGGAACAGATGAATATATGAAATAATATAAATTAATAAAAAAAAATTACATTAAAGGGAACGCATAGTGTATCATTGAACGTATTCTCAGTTCTCAGTTGTCTCGAATATATCCAAAAAAAAAATCGATATTAAAAAGATCATATCATCCCTTTATCAAAACATTGATGTTAAAGAAATCATTGTTTTTATCATAAAGTCGAATTTATAAACGTCTTTCTTTCTTTTATTTCTTTTTTCGTCAGTAAAACGATGTTTAAGGGATATTATTGTTTTGTTTTTTCAAAACATCGCAATTAAATAAAAATGAAATTTCTCTACACAGTTTCGATAGGTATGTGTTTATCTGTGATAACTATTTTTAATATCATAACGGTTAACTTGTAGTTCTTTTGATTACGATAAAAAAATTAGACTTGTTTAAAAGAATAAAATAGATTATGTTGTATTGTTGGGCTGATATTTTTGCGTTTATGTCAAGCTCTACTACTTCTACTTACCATACCGCAAAAAAAAAAAAAAAAAAATAAAAACTGAACCCAACCGTTAAAGTGAATTTTTTTATAACCAAGTCGGTGTTTAGAGTGCAATAAATAATTTCAATCTCTTATAAAAAAAATACATTAAAGGGAACGCATAGTGTATCATTGAACGCATTCCCAGTTCTCATTAGTCTCTAATATATCCAAAAAATCGACATTAAAGAGATCATATCATTATTTTATCAAAACATCGATGTTAAAGAAATCATTAAAAACGTCTTCCTTTTTTTCTTCTCTTTTTTTTTTTTTTTTTTTTGTCATTAAAACGATGTTTAAGGGAAATTATTGGTTTTTCAAAACATCAAAGTTAAATAAAAATGAAATATCTCTACACAGTTTCGATAGGTATGTGTTTATCTGTGATAACTAGTTTTTAGCAAGTTTTAATATCATAATGGTTAACTTGTAGTTCTTTTGATTACGATAAAAAAATTAGACTTGTTTAAAAAGAACAAAATTGATTATGTAGTATTGTCGGGCTGATATTTTTTCATTTTTGTCAAGTTCAATCCTTCTACTTGCCATACCGCAAGAAAAAGAAAAAAAAAACTCAACCCAACGCACCCCCCTCCCCCGTTTTTAATAAATGTATGAAAATACCTCTTAAAGTGAATTTTTTTATAACCAAGTAGGTGTTTAGAGTGCAATATATAATTTCAATCTCTTATAAAAAATTACTGTTAATGTAGATACTAAGACAATGATGTACGTTAAGGTATAATATTATTAACATTGATGATGATGATGTTGTGTTTAGCAAACAGCCGAGTCGCAGGCGGCAAGACAGGCAGAGGCGCTGCGGCGAGCACAGACTCAGAGGGCACGGAACCTGAGAATGAGGATAGGGACGCCACCCCCAGTAGAGGGCAGGAAGCATAAGCACCTCCAGACCGACGATTACATCGAATATGTGAGTCCTTCAATCTATCTACAATATTTAAGCCTCGGAACAGATGAATATATGAAATAATATAAATTAATAAAAAAAAATTACATTAAAGGGAACGCATAGTGTATCATTGAACGTATTCTCAGTTCTCAGTAGTCTCGAATATATCCAAAAAAAAAATCGATATTAAAAAGATCATATCATCCCTTTATCAAAACATTGATGTTAAAGAAATCATTGTTTTTATCATAAAGTCGAATTTATAAACGTCTTTCTTTCTTTTATTTCTTTTTTCGTCAGTAAAACGATGTTTAAGGGAAATTATTGTTTTGTTTTTTCAAAACATCGCAATTAAATAAAAATGAAATTTCTCTACACAGTTTCGATAGGTACGAGGGGTGATCAAAAAGTTCCAGGACTGTTGAGATTGCGCGGCAATGGAGTGTCATAGAGCAGTGCGGTTGGCAGCATTGTTTAGCGTGACTCTTCCTGAGCTCAGCTGTTTATTCAGTTTGTTGATAACCTTCTTCATTGCAAAGTTACTGCTGTTTTCGTAAAAAAAAGTTTTTTGTGTTCGGCGATTTTGTGAAATGAATGTAAAGGAAGAGCAACGCGTTTGCGTAAAGTTTTGTGTGAAGTTGGGTAAAATGTTATGAGACCATTAACCGCTTTCGTTATCTTCAAACCCTGAGAAATTTGCGCGAGGCAATAAGGAGGAAGAGACCAGAGTTGTGGCGGAGCGGTGAGTGGGTGCTGCATCATGACAATGCGCCTGTTCATTCCGCACTGCTCATTCGCGACTACTGCACCAAAAATGGAATGACGGTCATTCCCCAGCCTCCATATTCACCTGACCTTGCCCCTGCAGACTTTTTCTTGTTTCCAAAACTTAAGAGACCCATGAAGGGAAAGAATCGCCGAACACAAAAAACTTTTTCTTACGAAAACAGCAGTAACTTTGCAATGAAGAAGGTTATCAACAAACTGAATAAACAGCTGAGCTCAGGAAGAGTCACGCTAAACAATGCTGCCAACCGCACTGCTCTATGACACTCCATTGCCGCGCAATCTCAACAGTCCTGGAACTTTTTGATCACCCCTCGTATGTGTTTATCTGTGATAACTATTTTTAATATCATAACGGTTAACTTGTAGTTCTTTTGATTACGATAAAAAAATTAGACTTGTTTAAAAGAATAAAATAGATTATGTTGTATTGTTGGGCTGATATTTTTGCGTTTATGTCAAGCTCTACTACTTCTACTTACCATAATTTTTTTATAACCAAGTCGGTGTTTAGAGTGCAATAAATAATTTCAATCTCTTATAAAAAAAATACATTAAAGGGAACGCATAGTGTATCATTGAACGCATTCCCAGTTCTCATTAGTCTCTAATATATCCAAAAAATCGACATTAAAGAGATCATATCATTATTTTATTAAAACATCGATGTTAAAGAAATCATTAAAAACGTCTTCCTTTTTTTCTTCTCTTTTTTTTTTTTTTTTTTTTTTGTCATTAAAACGATGTTTAAGGGAAATTATTGGTTTTTCAAAACATGGATGTAAAAAAAATCTTGATTCTTGAACTATCGATGATAAAAAAAAAAAAAAATCTTTGATGGTTTCAAAAAAAATCATCTATTTTCTCATAACACCAATGTCATTTTAGTAGTAAATATTTGGAATTGAAGGCTTAAGGCAAATTTACACTAGGCTAATTTATCAGAGATATATAGAAAAATATTTCCTATTCGAACTTTTTGGATGCATCAGAATTATAATATTCACCTTAATGTACAAAACCTTTTAAACCCACGAAGGTTCTTGCAAAAAGATTTAGTGTCTTCCAAATCATTTCGGAATTGGTCATTCATATGTTGGGGACAGTCAACGACCTAGAATATCGATTAATATCTCGACCCATCGTCGGGGGACTGTTTCATTAGTATAAAAACTTCCTCAATTCAAAACTGGGCAAATGTAACAATGTTGTTTAAGGCTTCCATGGTCCGAAACCATTGTCTACATTTTTGCTTCAGGTTTCACCATGTCATAGGTTTTCCAACGACCGTTGTTGGGAAACCTATGACATGGTGAAACCTGAAGAAGAAATGCAGACAAATGTAGCAATGTACACATTCATTTCATCACATCACATCGCGGTCTTGATTCCATGCAAATATGTCGACGATATTATTAGAAAATCGCTTGCGAACAATAAATTCTTGGATACCCATATAACATATTTTAAATTACTATGATGCACCTATTATGCATCTCATACCTATTTGCAAAATATATTCCTGTTTATATAATCTCTACAAAAGAAAAAAGTTCACTCAATATTCATTTCACTGTGAATTCTGCCTACTATGAAGTCCCCTTACATAGTTGCGTCCCTGTTTCGAATTCGAACCAATCGAAGCCCAGTGCATCGAATGCAGAGTAATTTTTTACTTTCACTTACCGATATATAAAATATATAGTGAGGGAAAGTATTGATACCGTACAAATTTCGACTTCCGGATTCCAACGGAAATACACTTTTTGGGGTCTCCTGAGTCCAAATAACCAAAGGTCTGCGCGTGTGAGCAGACTAGCTCAAGAACTACAAACCGTACAAATCTGAAATTGGGTGTTTGTTGTATGTATATGTCCCCAATGTGACAGCAAAAATTTCATCAAAATTAATTAAATGTTAGGGTACATAATTTAATAAATTTAATTTCACTTTTATGTTTTTTTCGATATCCTCAAAAACGGCTCTTACGATTTTGATTAAACTCGTCATGTCGTGTGAGAATCAAGTATTCTTTAATATCAGGTAAGTTTTATCATCATTATAATGTTCTGAGGGGCCTTTTTTGTTTTCCTATAAAGTACCTCTGTTTTTGTTTATATGGAGAAATTAGCTGTCTCTCGTTACGCAAAAAAATAAGAAATGGCTAAATATGAATTATGAAAAAAATCGATAAACATATACCGACAACTCATAAAAGACTGAGCCCACGCATGCGCAATACGCCTTTAATGACAGGCTAATGTTTATAATTAAATACTTTCTTTTAATGGCAAAGTATTGTCAACGTGTTTTGAAACATTCATGTCTAATGGAAATTATTTGTTTAAAGGATGATTACCATTCTTAGAGGGGTATATTTCAGGAAAATAAGAAAGTTTTTTTCTCACTGTATATAAATATTTTTTGAAAAGAAATAAAATACGAATGATAGCTAAATAATTGTTACATTGTGACCTACCGTTATCTCAAACTTCAATCTCTCCAAACTCCCATTTGCTTAAAAATCATTGTTAGAGAACTTTTTCCCTGACAGCATAGGGTGGTCATGTTCCTAAAAATAGGAACATTTGACAATTTTCCGTTTTGTTTGGTAAAGTGTTATTTGTTTTAGTAAACAAGTTTTTAGGAAGAGACTACTGAATTATAGATATAGAATGCAAGGCCTTAAAGTCTTGTATTATTTCAATAATGCACTTAATCATGCAGATTACATGACAAATTTTCGCCTATTCAGGCATCTTCAGGGCTACTACAGTTTCGCAAGCAAGCTAGAAACAGACTCCTTTTATAATAAAAAAATAGACTTGTTTACTACATTATTGTCTACATTATAGACTTGTTTATACATCTTATTAAAGCATCATTTGAGTCTCTGTGTTTCTAGTTTGCTTGCAAAACTGTAGTAGCCCTGAAGATGCCTGAATAGGCGAAAATTTTGCATGTAATCTGCATGATTAAGTGCATTATTGAAATAATACGAGACTTTGAGGCCTTGCATTCTACATCTAAAGTTTGTTTTATAAATTTTGTCAAAGCTCGATGAAGCGCGATGTATGGATGTGAAACTGATGTGACTAAAGTTTTCAGAGAATCGTTAAGGAAAATATTGAATTTTCAAGGTTACACACGCGGTGCCAACCGAATCAACAACTTGCCCGCCACATAAGCTCTCCCTACGGTGTGGTGCAGTGGCAGGGATGGGGACCGAAGAAGGGGGATTGGGAGGGGGCACTACCGGGTAACCTGATTTGGCGACAAATAAAATTTCAAAACATTGAATGAGATAAACTAACTATAGGTCATAAAATAATAACATGGTTATTCCATATTATAACAACTAGGGTTTGAACCTTTAGGTGTTGGATTTTAATAATTTTTCGGTTATTTGTTGTAAAGAAAAAGCGAAATTTTAGATTTTTCGAACATATAGTTTTTAGGATACAAACATTTGAAGCGATAAAAAAAAAATCTGGTGCGTGCGCGCAACACACAACTTTCACTTACCAACTTACTTAGATTAGAAATTGACGTGTTTTGCTAAATATCATTTCCCAAAGTCACACATTTTTCTACATTCATATCTTATTTTTGTTATTCGTGAAAGCCATTTTTGAGTAAATAAAAAAAAACCATGAAAATGATATAAAATTTATTAAGCAAAGTCCCCCCTCCGGTTAATCAATTATGATGAAATTTCAACAGTCATATCTCGGGCATATACATACATCAAATACCCAGTTTGATCAAAATCGTTAAAGCCGATTTAGAATAAATAAGAAAAACACGTGAAAATGTTACAAAATTTATTAAGTAAAGTCCCCCCTCCGGTTAATCAATTTTGATGAAATTTTTACAGTCATATCTCGGGCATATAAATAGATCAAATACTCAGTATAATCAAAATCGTTAGAGCCGTTTTTGAGAAAATCGAAAAAAAACTAAAAAGTTATTAAGTAAAGTACCCCCACTCTTTAAGTAATTTTGATAAAATTTATGCTGTTACATCGCGGGCATATACCTACATTAAATACCCGATTTCAGGATGGCACGGTTTATAGTTTTTTAGCTAGTCTGTTCACACACACACACACACACACACACACACACACACACACACACACACACACACACACACACACACACACACACACAGACACACACACACACAGACACACACACACACACACACAGACACACAGACACACACAGACACACACAGACACACACACACACACACACACACACACACACACACACACAGACACACAGACACACAGACACACACTGACACACAGACACACAGACACAAACACACACAGACCATTTCGCGGGACTTGGTCATTTCGACTTAAGGGACCCCAAAACGTTTATTTCCGGAAAACCGGAAGTAGAAATTTTTCACGATCGCAATACTTCCACTTACTATATATTTCATAAATAGGTAAGTGAAAGTAAAAAAAAAACACGGTTGAGATTTTGAGTTGAGTTGGCGAAAATATTTCGATTTAATTTAAATTCCACCCCAAAAACTGTTTAAAAATGTACCGTTTTTGCTTTTTTTTTTTTTTTTTTATTTTTTTTTTTTTTTACTGTTTCGAAAATCTCAATTACAGTTAGTCCAAAAAATTTGAAATTTCAAGGAGGAATGAAGGTTCAGACCCTCCATTTTTTAAAAGTTTAAATGCTGATAATTGACCATCATTACCCCTCATAACAATACAAAATTGCACAGGCTTGAATTAAAGGAGAATCCTCACTGCGAAAAAATTTAGTATGGTATAATTTAACAGTTTAAATTAATTATTGAAGAAAATTATAATATTTATTTTAACAGTTTATATTTCAACCTTTTACACATTGTACATCAATCAAATGCTGATAGTGATGGTGAAGTCTGAACACATTCTGTCTGTCTTCCCGTAAGTGCGTGTAGTGTGGGTCCTCTCTCCGTTTTATATTATCCGAATTGAATATTTAGGAATATCGATAGTGTTGTAGAAATCGTCTTTACTATTAAATTACGATTCCAAAAATTAATTAACATTTCTTTATTGAATATTAGTTATTTATTATTTTTAAGTGATTATTATATAATTTTATCGGCAGAGCTTACCAATGAAATAACGTGTCAGGTGTCACTTTCTGCAGCTCAGTAACCGAGGCTGATATTTTCTAAATGATTGGATCTACTGCGCTACAATGTGGCGACAGCTTGCGGGTGGGGTTGTTGAAAAGAAAGGTGGCCAAGGCTAGGATTGTCCCCACGGTTAGCTCAATTTTAAGAGCACTGCGACGGAGACGCAGAAGTCACGGGTTATATTCCCGGACGTAGGAAAGCTTTTCTCTTCTGATAAAATTATTTAAAATTATCAATGTCACCTTTTACAAGATGGAATAAGCATACCAATCAAAGCAAAGCATACCATCTGTTACCAATTCATAGTTCACTTTCCATTTTAGATAATCTCCACGATATTTATAATATACATAATTATATTTATATTCTATTTATTCAGCCTATCTGTAATACACCCTGGCATTATTATAAATAACTATATGTAACAGAAAATTATTATATACTTTATTAACACATGCTCAACATAATCTGGATTCGATATCTTTGACAGAGAGACAGCAGCATCTACCACAAGGAGGCGATTATCGCCCAGCGGGAGAGAGAGGATCTCATCGCCGAGAATCATAACCGAGAAGGTAAGTCTCTATGAATGAGTATGAATGATGAATGAATGGATTTGTTTTCAATAATTACATTCACAACCCTTTAACTGCGAAGGTAGCGGGGCATGAGGTGGTCCGCCGCACAGTGCTCCCGATTCCCTTATAATGGTTAAAAAAAAACCCAAAAACCAACTTCTTTTTTTCTGGATCTAATAATTTTTCTTTGTTTTTATATGAATGCTGGACCTTGAAAATATAGTTGAAACAAAAATAGAATAACATTTGTGGAATATACAACATTTCAAAGTTGTATGTTTCTGGCATCCGCGCCCTTTTTGCAGCCCGCTAACCAATGTTTATATCATTCGCTAGTTAATTTCTATCAATTTTTACTTATGTCACCTTGAATGTGCATTCAATATAAAATATGAAATGATCCATCCAAATGATTTCTGTATCCATCGATTTAAGCGAATGAACTATTTTTTAAAGTAAACAATTTTGGTCACCTATTCTTCATATTGGGGTATGTCTGAAGAATTTATTTTGCAAATGTTTGCAATGGTTGTGGCACTACACGTTACAGAAACTATCCGAGTTTCATTTGGTATAAGTTTCATGTCCATCACAATCCATCAACATAAGGAAAAGGGGAGATTTTAGAGATAAAGCATGAGTCACGGCCCGCCGGCTCGAAGGGTGCGCTACCTTAATTTGATACTTGTGGTCCTGATTTCTGTTGAGTTAGAGTACTTATGAAGAAGACTATGGACTTTGGACCGGCACTGGTGGAGTTAAAAACTTTTTAAAATTTAAAAAGCTTCCCCATCACTAGCACCCGTTACGAACTCCAAAAGATCTTCCTAACTATATTTTTTTTTTCGCCATCACAGCAATTTCAAAACACAGGTTTATGCCACATTAGTTGCAAATAAACTAAAATTAGACAAAGGTTGTAGATAATAGGCAGGTATAGAAAGGTTTGAATCAGGCAAAAGTTTATGTTATTTACAGAAAGCTGTAAAGCAACCGTATATCAAGGCAATATACTAAGGAAAAGAAGAATCAAATGCCCTATAGCAGTACGGGAAAATATTATAAATTCCGGCGCCCGGCTTGCGCATATACGAGCCACTAGCAGTCGAAGGGTTAATATGTAAGTGGGTAAATGATCTTAACTTTACAAAAGTTATTTCAATTTGTAGTGTTTGTTTTACCAACTAGTTAGGCCATCGGCCACAGTGGGCGTGGTAAAAATTAATACCGATCAATATCTATATAATATGGTAGGTTAAATAATCAAAGATTTGATAATGTTTGTTCAAGACATAATTTTCTTAGTATATATATATATATATATATATAATTTATAATGTTCTGCATCAATTTATAATTATATTTAAAAATTATTTTTCAGATGTCGTAAGTACTTTCATGGATTGGCTGATGGAAGAAGTAGAGATTGAAATGCAAAAAATGCGTGAAAATAAAGATCTTCTCTCAGGTATGTTACCCCACCCCCTCAAATCAGTATTTTACCGTTAAAGGTATCAAAATTACGGTATAATTACATGTTTTATTAATGTAATTAACCAAAATAACAGATACTGCACGCTATTAAATTCAAGGTTGTTAAAGGCCATGAACAAACATTAGTGTTTTGTTTCGTAAGTTAAGTGATGATCTGTTGTCTTGAAGGTGTGACAGTTGTTTACATCATCTGGTCAGTTTATGTCTTTTTAGTTTTGTATGTATGTTCCAAGTGTGAAGCCAAGTTGAAGTTGGAAAGTGTGAGCAGCTGGTCTTTAAAGATGCTCTTTCAAAACTGAGAGATATGAAAACCGGAACATCAAAAAAAGAGTCTACAAGACGGTACTCTACTATACGAGTGGTGATGTACGGAAGCGAGGCTAGGACCCTTACAAAACATCGGGAGAGATACAACCAGGATAGATACAACTAAGTTCCGAATAAAGGTAAATAGGGAACTTAGGGACCTGTACAAGAATCCAGACTTAGTTTCCTGTACCAAAGATTAAGATGGTTGAGGGACTTAAACGAATGAATAAAGGAAGAACTCCAAAGAAAATAATGGAAGGACGCCCAGATGGTAAAAGAGGCAGACCTAGACTGCGATGGCAGGAAGATGTGGGAGCGGATCTTGGACTGATGGGAGTGGTTGAATGAAGGAGCGCGGCAGAGGATCGAGCCGAATGGAAGAAGATTGTCGAGGGGGCCAAGGTCCTACAGGGACCAGAGCGCCAACAGAATTAGTTATGTATGTTCCAAGTGAGCCTTTTGTCCTTGGCTTCCTCGGTGAGAAACTTATATGTAAAGCTCGGAATTCCGTGCAGTAAAAAATTGAAAACGTGCAATAAACACTTCAAAACATGTAATAAAAATGTATTGCTTGAAAATCAGACATTAAATTATTATTGTGAACAAAAAATAGCTACTTTGAAATAAAATAAGTTGCGGAGAGTAAATTAAATTAGAAACTCTTTTATTTTTTATGATATTGGTTTTGGTATAGATTTTGGTAAATAGGTGCAATTGCACGGGAATCCGAGCTCTACTTATATGGTTCGACTTAGTCGCATCTATTTTTATTTTCCACTTTTGGACCAATTTTCTCCGTCAAATAGGATTTTCTGAATTGATGCTATTATGGGATCTTTGTGTGAAGAAAGGATAGCTGTGTCGTCAGCGAAGGTAAAGATAGTGGTGCAAGTTTGCAATTTACGTGGGTACAAAAAATATTATTATTGCGTTTGATACTTCTAGATAGACTGTAGTAAATCCGGGTCTTTTTCGTTTAAAGCACGCCAACCGAATCTACAGTTACAAATAACACAACACATGTTTTTAAAAATAACGATATTTAATATATCGCTACATACTTAATTCTTCTTGACAAAATAACGTGCTAATTCACGAATAAATGAAAATCAATATTTATTGGAAATTTAGAACCAGTAAACCATGTACCTTCTCTTTGGCCAATTTCCATACGACAGGATCTATTATGACATCTCCATCTGAATCTATTCTCTCACTTGCTTATTTTCATGTTATGTCCACTTAGGTTGGCGTCAATTAGGTTGTAGTGCTTTAAACGAAAAAGACCCGTAAATCCTTAATGTAAATACCATCGATTGCATAAAAATCCCTTATTAACCAGCTTTCTTTTCCAGAAATGCTGCGAGAGATCCTAGAGAATAGGGCGGAGGTCTACGTCAAGCTCCAGGAACGTGCCGCTCAGAAGAGGGGACACGATTCCGAAGAGGACCTCACACCATCCGAGTCCCAAGAGACGGAGGTGGAGTACGAGGAGGAATCTTTGGCAGAGGAAGGGCGGGCGGAAGAAGAGGCTGTGATGTTGGCAGACGACAGGACCAGCATCCTATCGGTGAGTAAACACAGATCGATATCTTTATATCGATATATTAAATAATAATATAATAATAAAGGCTTTAGAAACCCGGAGGTTCGACGCCGACAATAACGATCGCTCCATTCACCCACATCCGTCCAGTCCTTTATTATATCAGTAGTATTATCCGACTAGGGATGCGACATCGATGTCGATGTTTTGGGCAAAAAATCGATGTTTTTAACATTGATGTTACGCAGCCGCAGTTTTCCGATCATCGATGTTTGTGGGCCGATGTTAACATCGATGTTTTGAAAACAACAAATATGTTATTAACATCGATGTTTTTGACAAAATCAAATATGTTTTACCATCGATGTTTTAACTATTACAAAGATGTTATAACAATAACAAAGAAACAAAAATATATATGCTCTTAGAATCGATGTTTTAACAATAACAAAGTTGTTTTTAACTTCGATGTTTTGGACCAAAAATAATATGCTTTTAACATCGAATTTTCGGACTAAACTGATATGTTATAACATCGATGTTTTTGACTAAAAAAAATGTTTTAACTTCGAAGTTTTAACAATAACCAAGTTATTTTTAACATCAATGTCTTAATAATAAACTGCGTTGTTTTTAGCATCGATGTTTTAACAATAACAAAGTTGTTTTTAACTTCGATGTTTTGGACCAAAAATAATATGCTTTTAACATCGAATTTTCGGACTAAACTGATATGTTATAACATCGATGTTTTTGACTAAAAAAAATGTTTTAACTTCGAAGTTTTAACAATAACCAAGTTATTTTTAACATCAATGTCTTAATAATAAACTGCGTTGTTTTTAGCATCGATATTTTGACAATAACAAATGTTTTAATATCGATGTTTTGGACAAAATCAAATATGTATTAACAACTATGTTTTGTCAGTAACAAAGTTGTTTTTAACATCGATGCTTTGGAAAAAATCAAATATATTTTAACGTCGATGTTATAACAATAATAAAGTTGTTTTTAACATCGATGATTTTGACAAAAACAAATATGTTTTAACATCGATGTTTTGGACAAAATCAAATATGTATTAACTATAACAAAGATGTTTTAACGATAAAAAATAAACAAAAATATATATGCTCTTAACATCGATGTTTTAACAATAACCAAATTGTTCTTAACATCGATGTTTTAACAATAACAAAGTTGTTCTTAACATCGATTTTTCGGACAAAACTGATATGTTATAACATCGATGTTTTTGACTAAAAAAAATGTTTTAACATCAATGTTTTAACAATAACCAAGTTATTTTTAACATCAATGTCTTAACAATAAACTACGTTGTTTTTAACATCGATGTTTTGACAACAAATGTTTTAAAATCGATGTTTTGACAATAACAAATGTTTTAATATCGATGTTTTGGACAAAATCAAATATGTATTAACAACGATGTTTTGTCAATAACAAAGTTGTTTTTAACATCGATGCTTTGGAAAAAATCAAATATATTTTAACGTCGATGTTATAACAATAACCAAGTTATTTTTAACATCAATGTCTTAATAATAAACTGCGTTGTTTTTAGCATCGATATTTTGACAATAACAAATGTTTTAATATCGATGTTTTGGACAAAATCAAATATGTATTAACAACTATGTTTTGTCAGTAACAAAGTTGTTTTTAACATCGATGCTTTGGAAAAAATCAAATATATTTTAACGTCGATGTTATAACAATAATAAAGTTGTTTTTAACATCGATGATTTTGACAAAAACAAATATGTTTTAACATCGATGTTTTGGACAAAATCAAATATGTATTAACTATAACAAAGATGTTTTAACGATAAAAAATAAACAAAAAGATATATGCTCTTAACATCGATGTTTTAACAATAACCAAATTGTTCTTAACATCGATGTTTTAACAATAAAAAAGTTGTTCTTAACATCGATTTTTCGGACAAAACTGATATGTTATAACATCGATGTTTTTGACTAAAAAAAATGTTTTAACATCGATGTTTTAACAATAACCAAGTTATTTTTAACATCAATGTCTTAACAATAAACTACGTTGTTTTTAGCATCGATGTTTTGACAACAAATGTTTTAAAATCGATGATTTTGACAAAAACAAATATGTTTTAACATCGATGTTTTTGACAAAATCAAATATGTTTTAACTATAACAAAGATGTTTTAAAAATAAAAAATAAACAAAAATATATATGCTCTTAACATCGATGTTTTAACAATAACCAAATTGTTTTTAACATTGATGTTTTTGACATCGATTTTTCGAACAAAACCGATATGTTATAACATCGATGTTTTTGACTAAAAAAAATGTTTTAACAAAAACCAAGCTATTTTTAACATCAATGTCTTGACAATAAACTATGTCGTTTTTAGCATCGATGTTTTGACAATAACAAATGTTTTAACATCGATGTTTTGACAATAACAAATGTTTTAATATCGATGTTTTGGACAAAATCAAATATGTATAAACTACTATGTTTTTTTCAATAACAAAGTTGTTTTTAACATCGATGTTTTTTACAAAATCAAATATGTTTTAATTATAACAAAGATGTTTTAACAAAAACCAAGCTATTTTTAACATCAATGTCTTGACAATAAACTATGTCGTTTTTAGCATCGATGTTTTGACAATAACAAATGTTTTTAGCATCGATGTTTTGACAATAACAAATGTTTTAACATCGATGTTTTGACAATAACAAATGTTTTAATATCGATGTTTTGGACAAAATCAAATATGTATAAACTACTATGTTTTTTTCAATAACAAAGTTGTTTTTAACATCGATGTTTTTTACAAAATCAAATATGTTTTAATTATAACAAAGATGTTTTAACAATAAAAAATAAACAAAAATATATATGCTCTTAACATCGATGTTTTAACAATAACCAAATTGTTTTTATCGTTGATGTTTTGGACAAAAAACAACTATATATATGCTCTTAATATCGATGTTTTAACAATAACAAAGTTGTTCTTAACATCGCTGTTTTAACAATAACAAAGTTGTTTACACTCTGTTCGGCATTGTGTAAACTGTGAAATTCTCCGGTTGGTTAGTCCGTCTTCAGTCCAAATATCAGTTTAAATTTATAACCTATAAATAAATAACGAAGTAAAGTTTGGTTCCAAACTTCGTTCCAAAAACTCAACCAAGAAAATAAGCCTTTGGGTTATTATTTCCTTTAATTTCTGGTAGATTTCGAAATTGTGTTTGAGCTAAAATAAATTATTAAAAAAAAAAAAAGAAATTCTTATTAAATTGTGACTATTTATATTAGATTCAGTTTTTCCGCAGGGGGGATTTTGGGAAACAAAAACTACAGATTAAATAAATTCGTATTAATTTTTTATATTTTTAAGTACTAGCTGTCTAACCCGGTTTACCCCAGGGAATTTCATTTTTCTTATATACGTGAACAGATCTATAAACAAAAAATACAACAAACATAGCACTAATAGATTATTATTCTAAAGCTTTAGGATATACCAGAGATTGGCTGAAGTTATGCAATTTTAATACGGACAGGTGTTCGCACCTGACATGAAACAACCACTGAGCGAAATATGGGGAATTTAGAACAAACGGTATGGATTTCTATAAAGAAGAAACAAGCAAATAAAAACAGAATTTCATCTTTATTTATATAGATTATATAAACAAATATTTTAATTCCTGTAAGTTATATTTGAAAAATTGAGCTTTACAACGTTAGAATGCTCCTAATCCTTCCCCTAGGCATAGGAAGTTTACCAGCATGCCTCCCTTAAAGAAATCCTGCAGATGCCCTTCTTCTTCTTCTTCCTCGTTCTTCATCTCATGTCCAAATTCAGCCATATTTAGGAAGTTAAAAGCGTGATGTGCCGTTTTCTGGTCTTTGCCAGGGCTATTTGCACCTTTCGGTCGCACATCTCCGGCTTCGGCTTATTTTTTGTGTTCAGGGTTTATTCCCTTTGGTCTTTGGAGTCCGTTCTCCTACCAACAAGACAGGGGATCTGGCTCTTCTGCTCTTTTGGCCGTTGGAATACGTGATTCTCTTCCGCCCTCAAGACCATTGGCCTGTTTTCACCTGTAACCCTAGGCAGGGGCCCTCACCGGGACAGATGCCCTTTTGCTATATACCCTTGCAATAACTTTCACGTAAGATACCTATAATCTTTCAACGGAATACATACAAAACTAATGGCAAAAACAATCTCACAAATCTCAATTTATTAAAAGATTATAATATTACTATATACTATATAAAAAATAAAAAGATTATAATATTACTAAAGAAGAATTAACGGATCGTTACGGATCGGAAAGCGTGTGTTCGACGTTTTTTAAGTGTTGTCTAAGGGCATAAAGAGACGTTAATTAAAAAGGGAAAGTCTGAATTTTTCGTAAATATATATATTTTAAGACTTTACAAACTAAATATTAATCTTTCTGAAGTTCCCAGAGTTCCGACGATATATTATAAATATATATTAGAGCACTCATTAAGGGAAATTGAAATATCAATCTTGGCGAAACATTTGTCTTCTTTCTTTCCTGTTGTTTGTCGATTAGTTTTTCATATTCCATATTTAGACATTTCATAAACCTACCTGATATAAAAAAATACAAGATTATCATTAAACCTGACGAGGCCAAACAAAATTGTTAGAGCCGTTATTGTGAAAAATGTGATACAATTTATGAGTTAATGTACCCTTTCCGTTAACTCTATTTTGATGAAATTTTCGCCGTTAAATCACGGCAGGTTCGTTTCGAAAATTTCAGGTTCCTACGGTTTATTTTTTCGATTTCTATTTCATAAATTGTTTGTATAGATAGTGAAAAAAGAAAATTTATGTCTTCTGTTTTTTAATAGCGTTGATCAGTACCACTAAGGAGCAAGATTTACGAAAATCAATTTTATGCTGTAAATTAACCTTTTCACAAATCTAGGCGTACTCAAAATAGAAAGGGAACCCTCAAAATGTGTTGCAGTGTTGTCAAAGGGTGTAGTTATGTGGGCAGTATGTTCATATAGGTTTGAGTAAAGTAAGTATGTATATGTATTTAGTTTTTGTTTAATAGTTTTGAGGATTCGGAAAAACATTTGGTAAAGTAGGTTAAAATAAAAATAAAATGAACATAAAATAAAAAGTACCTTCTCACCAACAAACCTTTTTCGATTTTGCTATTATCAAACATGACTCCCCTACGGGCAATTTTATGGGTTTTTTAAAAAATAAGAAGATATTCGATTATAAATAATAATAATAATAATACTTATCCTTGCAGCCCTACGACAAACCACCAGAGGTACACGAGGCTGTACAAACAGATGTTTTCTTGGACAGACCCCCGACGCCTAGCCTCACGGTCGACCTCAACGCCGGAGTGGACGTTGGTACCCAGATCTACCCAGGAGAGCTGTTCCACTTCGACACGGAAGTGCAGCCCGTCCTGGAAGTGCTGGTCTGGAATACGTTAGAGCAGTCGCTGGTGGAAGTGTTCGAGGAGGACGAGACGATGGCCATCAGGAAGCAGCAGAAGCTGCTGAGGGAACTGGCCGAGAAGCAGAGGCTGGCGGAGCAGGAGCGCAGGAGGAAGGAGCAGATGGTGAGTTCAACACCACTTTTAGTGTACATTATTAGTGTATATTATATCGTATATTAGTTGTGTATATAATCAAAGCATGCTGCCCATTCAAAATCCAGATTCATCAGTTTTATCGTTTTAACTTTATTTAACTCCAAGAAATATTGTAATTTTTTATTAAATACAGTCTCGTCTAACATGCATACAATATCAAACACCATATAATTTAACTTATACAGTCCATTCACTTTTTTTCAAAGCTACCAAATTGGTCAAAGCTTAATCATTGATTTTAAAATGACAGTCAGATCAAATAGCCCTTTCATAATAGATTTGGAGTTTTCAGCGTTTGTGCAATGCAAGTGCTGAAGTAGTTGGTAACGACGAGCAGTTTTTACAGCAATGCCTGAGGATGCTAATAAAAAAAAATAACATATATATATATACATATATATATACATATATATATATATATATATATATATATATATATATATATATATATATATATATATATATATAGGGGAAGTGGGACACGATGGCCCTCCCAAGTAATCACCTACATCCAAAAATACACCAGATGCATATAGTTTTTTCTGTAGTGCTTCAGCAATGTAGTCAGTAACCCTGTGTAGTTGTTGTGTTGTAGAATGGAATGAGCGGAAACCGAATTGATGATCAGGTATTAACTTTTGTTCAGTCAAAATCTCAACAAGTCTTCTGTACATCATTTTTTCAAATACTTTTGAGCATATAGGAAGGAGGCTGATTGGTCTATATGATGATGGGTTGTATATGTCTTTATTAGGTTTGTGGATCATTCTAACGATTGAGTATTTCCATTGTAGCGGGAATTTTGATGTTCTTAGTATACAGTTGTAAATTGTTGTTAGAAACACTAAAGCTTTTCTAGGCATTTGCTGGATAGCTTGGGCTGTAATTAAGTCATAACCAGGGGCTTTTCTTTTTGGTAACTGTTTGATCTGTGATGCGACCTGGGAAGGAGTGAATGAAGGAGGTGGTAGTGTTAGTTGGAGTGTCAAGGGTGTTAAGATTTTTGGACTAATTACCTATGCGAGAGGTAACTAGTCGCGAAAAAAAAGCCGTATTTATTACGGTTTTTAAAATTTTAGTTCGCGAGAAATAACAACAGATCGCATTAACAACGTTGGTCGCGGTAGCCAGGAGGGGGGGGGGTAAAACCCCACCCGCCCTCCCCCACCGCTTCACCACATAATAAGGACATTTTGAATATTTACCTTTGCGAAAGGTAATTAGCTAGGAAAAAAAAACCCATAGTTATTAGTTAATGAAAATTAACGAGTGCGAGAGCTAACTGGAGCGCGGGGACAACTAGTTGGCGACGGTGGTGGTCCCTGGTGGGGTCGGGGAAAACCCGCCCCCCCCTCCCTATTCTATAGTCTTGCCTAATAAAGATTTTTGGACTAATTACCTATGCGAGAGGTAACTAGTCGCGAAAAAAAAGCCTTTTTTATTACGGTTTTTAAAATTTTAGTTCGCGAGAAATAACAACAGATCGCATTAACAACGTTGGTCGCGGTAGCCAGGAGGGGGGGGGTAAAACCCACCCGCCCTCCCCCACCGCTTCACCACATAATAAGGACTTTTTGAATATTTACCTTTGCGAAAGGTAATTAGCTAGGAAAAAAAACCCATAGTTATTAGTTAATGAAAATTAACGAGTGCGAGAGCTAACTGGAGCGCGGGGACAACTAGTTGGCGACAATGGTGGTCCCTGGTGGGGTCGGGGAAAACCCGCCCCCCCTCCCTATTCTATAGTCTTACCAAATAAAGATTTTTGGACTAATTACCTGACAAGAGATCGCATTGAAAACGTTGGTCGCGGTAGCCAGGAGGGGGGGGGTACATCCATACATAATAAGGACTTTTTGAATATTTACCTTTGCAAGAGGTAAATAGCTAGGAAAAAAAAAACCCATAGTAATTAGTTAATGAAAATTAACGAGTGCGAGAGCTAACTGGAGCGCGGGGACAACTAGTTGGCGACGGTGGTGGTATTGGTATAAGAAAATAAGTAGTTTTCTTTACTGTCTATTCTATCTTTTGTGTTCTCTTTATTTTTTGACCCAATAGCAAACGCTAAATAAATGGAAGAATATTAAAACCTATTAATTATATCGTCATCACCATGGTTAAGTAACGAATATGCAACTAAAAACCTATGCATGTTCGTTACTTTAGTATGGTGACGGCGATAGAGTGACCTACCGCGACCAACGTTTTCAATGCGATCTCTTGTCAGTTCTCGCGAACTAAAATTTTAAAAACCGTAATTAATACGGCTTTTTTTTTCGCGACTAGTTACCTCTCGCATAGGTAATTAGTCCAAAAATCTTTATTAGGTAAGACTATAGATAAGGGCGGGGGGGAGGGTTTTCCCCGACGCCACCAGGAACCACGACCGTCGCCAACTAGTTGTCCCCGCGCTCCAGTTAGCTCTTGCACTCGTTAATTTTCATTAACTAATAACTATGGATTTTTTTTTTCCTAGCTAATTACCTCTCGCAAAGGTAAATATTCAAAAAGTCCTTATTATGTACCTTAAAATGTACCCCCCCCCCTCCTGGCTACCGCGACCAACGTTTTCAATGCGATCTCTTGTCAGTTCTCGCGAACTAAAATTTTAACAACCGTAATTAATACGGCTTTTTTTCGCGACTAGTTACCTCTCGCATAGGTAATTAGTCCAAAAATCTTTATTAGGTAAGACTATAGATAAGGGCGGGGGGGAGGGTTTTCCCCGACGCCTCCAGGAACCACCACCGTCGCCAACTAGTTGTCCCCGCGCTCCAGTTAGCTCTCGCACTCGTTAATTTTCATTAACTAATTACCATGGTTTTTTTTCCATAGCTAATTAGTTAATTTTCATTAACTAATTACTATGGGTTTTTTTTCCATAGCTAATTACCTCTCGCAGAGGTAAATATTCAAAAAGTCGTTATTATGTGGTGAAGCGGCGGGAGAGGGCGGGTGGAGTTTTACCCCCCCCCTCCTGGCTACCGCAACCAACGTTTTCAATGCGATCTCTTGTCAGTTCTTGCGAACTAAAATTTTAAAAACGGTAATTAATACGGCTTTTTTTCGCGACTAGTTACCTCTAATAAATAAGTTGTTATGCTATGCTATAAACTATGCTAATTGATTTCCAAATCAATGGCCTTTGGATGAAACACAAAAATTTTTTTTTTCCACAGCATCCCACCTGAGACTTTATTTTCAATATTTTATTTTTTCCATGTTCTCTTAGGGTCTTTCATGCCCATTCTATTTTGTTTCATGCCCGGGGTACAATGAAACAGCTGAAAAAAACACCATCATTAACAAAAAAAAACTTTATTCGGCTTCCAGTCGGTTTTTCAGTTTAGGATAACCACGAATTTTTTTACGAAAGAGGAAAGTTTGACTTTGGAAGAATTTCGCACCAGTTTGTAGGAAAATGAAAAAAACCGACTGCTTATTGCGCAATGAAAAACAAATGCGGTACGATGAAACATTCGTGGGACTCCATGAAACACCCTTGTTTCAAGGAATCCCAACGAGCCTTTTGATTTCTTTAACTTTCTACGATGAACGTGAAGGGGTAGGAAAGCTAAAATCAGGCAAAATCTTAAGAGATACATGCATAATGAAAACGTTGTAAGAGCTGATTGAACAAAATAATTACTCATACTCAGAGACGAAAATCCATTCGAAGAAAAATATTAGTTTTGCCACACAAAACAGCATTTCAGAAGTGGAGTCTGTCACGGAACAAGTCGAAAGGGGACAATATGCTGACTTTGTTTGGAGCCACCCTCACCGCTCGCTGTCTGAATTTGGTTGCAATAGACCTTTTGGTTCGCCCAGTGTACCGACGGTTTCATTGTGCCCCCCCCCCCTCCCCATATATTATTATTAGAGTAGATTATAGGGCATATTATTAGTGTATTTATTAGCGTGTGTTAGAAATATTACTTTTTCCCTTAGGAAAATTCGTACCTTTTGACATTGTTTGTATATTTCATTAAACTATGATGTTTCATTGTTTGCTATTTCAAAAAGAATTTACCTAATGCTATTGCGAAATAAAAAGGTAGTGATTTTCCAAAAATAAATATCGTTTGAAGTGCTCTACCTACTCCAAAACGTTTAAATGACAACCCCAAGTCATTGTGTCTACTGAAAGGTTCATACGTAGTTTTGTCGCGGTTTTATAATACTGAAATAGTTCGTTACTGTTCCCAATATATGAATGACAAAATTCCGATAGGAGTTCGACTGTACGGAACTCTCCGTTTAATATTATCGGAATTGAATATTCAGGGATATCGATAGTGTTGTAGAAATCGTCTTTACTATTAACTTACGATTCCATAAAATTAATTAACATTTCTTTATTGAATATTAGTTATTAATTATTTTTAAGTGGTTATTATATAATTTTATCGGCAGAGCTTACCAATGAGCTAACGTTGTCAGGTGTCACTTTCTGCAGCGCAGTAACCTGGGCTGATATTTTCTAAATGATTGGATCTACTGCGCGATCTAATGTGGCGACAGCTTGCGGGTGGGGTTGTTGAAAAGAAAGGTGGCCAAGGCTAGGATTGTCCCCACGGTTAGCTCAATTTTAAGAGCACTGCGACGGAGATGCAGAAGACACGGGTTATATTCCCGGACGTGGGAAAGCTTTTCTCTTCTGATAAAATTATTTAAAATTATCAATGTCACCTTTTACAAGATGGAATAAGCATACCAGTAAAAGCAAAGGCCATCTGTTACCAATTCGTAGTTGACTTTCCATTTTTGATAATCTCCACTATATTTAAAATATATATATATATATATATATATATATATATATATTCTATTTATTCAGCCTATCTGAAATACCCCCTGCCATTATTATAAATAACTATATGTAACAGAAAATTATTATATACTTTATTAACACATGCTCAACATAATCTGGATTCGATATCTTTTACAGAGAGACAGAATCATCGCCGACAAGGAGGCGATCATTGCCCAGCGGGAGAGGAATAACCGAGAAGGTAAGTCTCTATGAATGAGTATGAATTATGAATGAATGGATTTGTTTTCAACAATTACATTCACAACCCTTTAACTGCGAAGGTAGCGGGGCATGAGGTGGTCCGCCGCACAGTGCTCCCGATTCCCTTATAATGGTTAAAAAAAAAACCCAAAAACCAACTTCTTTTTTTCTGGATCTAATAATTTTTCTTTGTTTTTATATGAATGCTGAACCTTGAAAATATAGTTGAAACAAAAATAGAATAAACTTTGTGGAATATACACCATTTCAAAGTTGTATGTTTCTGGCATCCGCGCCCTTTTTTGCAGCCCGCTAACCAATGTTTATATCATTCGCTAGTTAATTTCTATCAATTTTTACTTATGTCACCTTGAATGTGCATTCAATATAAAATATGAAATGATCCATCCAAATGATTTATGTATCCATCGATTTAAGCGAATGAACTATTTTTTAAAGTAAACAATTTTGGTCACCTATTCTTCATATTGGGGTATGTCTGAAGAATTTATTTTGCAAATGTTTGCAATGGTTGTGGCACTACACGTTACAGAAACTATCCGAGTTTCATTTGGTATAAGTTTCACGTCCATCACAATCCATCAACATAAGAAAAAGGGGAGATTTCAGAGATAAAGCATGAGTCACGGCCCGCCGGCTCAAAGGGTGCGCTACCTTAATTTGATACTTGTGGTCCTGATTTCTGTTGAGTTAGAGTACTTATGAAGAAGACTATGGACTTTGGACCGGCACTGGTGGAGTTAAAAACTTTTTAAAATTTAAAAAGCTTCCCCATCACTAGCACCCGTTACGAACTCCAAATGATCTTCCTAACTATATTTTTTTTTTCGCCATCACAGCAATTTCAAAACACAGGTTTAAGCCACATTAGTTGCAATTAAACTAAAATTAGACAAAGGTTGTAGATAATAGGCAGGTATAGAAAGGTTTGAATCAGGCAAAAGTTTATGTTATTTACAGAAAGCTGTAAAGCAACCGTATATCAAGGCAATATACTAAGGAAAAGAAGAATCAAATGCCCGATAGCGGTATGGGAAAATATTATAAATTCCGGCGCCCGGCTGTCGCATATACGAGCCACTAGCAGTCGAAGGGTTAATATGTAGTGGGTAAATGATCGCAACTTGAGAAAATAAATCCCTTTATTTGTACAGTATAAATAATAATAATCGTCTGACTGCAATAAAAATATATTGTAATTTCTATAAAAAAATATTTAACCTTTCACCCCTTCGAAACTCGCTGGCTAGCCGGCCAGAAATGGCGCCTGACGCCCAGATAACGTCTCTGTCCAAGCCGTTTATTTAAATGTGTCGCACTCACCGCTTCGTCCCGAGCATTGGAAATGGTTGCGCTTCTGCTTGAAATGTCGAACTCATGTTCGCGAAGGTTAACAGCGTGACAACACACCAAATTCTACTAAAATCGGGTCACAGTAACTGAAAACTGGCGGGACACTGTGGGCAGGAAATTTGGGGGCAACTGATTGGTTACTGCAGATAATTGGTTGATATGCAAATGAGATCGACTTCCGGAAGTGCGGTGAAGCGGTGAAGTATTTGATTAGAAATGAGATAAGTGTCAAACTTAGATACAACTATAATTATCTGCTACATCTTGAGTGATAAGCTGTCACAACACCATTTACTATGGTTATTTATCCGTCTCTTGGAGTCCGTCAAACTTAAAATATTTCAATACAAATTCTATAAGACAAACCTTAATAAAACAACCAAATATCATCAATGAACAACAGATATGCAAATATGGCTTAATACAGGTATTAAAAAGAATAATAAGGGTCACCTGAGGTATGTATAGTCGCTAGCATAGCAGTCCACAATACTAAAGGTCGCGGGTTCGCGTCCTTAGCGGTGGCTCTAAGATTTTTTAATGGAAGTGATATTTTACTTTCAGTTCAGTACAGTTCAGATATTAAAGGAACGAGGGGACACCTGTGGTGTAGTGGTTAGCATGGCAACCTACAATATTAAAGGTAGCGGGTTCGCGTTCACGGTGGCGCTAGGAATATTTATTGTGAGTAAAAAATCCTTGGCTATGCCGTCCCTCGGATATGAAGTAAAATAGAGGTCCCGAGCCTGTATGATGTCATGTACTCGTAAAAGATCCCGATCCTAATTATACCTGGAGAGGCAAAATTTAGGACTCCCACTGTAGCATCGTCCGATTAGCCTTAGTGGCATGAAGTGACGTTAATTAACCAAACGGAAAGAATAATATCTCCTAATTCATTGTTATATAGTATGTATGCAAGAGAAAGATTACTTAAATATCAAACAAAAGCCCTTAATCTATTAATATGAATAAATGTTAAATTATTTTATTTATTTATTGAAATTTAAAACTATATTTAACGATATACATTTATAATACTAAGAATACTGATAATACTAAGAAAATTATGTCTTGAACAAACATTATTAAATCTTTGATTATTTAACCTACCATATTATATAGATATTGATCGGTATTAATTTTCACCACGCCCAATGTGGCCAAATGCCAAACTAGCCTATATATATATATATATATATATATATATATATATATATATATATATATATATATAAAATTTATAATGTTCTGCATCAATTTATAATTATATTTAAAAATTATTTTTCAGATGTCGTGAGTACTTTCATGGACTGGCTGATGGAAGAAGTAAAGATTGAAATGCAAAATATGGGTGAAAATAAAGATCTTCTCACAGGTATGTTACCCCACCCCCTCACATCAGTATTTTACCGTTAAAGGTATCAAAATTACGGTATAATAACATGTTTTATTAATGTAATTAACCAAAATAACAGATACTACACGCTATTAAATTCAAGGTTGTTAAAGGCCATGAACAAACATTAGTGTTTTGTTTCGTAAGTTAAGTGATGATCTGTTGTCTTGAAGGTGTGACAGTTGTTTACATCGTCTGGTCAGTTTTTGTCTTTTTAGTTTTGTATGTATGTTCCAAGTCTGAAGCCAAGTTGAAGTTGGAAAGTGTGAGCAACTGGTCTTTAAAGATGCTCTTTCAAAACTGAGAGTTATGCAAACCAGAACATCAAAAAAACAGTCTTCAAGACGGTACTCTACTATACGAGTGGTGATGTACGGAAGCGAGGCTAGGACCCTTACAAAACAGCGGGAGAGACTTCTAAACGCATGGGAAAGAAAGATCCAAAGAAAAATATATGGCCCAACCAGGATAGATACAACTAAGTTCCGAATAAGGGTAAATAGGGAACTTAGGGACCTGTACAAGGATCCAGACTTAGTTTCCTGTACCAAAGATTAAGATGGTTGGGGGACTTAAACGAATGGATCAAGGAAGAACTCCAAAGAAAATAATGGAAGGACGCCCGGATTGTAAAAGAGGAAGACCTAAAATCAGACATTAAATTATTATTGTGGACAAAAAATAGCTACCTACTTTGGAATAAAATAAGTAGCGGAGAGTAAATTAAATTAGAAACTCTTTTATTTTTTCAGATTATTTTTATAATATTGGTTTTGGTATAGATTTTGGTAAAACCACTAAATTTTAGATCTTTAGTATAATACTATTGATATATTTTTGAAAAAAATTCCGGTAAAATAACGGAACATAAAATATTTACTTAAAATAGTAACAGCAAGATGTGGAATACAGAGTAAAATACTCGCATTTGAGCTGTCCGGTGCGTAAGCTTATTTTAAAATCACTCTGGTGACACGACTACCCCTGTTACCGTTCGAGGGTTCAAAAAAATTAGGTAGGTACTTACTTGTGCTGCAGTGGGTATCAATTCGTTTTACACTCTCACATCCAATTTTTTAACCACAAGCTTTACAGGACACTATCCAACCTTCCCTAATGAGATCAGGATATTTTTCAATCCATCCCGCAGTTTTCGAAGACACACTTGCTCCAATTTTAGGCATTCTTAGTAACAATATACTCGACAGAAGCTAGTTTGATTCTTACAGAACGAAGAGAAACAAAATGTAAACATCTAGGAATCACTGAACCCTCATTTCTTGGAAATCGGAGGTTTGTGTCGGTTTACATCTCCCAAGTTCCCTTTATTTTTTCCTATGATATTCACATTTATTTTTCCACTGTTTTTTTGATGTGTATTAAAGAAAATTACAATTTGTAACATTTTTTTTCTTCAAAATATCAAATGGTACCATTCCGTGCAATAAAACTTCAAAATGTTCAATTTAGTGCAGTAAACCCTAAAAGGTGCAATTTCGTGCAGCATAAAACTTCATTAAAACATCCCGTTAGGCTTGATTCGGTAAGTTATTGAGTTCGCTCTATTCTGACTTTCCAATAAATAAGTGCAATTGCACGGGAATCCGAGCTCTACTTATATGGTTCAACTTAGTCGCATCTATTTTTATTTTCCACTTTTGGGACCAATTTTATACGTCAAATAGGTTATTCTGAATTGATGCTATTGTGGGATCTTTGTGTGAAGAAAGGATAGCTGTGTCTTCAGCGAAGGTAAAGATAGTGGTGCAAGTTTGCAATTTACGTGGGTACAAAAAATATTATTATTGCGTTTGATACTTCTAGATAGAATGTAGTAAATCCGGGTCTTTTTCGTTTAAAGCACGCCAACCTAATCTGCAGTTACAAATAACACAACACGTCTTTAAAAAGAACGATTTTTAATATATCGTTACATACTTAATTCTTCTTGACAAAATAACGTGCTAATTCACGAATAAATGAAAATCAATATTTATTGGAAATTTAGAACCAGTAAACCATGTATCTTCTCTTAGGCCAATTTCCATACGACAGGATCTATTATGACATCTCCATCTGAATCTATTCTCTCACTTGCTTATTTTCATGTTATGTCCACTTAGGTTGGCGTCAATTCGGTTGTAGTGCTTTAAACGAAAAAGACCCGTAAATCCTTAATGTAAATACCATCGATTGCATAAAAATCCCTTATTAACCCGCTTTCTTTTCCAGAAATGCTGCGAGAGATCCTTGAGAATAGGGCCGAGGTCTACGTCAACCTCCACGAACGTGCCGCCCAGAAGAGGGGACACGATTCCGAAGAGGACCTCACACCATCCGAGTCCCAAGAGACGGAGGTAGAGTACGAGGAGGAATCTTTGGCAGAGGAAGGGCGGGCGGAAGAAGAGGCTGTGATGTTGGCAGACGACAGGACCAGCATCCTATCGGTGAGTAAACACAGATCGATATCTTTATATCGATATATAAAATAATGATAATAATAAAAACAATAATAATAATAAAGGCTTTAGAAACCCGAAGGTTCGATGCCGACAATAACGATCGCTCCATCCACCCACATCCGTCCACTCCTTTATTATATCAGTAGTATCATCCGACTAGGGATGCGACATCGATGTCGATGTTTCTGAAACATCGATGTTTTGGGCAAAAAATCAATGTTTTTAACATTGATGTTACGCAGCCTATGTTTTCCGATCATCGATGTTTGTGGGCCGATGTTAACATCGATGTTTTGAAAACAACAAATATGTTCTTAACATCGATGTTTTTGACAAAATCAAATGTGTTTTAACATCGATGTTTTAACTATTACAAAGATGTTATAACAATAACAAAGAAACAAAAATATATATGCTCTTAACATTGATGTTTTAACAATAACAAAGTTGTTTTTAACTTCGATGTCTTGGACCAAAACTAATATGTTTTTAACATCGAATTTTCGGACTAAACTGGTATGTTATAACATCGATGTTTTTGACTAAAAAAAATGTTTTAACAATAACCAAGTTATTTTTAACATCAATGACTTAATAATAAACTACGTTGTTTTTAGCATCGATATTTTGACAATAACAAATGTTTTAATATCGATATTTTGGTCAAAATCAAATATGTATTAACAACTATGTTTTGTCAGTAACAAAGTTGTTTTTAACATCGATGCTTTGGAAGAAATCAAATATATTTTAACGTCGATGTTATAACAATAAAAAAGTTGTACATGTATATATATATATATATTGTAACATGTATATATTTAGGCATAGGACTTACTTGCCGGTTAGTAAATCGACTAAAACATTTTCATCCCAAGATCAATGTAAACACTTAACCCTAGGATTGCTCTTGGAGCCCATTAATACAATATTTGTCCTCTCTGTTTTGCACCTAAATTATTAAATAAAAATCTGAAAAACACGAATAGAAAATAGGTATTCAAATATAGTAAACTCATAAAATAATTTTTTTATTATTAAAACCAATGTAAAGCGAGATCAAAACGATTTTTATAACAATAAAGAATATAGCCAGGGATTGATTGAAGTTATGCTTTTATATATGGACAGTTGTTCGCACTTGGTATGAAAGAACCACTGAGCGAAAATTGGAGAATTTAGGAAGAACGATATGGATTTCTATAAAGAACAAAGAGAATTTCATCTTTATTTACATAGATTATAGCTGCATGTCCCGATTTCACCCGGTAAATTTCATTTTTTCTAATGAAACGGTCGATTTCGTAAAAAACCATTGTAAAGCGAGATCATTACGATTTTTATAACAATAAAGAATATACCCAGAGATTGGCTGAAGTTATGCAATTTTAATATGTACAGGTGTTCGCATCAGGTATCAAAGAACCACTGAGCGAAATTTGGAGAATTTAGGACAAACAAAACAATAAACAAACAAACAAACAGAATTTCATCTTTATTTATATAGATTTACATTTTATTTGAGAATGTTAGAATTTTATTTAAAAATATTTTTATTTACTAATGACAATAACAAACAAGAATGCTACGGTGCCCTGCCGACCAGTCGGAGAGAGAGGGCGAGAATGTAAGAAGCGCATGAGGCGCAGAGGGTGGCCCAGGCATGGGCGGATCCAGCCGATCGTAAAGGGGGGCTGCAGTCCTAAAGGGGGGGGGCTGCAGCCCCACAGCCCTTCATTTTTAATCTGCTAATCAGCTTTTTTACCTTTAGATTCCTAAATTAATCTTGTTAAGGTTTATTGATATATTTACTAGCATTCCCCGTCGCGGCTTCGCCCGCGAGCCTTTAAAATCAATTCTGTGACCATTATCTTGGAATTGATCTAATATAATATGTTAACTGATGTTAAGGAGATTTAGTAGAATTTGAGCTTCCGGTAGGTGGAATGTTGGAGGGGGAAGCTGCCGGCTCGGTAGAAGAGACGGAGACGCGCAATGGAGAGAGTTCACTAAAACCGCCGAAACAAAAAATGACTTACTCGTCGTGAACGCTTAATTTTTCGGCTTTAAAACATGGTTTTCGACGCCCAATAGGGCCTATCGAGTTAAACTCGTCGTATCAAATTCTTTAAAATGAGTCCTAATTAGATATATTTTCTCGAAGTTCGAAAATACATGCCCGTTAGAGTTAGACGACAATTTCACCATTTACATTTTAGATATTGTTAGGGGCTACATTTTAGATATTCCTTTCTTAGTGGTTACCTACATCGCTTTTAAAATCTAAATTCCGAAGTTTCTAATCATAAGTAGTTTTTGCTCTGCGTTGATTCTGTCAGTCAGGACAAAGCCTCTTATACATATGGAGAAGTATATATATATATATATATATATATATATATATATATATTGAGAAATATATGGAGAAGAGATCGAAATAAACATGCACCATCCCCAATCATGGGAATCACAGTGTGCATAATTTGATTACCACTAATATTTAAGTAATCAGCAGCCATATTTTATGTGAATGTCTATTTTAATAATATTGTAACGTTAAATCGATATTCAAATAAAAAACATATGGTTTAAAATCTCAACAATAGATTTCCATTAGAGTTAAACGACAATTTCGCCATTTAAGCCCCTTAGGGGTTACATTTTTGAAATTCCTTTCTTAGTGGTTACCTACATCGCGTTTAAAGTCTAAATTCCGAACTTCAAGTTTCTATCATTAGTAGTTTTTGCTCTGCGTTGATTCTGTCAGTCAGGACAAAGCCTCTTATATATAGAGAGATTATTTATATAATAATTATTATTAATATGAATATTAAAATTAATTTAATTAATATAAACCTTAGGCAACAACACAAAATAAAAAAAAAATAATAATTTCATCAAGAATTTCAAAGTCTTGAAATAATAATTTCAAGAATAAAAAACTTTCATCAAACACTGGATTTGAACAACTAACTTTTGAAACGT
This sequence comes from Aelia acuminata, assembly GCA_911387785.2. Lineage (NCBI taxonomy): Eukaryota > Metazoa > Arthropoda > Insecta > Hemiptera > Pentatomidae > Aelia > Aelia acuminata. The sequence continues at coordinate 225,820,586 of OU426978.1, forward strand.
GAGTCTAGTGCACTATGCACTAGGATAGCATAGCTCATTGAGCGAAGCCGTGGTAATTGTTCCACTTACCTATTGTCACTATGGTTCTATTATCATAGTAACTAGGTGTTCAGCTGAAATTCTTTTACATTATTTATTGAAATCATTTTAAAATGTTTTTATTCATTAATATTAAAAAAATAAAGAGATACAAACGATATCAAACTGAACCAAACTACAAACTAAATCAATATATCTGTACATCTCTATATATATAAGAGGCTTCGTCCTGACTGACAGAATCAACGCAGAGCAAAAACTACCAATGATAGAAACTTGAAGTTCGGAATTTAGATTTTAAACGCGATGTAGGTAACCACTAAGAAAGGAATTTAAAAAATGTAACCCCTAAGGGGCTTAAATGGCGAAATTGTCGTTTAACTCTAACGGAAATCTATTGTTGAGATATTAAACCATATGTTTTTTATTTGAATATTGATTTAACGTTGCAATATTATTAAAATAGACATTTACATAAAATATGGCTCCTGATTATTTAAATATTAGTGGTAATCAAATTATGCACACTGTGATTCCCATGTTTGGGAATGGTGCGTGTTTATTTCGATCTCTTCTCCATATATTTAAGAGGCTTTGTCCTGACTGATAGAATCAATGTAGAGCAAAAACTACTAATGATAGAAACTTTAAGTTCGGAATTTAGATTTTAGATAACCGCTAAGAAAGGAATTTCAAAAATGTAACCTCTAAGGGGCTTAAATGGCGAAATTGTCGTTTAATTCTAACGGAAACCTATTTTTGAGATTTTAAACCATATGCTTTTTTTTGATGTATTAAATAGACAATTTCATTAAAATAGACATTCACATAGAATATGGCTACTGATTATTTAAATATTAGTGGTAATCAAATTATGCACATTGTGATTCCCATGATTGGGGATGGTGCGTGTTTATTTCGATCTCTATATATATTATTGAGAATTCTCAAGAAAAATGTTGTCATTTTCGGCAAATTGTAGTACAACATGCCATCCAAATTGGGACGAATTTTCTGCGTTTACTTAAAATGATTACGGTAACAATTATTCTGATTCCAGAAGTTATTATACTCATATGTCTCAGTTTTCAACCCATGCCGGATTTGTGGAACTAACGGCAGCTGGGGAATTGTTTCCTCACCTTTTTGAAGTATATCGCAATGATGAGCTTTATGCGGTATTTGGCAATAATTCTAATCCCACGAAAAGACTACGTTTTACTGGTACGCTACGTAATTGTCATTTTGACGTGTGTGAAGCCCTCCTACCGCAACTTTCTGAGGAGAAGAAGCAAGTTAAAAGGCAACGTGTCAGGTACAGCAATGCAACACGGAAAGACCAATTAAAATCAGCTGAAAAAAGTTCGGGATTTAGATTTTAAACGCAATGTAGGTAACCACTAAGAAAGGAATTTCAAAAATGTGACCAAGGGATTTTAATGACGAAATTGTCGTTTAACTCTAACGGACGCTCTATTTTTGCACTTCGAGAAAAAATATCTAATTTGGACTCATTTTAAAGATCTTGATACGACGAGTTTAACTCGAAAGCTCTTACGGGGCGTCGAAAACCATGTTTTAAAGCCGAAAAATGAAGCTTTCATGAGGAGTAAGCAATTTTTTGTTTCGGCTGTTTTAGTGAACTCTCCATTGCGCGCTTCCCTCTCTTCTACCGAGACGGCAACTTTCCCCTCCAACATTCCACCTCCCGGAAGCTCCGATTCTACTAAATCTCCTTAACATCAGTTAACATATTATATTAAATCAATACCAAGGATGATCACAGAAGTGATTTTAAAGGCTCGCGGGCGAAGCCTCGACGGGGAATGCTAGTTTATATTAAATCTACAACATTATTTTATTTAGACACCAGCTGCTCTGACTTATAAAAAAAAAGAAATGATTTTTGTTTTGGTTTTGTTGCCATGACGAAATTTTAAATTAAATTTCCCGAAAGACCCCCACCATTGATAGATCTCAGCTGTCTTATTTAAAGAATCTTTTACTCGCAGATGAGAAATTTTACTCACCGGGATATATTGATGGTATAATAGGGGCTGAGTTGGTGCCTCATTTATTGAAAGAAAATAAATTTAAGGGGAATTCGGACCAGGTGGTTGCTATGGACAGCGGGTTTCATTCTAATGGGAAACGCTCCGGTGTTAGAACGACCATCGAATAGTATTAGTTGTATGCCCGTTTGTCATCCCTCTTTAGAAAGACTAGAGAAAAGATTTTGGGAGATTGAAGAGGTTCCTAATTTAACGACTTTGCTTTCACCCGTGGAAACGGAATGTGAAGAAATTTTTAAATCATCGGTTCGTCGGTTAGAATCAGTGAGGTATATTGTTACCTTGCCCTTTCAGGAAAATCCCGATCGTTTGGGGGATTCATTTGAGACAGCCAAAAGAAGATCTAAAAATTTATAAAAGCGATTAGATCGTTGTCCAGAGATCCGATTGTTATACCACGAGGTGATGCTAGATTATTTACGGCAAGGGCATATGTCGTTAGTAACAAAACCGATTGAAAGGGGTGGTTATTACATACCCCACCACGGTGTATTCAAATCGAAAAGTACTAGTAGGCCTCTAAGAATTGTTTTCGATGCTAGTGCTAAAAAAAATACAAATTTATCATTAAATGACATTATGCATAGAAAGTACCAACGAATTTTATGGAGGTTTTCGCTCGAGGACCCGATAGAGATTTATGAATTGCATTGTGTCGTGTTTGGAATGACCTCTTCGCCCTACCTAGCGCTGAGGACTGTTCGGCAATTGGTCGAAGAAGAAGGTGAAAATTTTCCTTCAGCGAAAATTAGGATCCCACAAGATACATACAAGGACGATCTTATCACTTCCATGCCTTCGGTACAAGATGCTTTTCAACTTTATTCCCAAACAAAGGAGTTATTCAAAAGGGGAGGTTTTCAGCTAACAAAATGGACCTCTAACATTAACTTCTCGGACGAGGAAAAATATTTTTCGGCAAAGGATTTTGAAACTGACAATTCCATAGCTGTTCTGGGCCTTGAATGGCAACCCGGTACAGATGTATTTCGTTTCCGAGTCAACCACGAAAACAAGGAAGCTACTAAACACAATATACTTTCATCGGTTGCGCGTATTTTTGACCCCTTAGGCCTATTGGCGCCATTGACCTTGTTTCTCAAGTCTCTGATAAAACAATTGTGGTGTATGGAGTTAGATTGGGACCAGGTTGCGCCCCCCCTCAGTTAAAATACAATAGGAAAAATTTCAAAGAGAGTTGATAGTATTGTCGGAACTTTCTATTCCAAGAAACGTCGGAGTGTTAATAGACTCTCGTGTCACTTTGGTTGGATTTTGTGATGCCACGGAATTTGGCTATGGGGCCGTGATTTACTTTAAAACAAACTCTATAGCGGAAGGTTCCACGGTTTCTTTGTTAAGAGCAAAATCCAAAGTAGCCCCATCCAAGGTCATGACGATTCCCCGTTTGGAGCTTTGTGCCGCACTTTTATTGGCTAAGCTCCTTCACAACATGGTTTCGGCTATTAGCCAACGATGTAATGTCGAACGGATTGTAGCGTTATCCGATTCAATGGTAGCCTTACATTGGATTAAGGCTTCTCCATCGAGATGGCATACTTATGTAGCCAATCGCGTGTCGCAAATCCAAAATTATAACATAGATAGTTGGATGCACGTTCCAAGCATGGTGAATCCAGCGGATTTTTTGTCAAGGGGTTTAAGACCTCTTGAGCTCGTTGACCACAACTTATGGTGGAAAGGACCGATTTGGTTGGAATGGGGAAGAAAACAGTTGGCCTGTTGAAACAGATTTAGACATCCTAGAAAATGTTTTCAGTGAATTCGCTGAGTCTTTTAGCAATTATATTTGAGAGTATTTTATATACAGAGCCCAATAGAGATATCCCTCTATAATTCTGGCATAGCTGTTTATGGCCCTTCTTATAAATTGGGCATATAAAGCCCATATATAACTTTCCTTACTATATACTATATTCCTTATTGTTATGAAAATCGTTTTCATCTCGCTTTAGATTGGTTTTTACGAAATCTACCGTTTGAGTCGATAAAAGTTTCACTTTATAGATTTAAAAAATGAAATTCTCCGGGTGAAACCGGTATATACAGCTAGTTATGTATTTAAATAAAGATGAAATTCTGTTTGTTTTTTGTTTGTTATTTATAGAAAACCATACTGTTTGTCCTAAATTCTCCAAATTTCGCTCAGTGGTTCTTTAATACCTGTTGCTAACCTGTCCATATTAAAATTGCATAACTTCAGCCAATCTCTGGGTATATTCTTTATTGTTAGAAAAATCGTTTTGATCTCGCTTTACATTGGTTTTTACGAAATCTACCGTTTGAGGCCATAAAAGTGTCATTTTATAGATTTTACAGATTTAAAAAATGAAATTCTCCGGGCGAAATCGGGATATACAGATATCTAAATAAATAAAGATGAAATTTTGTTTCTTCTTTATAGAAATCCATACTGTTTGTCCTAAATTCTTCAAATTTCGCTGAGTGGTTTTTTCATACCAGGTGCGAACATCTGTCCATATTAAAATTGCATAACTTCAGCCAATCTCTGTGTATATTCTTTATTGTTATGAAAATCGTTTTCATCTCGCTTTACATTGGTTTTTACAAAATCGACCGTTTGAGTACATAAAAGTCTCACTTTATAGATTTAAAAAATCTGGTGCGATGTGCGCAATACACAACTTTCACTTAGGAACTTAGATTAGAAATCGACGTGTTTCGATAATATGTAAACGCCAATCCTGAACTTCAAACATTTTTCCACATTTAAGTATATACTTATATTAGTATATCTCCATAAGGTATAGAATATCTGTATAGCAAAATTTTGTAGTTCTCAGCACTTTTCGATTCATTGTTGCTATTTTATTTATGAAGGAACTAATTTCATCAACAGTCGAGTTTTTTTTACTGCTTGCTTATTTTTTACTACGAGTTGCTTTTTCAAATACATCGTGAAGGTGAATCGATAGGTGTATTTACGTCTCTTATGCCTTTCTGGAAATCAAGAACGATTATTGTTCCTCTAAACTCGCTTTATATTGTTGTCAAAAATTTATTATGAAACAAAAGTTATTAGAGTAAAATATAACTATATTAATTATAGGCTATTATCTTATACCATATTTTTACACACCTTCAAAAAATTGAGCATCACGTATTTACTCTCATAAGTAAAATTGATCTTTTTATTAATAAATAAAAGTTTTTATTTTCATAATACGGTTAATAAACTTTTGGCTGTCACCTATATATACATCAAATATCAAGTTTGATCAAAATCGTAAAGCCATTTTTGAGTAAAAAAAAAAAAAGGACACGTGAAAATGGGACAAAATTTATTAACTAAAGTGCCCCCTCCAATTGATCAAGTGTGATGAATTTTTGACTGCCACATCGCGGGCATATAAATATAATCAATTCCAAGTTTGATCAAATTCCTTAAAGCCGTTTTTAAGTAACTAAAAAAAACACATGATAATGAGACAACATTTATTAAGTAAAGTTCCCCCTCCGTTTAACCAATTTTGATAAAATTTCGGCTGTCGCATCGCGGTTATATACATACATCAAATACCAGGTTTGATTAAAATCGTTAAAGCCGTTTTTGAGTAAATAAAAAAAACACGAGAAAATGAGACAAAATTTATTAAGTAAAGTGCCCCCTCCAATTGATCAATTTTGATGAAGTTTTGACTGTCGCATCGCAAGCATATACATACATCAAATGCCCAATTTTAGTTTTGTATGGCCAATAGTTCTTGAGCTAGTCTTTTCACACACACACAGACCATTACGCGGGACATGGTTATTTGTACACAGGGGACCCCAAAACGTGTATTTCCGTTGAAAACCGGAAGTCGAAATTTTTCACGATCGCAATTCTTTCCTTACTATATATTTCATATATAGGTAAGTGAAAGTAAAAAATAAAATGTTTTTGGCCCCTATAAAAAAATCGAAAAATTCTGTGGACTTTCATATATTTTGTGAAGAATAAAAAATAACATATATATATATATATATATATATATATATATATATATATATATATATATGTTATTTTTTTGTTATTTTTTTTATGTTAAAAAATAACATATATATATATATATATATATATATATATATATATATATATATATATATATGTTATTTTTTATTATATATAAATATAAAAGTAAAGAAATGCTGAAAGAGCTATTCTCTGTGAAGTTGATACATAAAATTGATCAAAACCGTCCACTGATACTCTGAGTAGGTTGGTAAATGATAGTTGTGAATGCTGGATGTTTTTCGAGTTTAAGAACATGTTAAAAGGTATTTGAAAATTTTTTAACACGTTAGCTGCGAAGCAAATAAACTGGGATTTTCGTTAACTGCGACGAGGGGTCAAATGACCCCATGCTACCACACCGCTAAACTGCGTCAAGAGGCTGATTGACCCCTTGTCCCTTAGACATTAAAATTAGCTCTCTCTAAACATTGATGAATGTTTTAAAGTAAAATCCATTTTTTTTTACAAATACCTGACGTACTAGAATTCGTAACAGAAGCAGGGTTGAATTCTGCTGCTTCTGAATATATTTTTTTATTACTTATTTTTTCCACAACATCTGTGTTATACTAACAGTAATTTTTTTCTTTCCTTTTACGTTCAATCATAAAATGTTTACTATATGGTTTTAATTTACTTAATTGTCAGCATATATAATTCATGAAAGGAAGAATTCAGATATCAAAAATAAAACCAAACCTATGTTTTTATTATAAATAAATGAACATAGGTGTAGCTTTTGTGTATTTAAAAAAATAAACCTAATTATTACAAATTAAATTATTAAAAAAAATAACACGTGAAAACTACATTTTATAATGTTTATCATTGAAGCACTGCAAGCAAAGAGACGGTTGTCGGCACAGTCGTCATAGTATGTCCGGACCTTCTTCACCGTTTTTTGGGCTTCTGCACTGCTCATAGCTGTTCTTAGCTTTTCATAACAGCCCGAACATTTCTTCCTTATATGAATCATAACTATCTTCAAAACTTGAACTAGTTCCTTCATCTTTGCTTGAAGTTGAATTCCGCTATGAAAGGGCTAAATCGGCAAGTTTCTTACCACGTGAATACGTATCGAAATTATTTACTGAATCGAGACAAATAAATGAGAGCTCAGGTGTCAAAAATACTAAGTAGAATCAGTTAAAGAACAAGAAAGGAAGGTGAATCTGTGATTCACCCTTAGATAAATGTGATTCACGGAAAATTACTGTCGCTTTCGCCGCTTTCAAACATTTACGGAAATAGAAAAATATTCTTTATTTACATATTCATTAATATTTGATATAATATGCTAAAACAATAGTAAGATGAAGTGTAATGAGCATTAAAAGACCAAGGGGTCATTTGACCCCTTGCCGCATTAAGGAAAACATTTAAACTATAATGCGACAAGGGGTCAAGTGACCCCTTACATTTTTTTTCGATATATAAGTAGTATTAAGTAGTGCATTATAAAAAAAAAAATAAAAAATCTGAAAAATATTAAAACAGGATGCGTGACAAGCATCGCAGTTAACGACAAATACACGTTTAATGGCTCGCAGTAAAGGAAGCCACCGCAAGGGGTCAAATGACCACTCGTCGCAGTTAACGTGTTAAAGTGTATTCGCTTGTCCTACAGATTCCTTTTATTTTATTTTTAATATTATTTTTCAACTTAGCAACATGTTCCCTGATGAATTTAAGGAAGTATATTTATTTTTTCTATTCTTCTGTTACTAATCCTATCATATATCTATTTAGTACTTAGTAAGACTTGTTTGTTCTCAATTACAAAAAAAAATTACTTAATCTAAAATATTTTTTAGGGAGGATGGCAAGCCCATAGATATATAAAATACACTGATGAACCTCCAGCCGGTAAGTAGATGCTATAATTTGAACGATTCAATGTTGGATTTTTAAGTATGTAACTAATTCTTATATTCTGTTACAGGTCTGCGAGCTGGTCTTAAACATTATTAATAGTTAGAATATACCCATCTGTAAAAAATAGAAAAATAGAAAAAAATAGAAAAATATATAGTTTAAAATAGAATGATATATAGATAAAAAATAGAAAAATATAGTAATAAAAAAAAATAAAAAAAAAAATAAAAAAAAAACGAAATAAGAAAAAAAAACTAATGAAAAAAAAGATAAAAAAATAATATAAGAAAAAAAAGAAAAAAAAATGAAAAATAAAATGAAAGAGAAAAAAAAGAAAAAAATAATAAAGAAAATTGAAAAAAAATGAAAAATAAAAAAATAGGAAAAAAGAAAAATAAGGAAACATAATTAATATTTCGAATATACCCATGTGTAATAAAATATATAGATAAAAAGTAGAAAAATATAGGAATAAAAAAAATAAAAAAAAATAAAACAGGAAAAAAAAATAATAAAAACAAATGAAAAAAAAGATAAAAAGGATATAAGAAAAAAAAGAAAAAAATAAGGAAAAAAGAAAAAAAATTAAAAAGAAAATGAAAAAGAAAAAAAGAAAAAAATAATAAAGAAAAAAGAAAAAAAAATGAAAAAGAAAATAAAAAGGAAAAAAGAAAAATAAGGAAAAATAATTAATAGTTAGAATATACCCATGTGTAAAAAATAGAAAAATATAGTAATAAACAAAAAATAAAAAATGAAGGAAAATGACCAAAAAAAAAAAGAAAAAACATCAGGGAAAAAAACGAGAATAATGCATATATATTGGTTTAATCCATCAGTTTTTGAGGAACGATTAAGTTTTTATGTACACTACAAACTTTTATCTTGAAGTAGATGATTACATTAAAGATATTTTGAAACCAATGGTAGCAAGTGATAATCCTCAGGTTTTTGGCTTACAACCAAACGTCATCATGAAGTACTTAGGTTACATAAAATTATTATTAGCGAATATTGGAAAAATATCTGATTTCAGAAGGATCAACTCGAACTATGTAATGAAAATATAGTTACAGTAATAAGGCTAACCACAATAATACATAATAATTCTAATAGAAAAGATATAGATAAAAAGTAGAAAAATATCGTAATAAAAAAAATAAAAAAATAAAACAGGAAAAAAAAATAAAAAAATAAAACAGGAAAAAAAAATAAAAAAATAAAAACAAATGAAAAAAAAGATAAAAAGGATATAAGAAAAAAGAGTAAAAAGAAAAAAATAAGGAAAAAAGAAAAAAAATTAAAAAGAAAATGAAAAAGGAAAAAAGAAAAAATAATAAAGAAAAAAGAAAAAAAAATGAAAAAGAAAATAAAAAGGAAAAAAGAAAAATAAGGAAACATAATTAATAGTTAGAATATACCCATGTGTAAAAAATAGAAAAATATAGTAATAAACAAAAAATAAAAAATGAAGGAAAATGACAAAAATAAGAAAAAACATCAGGGAAAAAACGAGAATAATGCATATATATTGGTTTAATCCATCAGTTTTTGAGGAACGATTAAGTTTTTATGTACACTACAAACTTTTATCTTGAAGTAGATGATTACATTAAAGATATTTTGAAAGCAATGGTATTAAGTGATAATCCTCAGGTTTTGGGCTTACAACCAAACGTCATCATGAAGTAAGATTTCCGTACTTAGGTTACATAAAATTATTATTAGTGAATATTGGAAAAATATCTGATTTCAGAAGGATAAACTCGAACTATGTAATGAAAATATAGTTACAGTGATAAGGCTAACCACAATAATACATAATAATATGGTGATTAAACTTGAAGAGTGAGCAAGAAGATTTATTTTGTTGCTATGTAAAGTAATGTTGCTGAGGTACGTTTTTCGGTTGCTTTTGTGACTGTTCTGAAAAGTTTGAAGTTAGGTGATGTGAGTCTTTTCTTGCCATCTTTGATGCATAGGTCCAAATCAGTGTTTGTGCCCGTGTACAATATTTTTAATCTTTTAATGCTTTAAAGGAGTGAGTTGAATAGCCTGTCTTTGTTTTAAGATAAACTGTGTAAAAAGTTCTTAGTGTAAAGACATTGGTTTATTTAATATATGAGCCTTTCACTTGATAGAATGACTAACTCCCAGTTCAACATCGAATAATTTGTTTATATATATTCAGAATAATAATAACAATTAATAAGTACTGCAAGTAGTACTGCCTCCCTGTCTGCTGCTCGGTTCCTCTAATAGCCCAGGCAATGAAGGTTTTGAGTCGGGAATAATTGAGACAAGCTGAATTTTTGCCAGTTGTTAGTACTTACTAAAAGCAGTATTTACTCAAAAGTCCCCGACTCTCCCCTTTGTGCTAACTTGGGGGGGCCCCTTGAACATCCGTTTCGGGACTCTTTTTGGTATTAATTATAATTCCGCTATTTTTCATTCCTTATTGATACTGTTTGTATCCTTTTATTCCTCATTATCTATTCTTCAAAAGAGGTCATGTAATGTTTCTTCGAGAAATTAACCCTTTTGCTATAATTCCTTAAAATATGCCAAATTTTCGAATAAATTTCGTATCTTTTATAGTTTTTAGGGAACAGTTCTATGTATTGAAATTTATGAAAAAACTTCTCAAATAAAAGTTTTTGCTCGTTTTCCACTCTTTAAAAATATGTAGCTAGCTTTACATTTTGGAGATCGCGAACACGAACAGTGTTACGTATTAGTACGCGTCCAACACTTACCAAGCAATAAGGCGTGACCAGTAGTTGTGACATTTATAGCTTATTTGATTTTTATTCCTAATAGATAACGCTTTCATCATGCATTAAAACTGATAGCACAATGTTACAGAAAAATATTATTTATATTTTAAAAAAAAATTAAAAAAATGTATTCATTTTGATAGAAAATACTTTAATTATCATAAAAATGTATTAAATTGTTTTTCAATGCAAGTTTTGGTTCAGGGAAGATTTTTACTCCTGATCTTAATACTAAAGATCTTTCCATTATCCACCAACTATGGACCATCCGTATTACGGACTTGCAAAAAACGGCAGCTGTGAAGTTTGGAAAACTGTTTTTTTGATGTTCTATCAATTTTAATAATTCACAGCATCACGGACTACCCTCACACTTTATATTTATTTTCATTTTTAAAATTAGATACCATTGTTATTTATTAAAAAATATGTCTCACAATAAAAATAATCTCACTAATAACGCTTAATTTATATATATCATTCATCATCGATTGTCTCTCGTTCTTCATCCATAATTAAAGTGTTGTGACAAAATACCCACTGCAGTGCTTGCACATATTTGTACAAAGCAGACCTAACTTCCTGCAGCCACAATAAACTCCACAAACAGATTTACAGGAGCATGATACTATACGTAGAAGATCTTCTGGAGCAAATGGCTTTAATGAGGCTACAGGTTGAAATAAATTCCTCTCTCTTCCACCATCACTTACTGCCTCTAACATCCAACCCCATTCTGTAGCCGGTAAACGTAGCCTAACCATTTTTGCACTTGCAAATACACTCTCAATATATGTTTATGACATGCCTCATCAGTTGTCGGGGGTAATTTTGCCATATCGAAATTTGCTCTGAGATTAGTTTTTTTGTCAGGTTCATGAATTTGAAATATCGAGCTTCATTTAAGTTTGCAAACCTGTGTAGTCCATACAGCTCAAGTGCGAATCTTTCCCCATTTATTAGTAATTGTTCTTTTGGTGCATTTTTCAGTAGAAATAAAGAAGCGTGATTCTTAGCTTCAGGCGAAGATTTAATTATTTCGTCGCTTTTATCTTTCCTAAACCATAAAAGCTGGATGTTGTATGACATCCTGTCATTGCATGGGCAAACAACAAACATTTTCTAATATCATTATGCTGCTTGATAAAAATATCAATATTATAATATTGTTTGGTCGGAATATTTCCAATTTTATGTTTACAGAAGTAAATATCTTGGTTTTCTGGTGCAAGAGCCACTAATAGAATTATTAAGTCTGCATCCGAACCTACTACAACAACTTTAAAGCATTGCTTCAGTTTTCCATAGCAATGGTTACTACATCTAAATCTGCGTCTTCTTCAAATGTGAAAGTTGATATTTTTCTTTAATTCATTTCTGAAGTCACTGCTTGCATTAAATTTCATTTGCTTTCTACATTTCCTAAACAGATATCCTTGGGTGTTGTACATTCTGTGTTTTTTTCAAAATTGATATCACAGGAATTCTTCCTTGAGGCTCTTCTACTATGTTCTTCTGTTTTTAACCGTCGGATACTGAGGATATCTTTCGAAGACCATGGTAACATTAGTTCTTCAGATTCTTTTGTAAATGGATTATTTTCTTGAAGCCAGGATGTAAACTTATGAATATCTAATTGATCTCTCTTCTTTCTTGAATCTTGAACTTCAACATGCTGTTCATTAAAAGTTATTGATGTTCCTAAGAACTCTTCAGTAGCTTCATGTACTTTTTAAAAATAGGGAGTTCCAAGTACCCACTTTGAAAGTGTGCTTTCTGTAATGCCTCTACCATGGGTTAAACCTCCACCGGGTTTCATCGGCCTCATTAGGCATTGCTCAATTGACATATCTTCCAAAGTACCCGACCAAAATTTGCCGGTAGTTCTTACTGTAAAGCAACCGTTATTTTTAAACATCTCTAGGTCTCTTTTTTTTAGTTTTTTACATTTGTTGTATGTATAAGTGGGCCGATTTCACATAAGGTAAATGTCCAGGGAAATGGAAGTAAGGAAGCATTTTAATTGTTGTTGATATGTGCAAATTCCAATCACCAGTTTGTTCGGCATAAATAAATTGAAAAATAATATCAATACATTTTAGTAAATTAATCCAAAGGTTTGAAGTTCTACTTTATAATTCAATATTCTTCAATGAATCGTTTATCATGGAACAAGATTTCAGTATCTCTGATTCTGTTGTTATGTCTTCTGAGTTCATCTCATGATGGTTAATAGGCATGCCCGCTGCCGTAAGGCTGCCGGCAGCAGCACATTTTTTGTTATACATTAGTTTTGTTGGCGTCCCTGTGGTGGGAATCGGTTTTTTTACATATCATATTAAAGCTTAATTCTTGCGCTAAAAATTTTATCTGAACAATTTTTAAGAATCACCATTAGGCTAAATTTTATAAAGGAAAGTTGTAACTATGAAATTTATTTTTCGCGAAAAAAAAATTTATTTTGACAAATAACTGCCAAAGTATGGGCTTTAGGAAAAACTTCCTATACATTATTTTAAAGGTTAGCCTGTACAGAAAAAGATGTCTTAAAAAATTTCTGAATTGGATTATTAATAACGGAGGTGTGAAGTAAAACCTGAACAAATGGAAAATTACAGTAAAATGTTGGTGGGGGGGGTTAGCACAAATGGCAGGGGCGGGGACTTTTGAGAAAAAGCTGCTTTTAGTAAGTACTAACAACTGGCAAAAATTCAGCTTGTCTCTAATTATTCCCGACATTCGCTCATTTTTGGCCTTCATTGCCTGGGCTATAAGGACATATTCCCATCTCTGCAGATCATCCTCGACGTCATCTATACATCGCAGTCTAGCCTTCCTCTCCTCCTCTTGCCTCCTTGTTTGCCGTACAACAGTTTTTCTTTCGGGAATCTGTCTTCTTCCATCCTAACCATCTATACGGCTAGTATTCAATAGAATGACAATGTCTGTTTTATAGATAGTTCCCGTAGCTTTCTGTTATTTCGCACTCTCCATTGGCTATTTATACACTCCGGTACAAAAATTTGTCTCGATAGATTTCGAAATCTTAGCGCTTTTCGAACAGCAAAAGGATATCTGTTGCCTGCAGTGATTCTTGCTTTTATTTCCACTGCTATGTCATTTCTCATTAAAGTTTCATTAAAGTACCGAGGTATTTGAACGTTTCCACTTACTTAAACGTGTCGTTGGGTGGTTGAACATGAGTCACGATCTTGTATTTCGCTTGTTGTGGATATCATAAATTGTTTACTATCCTGTTCAAATTCCTGCAACGTTCCAGAGAGTGCCGCTGTCCTTGCTGAAATAATCACGTCATCATCATATGCCAGGTGTTATGTAAGCCTGTTAATATTGTTCCACTAGGGTTCGTCGTAATTGATCTGGTGGCTACTTCAAGAGCTATGTTGAATAATTCAGGGGAGAGGGGATCTCCTTGGCGTAAATTCTTCATTCACTTCAAATTCCTCTGATAGAGCATTTTGTATATTTACTCTGTATCTAGTGTTTATTAAAGTCATCGCACATAATCCGGTGAGTTTTTCTGGAATCCCAAATGCAATCATAATTCTTCGTAACTTGTTCCTATCATACGCTTGGCAGAAATCTATGAAGAGGTGATACAGGTCAATATTGAATTCTTACGTCTTCTCCAGCCAATGGAGAATATATGATGGATTGTGCTTCTTCCTGGCCGGAAATCGCTTTGGTATTCGCCGATATTTCACTCTGCCCATTTTATGAGTCTTCTCTTACCCACCCATCATTATGAGTGTACTATTACCTCTTGTATAAATATGTGTGAACTTTCCCGACCTGTCTGATAGACATCTACCATTGCATAAATAGAAACCGAGAGCTCCCATTGTCTCCACAATAAGTATACCACGTCGATTAATGTTCTTCTGTTTCACCATTCACGTGGCAAAGAGATTGGTGCCTTCAAGTACATTATCATCAATGTTGTTTAGACCGCCCACTTATCCATTAAAATCTACGCACAAGATTATATAAGTGTCTCGATAATTATTCAGAATGTTAGACATTGCATAATTAAATAATTCAAGGCATTAGTCAATGTCACACTCTGGAGTTAAGTATACGTTGCCCAGGATAAACTTTTTATCATGCATGGAGAAGTTTACAATATTAAAATTGTTCAGTTTCAGCATACCATCCCTACCACCACTCACTCTCTCGCAGCATCTCAAGCAGAAACCACCTCGCAGAACACTCTCTCATGCTACGAGATTGCCTGTACGAAGACTGGAAGCAAGTGCAAGATGACCTACTGAGAGTGTGTGCTGTCACCTATTGTGAAAACTCTTTCAATTTCTTCCGAACAACCCAGGAAGGGTTGCGAATGTGCCCCAACAGCTAAGAGGCTGTGATCTGCACGATCTTATCATATCTTCTAGCTGTTTTGTTCGCTCGTAAATTGTTCACTTAAATGAGAGTTATAGTTCGCCAATGAGGTCTCGTTCTACGGAAAGTGCTTGTTTTGTTCGCCTATATTTAAAGACAATTGAATCGAACTATCATTCATATTTCATTGTGGTGGCCATACACTATTTTGTCACCCTCCTCTTTGTTCTTTAAGCCGTTATCGAAACGGCCTTTTGATTGTAATTCTGTTATTAAAATAGATATATATATATTGATACAACTTCCCTTACCCTCTCTCATATAAAATCTTACCTTTCTAAGGATAAATCATAAATAACTTGTCTGCTCGCCTAGATAGTGGTCCCTCATGGAATACACTTGTTACACTCTTTCTCAATTTAAAGCTTATAAACATGAGGGATAAGGATCATATCAATGTGAAAAATTACCATGAAATTAAACTATCTTTTACTATCAGGAGTGAATTGTGGAGGAGAAGAAGAAAAATTAATACATTACAAAATAATTTATTCATTAAGAATATTGACATAAAATTAAAATGGTGACAATGATCTCTGATATTATCTTTTGTGATGACAAAAGAAATAATTTAAATTTATTTTACAAAATTAAATCTCTTATTAATTAAACTGTAATCTACTTTGAAATCATTCTAACTGAAAATGTTTAACAATGGTTGCAAGCGCTTTTGAACTAACTGAATATAAATATTATTGAAAATATTACTTTGAGCTGATTTATGAGATAAACAAAATTATTCTGCAGAATATAATGTGTGGTACTTGCTATTGCTGATATACTGATGACAGGCTCTGCATCCTGGACTCCTTTCCACAGATAATATTCAAAACTGCCGGGAAGCCGGGATGTCTAGGGCTAAGATGTTCGCGCGATGAAACTGCTCCATAGAATGCCTTTTTCCACTTCTCCCACTCTCGCCCTTTTCGTACTTTTTGAGGCGATATCTGGCGGCCAAGTATTGCGATTATATCTTTTTCTCTCTTCATCTGTATCTTTATCTCTCTTCAATATGGCCGTTAGAGTATCGTATGTTGTTTCCTGTACGTGCAGGTGGTTAATCGCTTCTTCCTAATTCCCTTTGTCCTTCCTTTTGACTCTTAACTCCACAGATTATCAATTCTATAATATGTAAAATATATCTTGATCAGGCAGTACCTGTTTCAGGTATCAATATATATATAAGGTTTCCTCTCTCATTTCTCTCCATAGACTTTCTTACTTCCTTTTCTTGTGGGTTTCGTTTAACATCGCACCTAAGATAGATAAGTTTTCAACCTCGTCCAATCTATAATAACTACCTCAAAAATTTGAAAAAAACTTTTTTGAAGCTTGCATTGCTGTCTATTAATTTTAGCTTTGTAAGAGAGGTGTGAATTCTTTTTCCTTCTTCTCTCTCTTTCGGAGTCTTATAATGATTAATATATATATATATATATATATATGTGTGTGTGTATTTTTCCCCTCAGTTCCTGTAGTTTTTTGAATATTTCTCGCTTGACCATATCATTGTCAATATATTAACGGAATATATATATATATATATATATATATATATATATATATATATATATATATTAAATATATTAATGGAAGATTGAACAAATATATATCTATTTAAAATTCCAAATCGATTAATTTTTCAAGAAATGTTATTTTCCAAACATGCAGTGTTTCGTGTACATTTTAATCCTCTGCAATTTTGTAGCAACGGAGAAAGAGTGTAAAAACACGTTTTGCCAATATTATTTTCTTCAGCAAACAGTCTATTCACAAGATTGTACACTGTGAGATCATCCGTAACTGCAGAACCCCAAACTGTTCGAAAAGTTGCATATTTAGAGATAATTATAGATACATTCATAACTATTTTGCTGTACTAAACTTTCATTTTTCCCAGTTGGTAAAAAGCTTTGAATATCATATTCGAATGGATTCATGTACCCAGGTGGAAGAACAGCAGAATAGTCTGCTTATTTATATATAACATATTTACTATCCCTAAAAACTTAGATTTTGATTGTTTATAATTTGTTAATTCAGAATTCAATTGTTTTAAACTAGTTTTTTTATTGTGTTTTTATAAAAACAACATGTGAGGAACACTTTTATAGTACGATGCGAGTGGTCCGTCAAGAAACGGGAAGGCTATATGAGATCATTGTAAAAAATAGAAGGAAATATTCTAAGTTACTCTGCAAATTAAGCTTGATTCCAAGCTTCAGAGTATTGTTAAACTAAAAATATTCATTCTGTTCAGTCCATTCTATTCGTGAAATATTTTCACGATAGTTTAAATGATTATCAGGATTTTCAGTTAAAATATTTTTATTTTGGAAATCCGATGTTTCGATCCAACTTGTGGATCCTCATCAGGGCTAAAAGAAAACAAATATGTGAGTATCTATGTCATGTAGTTGTCATCCTCTAGCATCGATACACATATATTTGTTTTCTTTTAGCCCTCATAAAGATCAACAAGTTGGATCGAAACGTTGGCTTTCCAAAATAAAAATGTTTTAACTGAAAATCCTGATAATCATTTAAACTATCGTATAGAATAACAGTTGACTATCTCTCACCTCTATAAATGTCTTCGTATCAGTGATACATTTTAAGAATTAAGATTTGAAATACCTGTCGTTTAGCTGCATCAATGTTTTTCATTTTTCAAAGAAATTTATTCTGAGTTCATTTTAGATTTCGTATTGTTCAAAAGTATTTCTATCAGTATGAAGTGAAATGATGGTTACAGAAAATTATACACTATCCACAATAATGATTCACTCTTAAAAAAGATAATGCATTTAGATAGCAAAATGAATTCAATGATTAAGAGTATTATGAAGAGTTTCTGAAGTCTTGGGAGACTTTTAGCATAAGATGTGCATCCAAAAAGGTGCATTTTAGTGTAGTCGGGATTCTTCCCAACCAACATCTCATAAAGAGTTTTTGATTCTGGAAGGATTTTC